>JAOWCC010001751.1:47632676-48044926 GCA_030867875.1 Actinernus sp. WN-2022 | reverse complement strand
GTGTGCCGCTGCGGCTCTGAAACCCTTACCCTGTTTAAGACAAAAAACTCAAATTTCCATACCCTGTTCAAGACAAAGTGTTAATAATTTATATCCCTCTGTAAGACAAATAAGAAATTATCTATACTTGTGATCTTGTATAATGAGTGTCATAACTAAATAAGTCTTCATCAAGCATTAGACTAAATAAAGCACTAGATAAATACCATACCCTGTTCAAGATTTGTCGATGTGAAAATGGATACCGTACCCTGTCTAAGACCAGAAACTCGAAAAACCATACCCTGGGATAATCTCCGCTCGCTGCGCTCCGATACTCCAGAGCCGCAACGCAGGCTAAATCATATTCGAAGCATCCGGGAAAACTCATGGACTCGACCGGTAGAAATTATGAAATTCGTTAGCCAATGCGTATGTGAACTTCTTTTATGAAACTATTAATAAACAATCGGGGTTGGACATTACTGGAGTTGACCGGTGCATTACCCTTGCTTCGAACAACCGGACCCAGGAGAGAGAAAAAGAACAAAATAAGAAAAGAAGGATATTACAATTATTGTGTGCTGCAGAGGCTAAAGTTGACCTCTTCCATGTGAAGGAGAGTTAACAGGTTGTGTGAAATAATAAATAATGGTGTATTTACAAACACAACAATACCATGTACAATTACAAGCTATAAAATTGTTGCTGTTCTTAAGTGAAAGCTGTAGTGTTTATAGATGTCTGATTCATGTCTGATTTATCGATAGGTACTTTTCATATACCTAAATATCCTGTTAATCCCTAAGGATTTTGATTTCTAATGGAATACATTCCCAAACTTGTGTTACACTGATAATTAATCCAATACCTTTATCCACAATTTTTGAGATTTATGCGAAAAGTAACTGATTCAAATTGCAGCCTATGACGTAACGTTTTCGTGGATTGTGCGATTGAATGCTATCCTTTGGAGAAGGAGATAAAGATCTTAAGCTGCTGTTTTTTTTATCGAATATAGACCCATTCGAAAAATGGCGTCCAATTTAAAAAGCTATTGTCCTGGTAACGTGAACACGAGGCTAGTCAGTACACACAAAAACTTTTGACCGTGTAAGCGAGGCTAGTCAGTACTAAACAATAGTTAATTAAATTGGACGCCATTTTTCGAATGGGTCTATAGCACGTATTTTAATGCGAATAGAGCTTTATATAGTTTGATGAGTTAAACTAGTTACCAGGCCTCCCTCGGGCGTCTTCATAACGCCAATAAAAGTTAAAATTAAACACGAATGCATAAGATCTACTTAATGATCGAAAGATCGAATTTCAACAAGTTTAAATAAAACATAAGGAGTTTGTAATTCACACCTGAAAACATTACAACATTGCAACTAGAACTGACCAAGACCAACATAATTGATTTTCTCTTTCATGACCTGGCATAAATAAGCTGCTAAGGACATTAAAAATCGATGTCACCGAACTATCAATCAGCTTAATACGAAGAAACGTTCTTGACTTTTATCAGTTGATCTAGTTGGTTATTGACACTTTATAATCGCACCCCTGTAAAATCTTCACCACATCAAATCGACCCAACTGTTTCAGTACATCGACTAGCTCTCCCACGGTCAGCTGCGGCATCATGGCTTCAAGCATCTCAAACAAAACAGTCGTTGGACTACCATCAACATGAGAGTACTGTTTGGAGCAGACCTCCACCTCCCTACTCGGCAAACACAGTGCCCTGCCCAGTTCGCGCCAGCTGCCAACTCCCCGGTAGGGAATGTCCAGGGTGCGACACAACTCGGCCTTCACACACAATGACAGATCTCGTAGTAGAGATTCTGATCCGGGAAGATCTAAAATGAAACCAGAAATATAGTCTAAGAAATAATAAAGGTCCATGAAATTATGGGCAATAACTAATGCACTGCTTGTGGTGATAAAAAAGGACAGTTTCAATTTCTTTCACCGAGTGTCACACTGGTTTTATCAGCTAAGTGTTGATAACTGGGTTAAACCGCCGGGACACCCTTGTTGATGTGATGTGCGATATATGAGCGGCGCTACCGGGTACAGGTTTGAAACCTAATTTCGATTTCTTAAAAAAATATTTCGTATTCCAGGTTATAGATGATTGAGAATAATCAAACAGGGAGGAAATCCAGGTCTGTTTTCACATTAACTTGGAAATCTTGGTTTGGATCTATTTTTTTCTCGTAACCTGGCCGGGTCTGGACCCCATGGCCACATATACCTATCGTTTATCATATAAGTACCCCACCCCCCCCCCCCCCCCCCCCTCCCACCCCCCATCGGATTGAGCTGCCGTGGGAAGCGAGGCACTGACGCTTTGAGCCCTTGTGATTGTTTTCTCTGCTCAAGCACAAGCTCTAAGTTTAGCTTGCGAAATGGATGCAAATAAACAACTGAGTACTGAAGACAAACTTCCACCTCTCACCTTTTCCAAGGACATCCACTGTCCCGACATAAACAGAGGGGAAAACCTGAGGGGAAAACACGACACGTTGAAGAAAAGACGGAAAAGTAAGTTGTCTTCTGGACTTGAAAAAAACATCCATATTTAAATGTGTTACTGTTTGTTAGCTCAATTTAATCAGCATAACTAGAGTGTGAACGTTATAGTAAAGTTGCGCAATAAAAGAAACCACTTTGGTACAATCGATTGCTCCGAAAACAAAAAAAATACCGCTTTATTACCTCTGGGAGGCAGACACATGCCGGCACGTTGATTTGTTTTCCCGCGGCGTCCACTGCAAAGGTGCACTGGAACTTAATGTCACAGGGTCCTACGCGACGAAACGTGGCCTCCCATTTAGGGACGTCAAAGTACGAGTTAGCGCACTGTTCCGTTCGGATGGACTGCAAATGAACATGAGGATTTAGTATAACACGACAGGGAAGAGAAAAAGGTGCACTGGAACTTAATGTCACAGGGTCCCACGCGACGAAACGTGGCCTCCCATTTAGGGACGTCAAAGTACGAGTTAGCACACTGTTCCGTTCGGATGGACTGCAAATGAACATGAGGATTTAGTATAACATGTCAGGGAAGAGAATAAGGTGCACTGGAACTTAATGTCACAGGGTCCCACGCGACGAAACGTGGCCTCCCATTTAGGGACGTCAAAGTACGAGTTAGCGCACTGCTCCGTTCGGATGGACTGCAAATGAACATGAGGATTTAGTATAACACGACAGGGAAGAGAATAAGGTGCATTGAGACTTAATGTCACAGGGTCCGACGCGATGAAACGTGGCCTCCCATTTAGGGACGACAAAGCACGAGTTAGCGCACTGTTCCGTTCGGATGGACTGCAAATGAACATGAGCGGGATTTAGTATAACACGACAGGGAAGAGAATAAGGTGCACTGGAACTTAATGTTACAGCGATCCAAGCGACGAAACGTGGCCTCCCATTTAGGGACGTCAAAGTACGAGTTAGCGCACTGTTCCGTTCGGATGGACTGCAAATGAACATGAGGATTTAGTATAACACGCCAGGGAAGAGAATAAGGTGCACTGGAACTTAATGTCGCAGGGTCCCACGCGACTAAACGTGGCCTCCCATTTAGGGACGTCAAAGTACGAGTTAGCGCACTGTTCCGCTCGGATGGACTGCAAATGAACATGAGGATTTAGTATAACACGCCAGGGAATAGAATAAGGTGCACTGGAACTTAATGTCGCAGGGTCCCACGCGACGAAACGTGGCCTCCCATTTAGGGACGTCAAAGTACGAGTTAGCGCACTGTTCTGCTCGGATGGACTGCAAATAGATTAAAACGTTTAATACAACAGAGGAGGAAAGGAATGGGTGAACTGACAATGGCTACGTCTTGGCAGGAAAGTCGCCTTATAAAAATAAATGCGGGCTTGATCACGCTTATAGCTTATTTAACAAAATAGAAGATGGTTCTCCTATGTCCTATTTAAGGGTTAGAGTCAAACATAAAGACTCTAATCCTTTTTATATTGCAATTGAGCGCACAGCATGCTGTAGTCACCAATAAAGCACTGCCAATTACCTGCTTGGATTTTGTAATGTGCACGAGGTTGGAATATTAAAACAAACATCAGAGCACGCTGGAGGTCTTGAAAACTGCAGATTCACGAGCAGAACGCGAGTGAATTTAGCGGTTTTTCAGTACCCCGAAAGTGCATTATTTTGTTATAGGATATAGGAGAACCACCTTCTATTTTTTATTGTATAAATTTCGATCTACGTGGAAATTCGAGTGTGTGTTATAAGAAAACAAGAAGCAGCACACCGCTTTAACTCGGACCGTGTGGAATCTCAACAGACAATTGCAACATGCTGATTGAATTTCCTCAATGGGCTTTTCTTAACCTTATATTTTAGGCATGTTTCATTTCCAGTTAAGGGAACTAAAAACTGAAATTTCAGTTAATCGTTTTGATCCCCTCCTTATCATCTCAAAGAGAACTAACCTCGTGTTAATTATAATCCGATAATGTGATTTGTCTAGAAGCTTTCAGATAAATATTTTAATGCATTACGTTTCGCTTTGTTGGGGCAGAGACTTTCATTCTGTTGTCGTCGCTAGCTCAGTAGCTGTTGCGCTCTTCGTGAAAACAAGAATTACAGCGAATTCTGAAAAGATTTATTATGTTTGGGGTCAATAAAGTTTCTTTACAAGAATAATAAGGTTGGAAAGAAGTGAAAAGGAAATTAGAGTACGGAAGTCTCAAGAGTCGGCGCGGTAGCCGTGTAATCTGAGAAACTCATTTATCCCACATCGATAACACGGTAATGGACCTATTATGCAAATTCTCACTTGCGTCACCGAAAAAGAAATAACACAGAGCCATTTTAATAATGGCACTCGCTTACACGGTCCGAGTAATAAAGCATGCTGAGCTGACCAGCCAATGAAATCGTGCGTTCTTAGGATGTTTCCGTAATTTATAGGATAGTAGCAGCTAGCAATCTAATGATAGAGTGGATTTCAATTGAGTGTCAGAAGTGTTTTGGTTTTGCGTTTACTAAACTCTCCTATTGGCTGAGAAAGTAAACCAACCAATCAGAATCCAAAGTAAAACCAAATGCAAATTGGTTTTGGTTTTGCTTTGGTTTGTCATTGGCTCACAGGGAAGCCATTTATGAGTTACTTGTGATTACTCGTTCCTATGATTGGCTGGCCGTGGGTAGTTTGCGTTTGGTTTTACTACACTCAATTGAAAACCGCTCTACTATATTTAAACTTGCCCGTACTAACCCCTGGCACCACCTTTTCCAATTTCCATCCTGCTGAGATGCCTTGGATCTTAACTGCGATGGTTTTATCATCAAAGCAGTCGATGAAGGCAGCATAGAATGAGCCCAGCATCTTCCTACCGCTCTTCTTTTCTTCCCGTTGAATTCGCTGATAAAGGAAAAAGAGAACAATCAAGGTAACTCCTGTATTGCCTTTCACCTGCAATTTGCCACAAGAACACTTACTGTAAGTTGTAAAGATACGACACTGTAAGTTGCAAAATAAAACGGTTATTTTTAATGCTGTAAGACAGTCTCGAATAAACGTCACCTATCGGATGATTTAAGGTATTCAGGTTTTCCGCAGCAAATAGCAAAACAATTTCTTGAAATCCGCGTACTTATTTTAGTGCAGCCGTTCGTTAATCGCTATGGAAGGCGAGTTAAAGTCTGGTTCACACTAGCGACATAAGCATAAGCATGCACAAGGAACATACGCAGATGCAGTGTCGTATTTATCATTAGCAGTACTGACTTGCACTACTCACAGATGCGAGATAGGAACAAGCGCCACTAATTAATAATCAATGTATTACTATGTCTGCGTCTTTTTACGTGATTGTGTTTATGCTTGTGTCGCTTGTGGAAACCAGGCTTTAACCAGTTTCGGAAATATAATAATAAAAGGCACTACAGATAAATTTCATTTTCTCTTTCTACTAACCTGGAATATTGTCTCGTTGTCGTCAAAGAGATAAAGTATTGCCTTGAACACGTTGTCGATCATCTCCATGCTGGAGAACACCGCAAACTGCATGTGTTTCTTTGTGCTACCACCAGGAGCGTTCAGGTTTCCCATCACAACGTAGGCTAGTAGTGTGCTAGTCGAGAAACTGACTTCCTTCCCCTCGACTACAACATCATCCTCGACACCCATCCACTTCACCTTCTCGCCTTTTCTCAGATCAGCGCAGAGCACCTGAATATTCCAAGCGTTGCTGGAATCCACGTGAGCGCTGTGAGGGAGGGTGATTTTCACAGGCTTTACAAACGTCTCCCCATTCGGATAAAACTGAAAAATGGGACTAAGGAAAGCTTGGTTCGTTTCGCGGTTTACCATAAAGCGTTTATCCGAGTCACGAAATTCTTCAACCGCAAGTTCTTTCTCGCTGTCTGCTTTGGAGAACTTGTCATAATGCAAGGTTATTCCTAATTTAAATTTGTACGAGCCTGCATTAGAGTCGTTTTCTGACCGGCAATCATTTAAGTCGCTTACCTGAGTCGATACTTCAGAGATAAGAGGGAGATCCTCTTGTGGTAATTGTACCGGTAAAACGGATAGTTCCTTTCGAGGAGTTGATCTTAGGCGAAACCAACGGTACACAATAAACAAAATAGTAGCAGCAGCAGCAGCAGCTACTATCGTTAGTGGCACTACCCATAACTCATGCTTATTTTCATTTTCGAGAGAGTTTGGAAATGTTTTACTAGGCATGACCGATGGATAGGCAGAAGGTATATCAGAGGTTATTGCCTCAGAGGTGGGACGACAACGATAATCACTGTGAATGCTACATCGCTTGCGTCTCGACAGGCCTTGCTTAGCACATTCATCCTCGACATGATCTTGTGAGTCTCCACAGCAATAAGAACATGGAAAGCAAATAACAGTTTTAACAGAGAAATAATAACCGCGCTTGCACTTCCCACACACAGTATCTGACACAAGGCTACATTCTGTCAATGCTCTGGTTCCTTTTCTACAAGTCGTGCAACGCTTACAAGGTAAAAAGTCGTTGGTGCTGGAGAACGTTTTCCCTTTTATGCATCGTATGCATATTCGTTTACTTGTTGCGTTGTTGGTAACCAATCCACAGGGAATGGAAGGAGTAAAACCTTCAGGACACTTGTGGCACGGCATGCATTCCATCGTGCCATTACCGTTCACGCGTGTGTATGTCTCGGGTGGGCATACCAGTCGTCCCTTCGAAATTGGCAAAGAACAAAATGTTAGTAAATATTATTATTATTATTAATATGATGATAAATAAAACTGATGAATACATGCTGATAGACATGGGAACAGAAATTCGTATGATGTACTCAAGTGTTTTGAGGACACAAACAATCGGGAAGCCATTTCAATGTTACGACATACCGTACCGTATAGGTTGGTTATTACTTCGTCAAATCTTGTGTTCACCGTTTTTTATCCCCCCCTCCCCCCCCCCCCCGAAAAATAGAATGAACACAGAGTTCCGTTCAAGGCTACCGGAAAATATAGTGAAATTACTTTTCTACGTTCATGTTCTCGAATTAAAGGCCGGCGTAAACGAGGTACATTATTTTATTTTGTGAATTTCAGTGTTTCCCTAAATGTTTCTTCATTTCAGTGACCGTGCACGAAACATATGTTGTGGACGCAAATTTTGTTTCCGCAACAAACGTTCGCTCACCGAAGCAACTTACACTGAAGTTTACAAATGTTTCCCGAGTACTCACCGAAGCAACACTTAAATTCACAAACGTTTCCCGAGTGCTCACCGAAGCAACACTGAAGTTCAAAAATGTTTCCGCGACAATGTTTGCTACTTTTACCCGGCCTTATAACGACCACTTACGGTAATTTTCAGTGTCGTGGTTTTGCAGAAAATGGCAAGAATGTGTGCGATTCATGCATTTTCACGAGCAATTATTGTGCTATGTAATATATCGATTTGTTCAGATCACTTATTTTCTGTATCGAAAGAGGAAATACAACATTTCTATAAATCTAAAACCGAAAGCACTGAATCCTTTGGAGAGCTGTCATATGATGTGTATCCAGCAATTAAACTGATTACACAGCACAGTTTACATGTTTACCCGATTACTAGGACCAACAGCATTGTTGTCGATATGCAAATTACAATATAATGAAGATGGCTCTAGTACTAGGACCAAAGCATTGTTGTCGATATGCGAAACAGTCTCGAGGGATTACAATACAGTGAAGATAGCCCTAGTGCTAAAACCAACAGCATTGTTGTTGATCTGCAAAACAGTCTCGAGGGATTACAATACAATGAAGATACTGCCCTTGTGATAGAACCTACAGCATTGTTGATATGCAAAACAGTCTCGAGGGATTACAATAGACCAGTACGCGCTTAATTCCGACATTTTGAAAGGGGTGCACCCCCCCCCCCCCCCCCGGTTTTATACGGGATAAGATAATGATAATTGGTACAAGTCAAATTTTGTAAGATGTTACTCGGGGTATCTAGAAATGCAACAAACAATGCTTGTCGAGCGGAACTTGGATGTTTACCTCTCAAAGTGGAGTACACATATCGAGCTATAAAATACTGGACAAAATTATTGACTACTAGAACTAATGCACAACTCTCACACATTGCATATACAGAGAGTATAAACTCGCCGAAACCAAGCTACTGGAGTGAAAAAATAAAATACATTCTGTCTTCTAATGGGTATGGAAATGTGTGGTCGTCAATAGATCAAACGACAAATGTGAACAAGTTTTTGGAAAATATTAAACAAACATTAAGAGACATTGAACAACAACACTAGTTCAGCGAGATTCATACTGACATACGAAGAAAACGAAACGAAAGAAACAAATTAAGAACATATATAGGATATTCAAAATAAATTATAATCTGGAGGACTACCTCAGCAAAGTAATAGAACACAGACAAGCCCTTACCCGAATAAGAATAAGTAATCACCCGCTACAAGTTGAAATAGGCAGATATTTGAAACCCTACCTGAAACCTGAAGAAAGGATATGCCCATTATGTAAAAATGGGGTAGAAGTTTAAATGCACTTTATTCTAAAATGTAAAACATACCATGTACGTAGGAAAAAAATATTTCTTACTTTCGAAAATATATTCAATGTTAACAGCCGGCACATGCATGAATGAAAATGAGCTTTTCAAACTTATCATAAATCCACCAAATAAGTTCGCAAATCAAGCAGCTAAATACATACACGACTGCCTCGTCATTAGGAAAAAGATATTAACTGAATAAGTATTTAGTAACTGAACTACCTCATATTATGCTCGTTCTTAATTATTAGCTATTTACCATCGCGTTCACGCCATGTAAAGTATATTTGGTGAAAACCCAAAACGCACTAGATTGTGTACGGGTCCAAATGAATAACTAAATGATGTTGTTGTTGTTATGTTGTTACGGGGAGGCTCCTCCCCTAACCATTACCCTTTTATGTACCATTTTTGACAGAAAAGGTAACCCTTTCATATACCTTCCATAAAAAAATGGTACCCCATTCACTTACCCACAGTGCATCACGTTAGATGCGTCTGGTCGAGATATTTTGAAAGGCCCTTTTAAATACCTAAATGACAGTTTTCCCTACCCTTTTCAATACTTCAACTCGATCGTGAAATCCCTACCCTTTTATATACCTCCAGCCTCAAAAGGTACCTCTTTCGGGCGGAGCCTCCCCGTATAGTGGCACGAAATACAGTGTTTGTATGGGAATACGATGCCAAATAATTTCCGTAAAATATTCACTGTCTGCAAACTTAAGATACCAGGTAAAAGATTAACTAATCAAAATCTGAATTTTCCCGCGGACTTTGACTGAAATGTATGGAAAACTGAAAACACGATTGCACGCTTCCCAGCACAACTGGAATCCCTCAAATGTTGATCAGTTATTATTTGGTATCGTATTCCCATACAAACGACTGTATTTCGGGCCATGTTTGCACCCCTTTCAAAATGTCGGAATTAACCGCGAACTGGTCTATACAATCCCGGTATTAGCTCAGTGGTTAAGCGCCGGTCTGTCGAGCGGGAGGTCGCGGGTTTAAAACCCCGGCCGGACCAATTAAAATAACCGTAGTAGAAGGTACTGCCTTTGTGAAACAGCTGCAAAATAATGGTTATAGACCTTCACGTCTTCTCGGATAAGGACGTAAAATCGTAGGTCCACTGACGGAGGCAGGCATTGAGTCCTATTGTTTGTACTCCTGTCTCAAATCAAATCAAATCAAGAACTGGTCAACTTCCAAGTTTTCACTCTCATATGGAATTTGTCCGATTATGATCACGTGTGTGCATGTGACCTTTGTGAGTGAATTAGAACCGAACACTGACCTGGGCCACAGCTGCACCGTTCCTTAACATGCCTATACAGACGATAGACACCACCAAGACAAGTCGAGCCAGTGTCGTCGTCATCATATTCGATGACTGCAAATCTGCCAATTACGTTCTTGCTGGATTTAGCTAAAGGGTAGAAATAAAGGTAATGTAAATGATACAAATTAATAAGTCCCAATGATCAATCATAGGCAATAGCATTGAATTATTTTACATCTGAACCAATGCAATAGCTATATAAACGTCGCGTCAGAGCTTCAAGTTGAACAAACTAGTCGAGAGTGGAGTTAAACTATCAACCCACGAATGATAAAGTAAGTTAAACGTTCTCATGACGAAAGATATAAAATAACTACTCACGCTTTGCTGAGACAATTGATTTTGATGAAGGATGCAAAGATTCGAGTGGATGAAAAAGACTACTTTCTAGACCAACTCAACTTTAAATCGGTTCACTTTATCCGAAATCGAGCTTTTGTATAATGATCCACTTTAATCTTTGCCATCCTCTATCGCAGATAAAGTTTGAAAAGCATATTAAGACATTTGCATGGTATTTTTCTCCTATCTTAGTGTGTTATGTTCAATATGTTTGTAGTTTTGTTTTAACTGAAGAATTGACACTGAGTTGCTCCTTCAAGGCAACTTGTAGAACCTCTTATATTACAATACCTTCTCTGATCTGTTTCGTAGGTCGACGGAAGCCTAGATGCGTAGGATGTTATGCTGCTATTCCCGTTTTGTCGAGACCTTTTGATGTTATTTCTTCGGTTCCAAGAAATTATCGATTGGATAGCATCAGGGAAATCCCCTGCGTAACGCATCAACAAAGTATTTCCAAATAGAAGTCAACTTATGCTTTTACTCGAGAAAAAAAGCCATAATAAAACGTGAACGATTTTTTTCTCATCTCATGATAAGGGAAAACAGATATAAGCGTTTGCCTCCTTTCTATCGGATCTTTTTCACAATTTATTTTTAAGCTATAATATGGCTAAAATTGGACAGGCGTTACAGCCCAAGATTACAAAAATGCTTTGCTTGCGTATTATATTAATTGGGGTCGAAGGGAAAGTCCCGCATCTCCAGTGTTGGCCCTCATGTGTTACGACATAACTGACGGGAGCAGCGAAAATCTTAATGGTACTTTTCTCGAAGTCATTTTTTTGTAAAAACAGCTCATACACATAGTGGTGCACACAGATCCGCTACAACACCAAAATAAGTATCGAAAAAGGCGTTATAACTACGATTTTAGAGCTCTCGTTTGATCAAAATGTACTTACTAGCATCTTGATGATGATTGGTCGATTGGTACCCGGGATTGGTGGGACATTCCCGATCCATTAATTAGCCTACTTAAAATAATAGAACCCTAAAAGATACGTCGGTTAGCGGTGGAAAGGGGAAGAGAAAATCTGATCGCAGGAACCAGTTCTACCGCAATCTGGAATTCATTGCACAGATCATGATCAAGATTTTGAAAAGGCTGAACAGGTGCGAGACCAAGTTATCTATATATACTGAGGATGTTGGGTCATGCATGTGACTGGGGAATAATTTCTAAAACATTTATAAAAGATCCAGTATAAGTTAGCGGCTAACATTACTAGAAATTCAAAAGATTCAGCTGTATATTTCCCGTCAAGATATTGAAAAGAAAGGAGAATTAGAGATCAATTATAATATAAAACGGCCAGAACTATGAAAGCTCTATATAGGCCCTGCAAACTCTTTCAACATAGCACTGCGGTTAGCTAAACCGGACATGTAAAGCGCGAAAAACTAGAATGCAACCGTGGACTTCACCTCAGCCCATATAATGCTGCTATTGAATCTAGAGATGAACTAATTCTATAATTATTTAAAAACTGAAAAGGAGTATTTAGGGATATGAATCATTCGAGGTCGACCACGGTTTTCTCTTTCACTTTCACTCTTGTCAGCAAAAGTCACGTTCGACGTTCCCTCGGTGCAGCTCGTTAAACCAATCTCGTACCCAGACCCCATTTGTTTCTTACTGCGCATGCTCGACGAAAAAATAGGGCTCTGGAATAATCCGATTTTCGTATATTCTGATTGGCTGTTCTGAACAATGCAATTTCACCGGAAGTCAAACATAAAGCATTTCTGGAGGGTTGATTTATTTGGACAAAGGCATTGGAAATTAGGGCCGGGTTATCTGAACGCTAAAAACCGTTGGATTTTACCTAAATGGTTGCCGCTAAAAAAAATCAGGGATTCTTCGATATTTGCTTGTATCCACTCGGGAGTTCATATCACTTCATCGCAAACACACATCGCAAACACACATCGCAAACACACATCGCACACAGTACATGAATTCTCAGAATTCGAAAATCGAACTCAACTGGATATAGCCGAGGGATTTACCGTAACAGATAGGTAATACTATACATTCCCATATTAACAACAATATTCGTAAGTGCTCTATAGGCAGAAGTGGCGTTTTCCGATTTCGTAAACTTGTGAACAGGCGCTGATCGCTTAAATATAAGCGTTTGTATGGGAATGTAACGAAGTCCAGCTTTCAAGGAGCTAAAATACGAGAGAATCGTAAGTAAAAATGCCTTGACTTCCTTCTACCGTGTATTCAGTTGCTGTTTGTGTGGTCATCTGGCTCAGGTAAGGCGATTTCAGCGAGTTTTCGATCCCCATGAATCCTCTTGTGCACTCAGGAAATTATCTGTGATGTCTGATATCCATCGCACGATAAAGAAACACGAGCCAAATGCATGAAAATAAAGCCTTAAAATCCAACCTAAAAACGGCAGATGATGAAAGAGACTCCTTAAGGCTTGCCCTGATACTAGCAAGCAAAAGATCACTATCAAGATACCGGGTGAACGTCCAAATCCAAACCAAAACCTAGGCCTGAGGCGCTGTGCGAGAATCGAACCCGAAGAAACGACTTCTCAGGGTGACGTAATGATAAGCATGCGCAGAGTCAACGGAAGTCCGTGATTCGCGGCCTTCCGAAATCGGATTATTCCAGAGCCCTATTTTTTCGTCCAGCATGCGCAGTAAGAAACAAATGGGATCTGGGAACGAGATTGCTCGTTAAACATATTTGTCATACCTCTGATACCTACAGACAGGAAATCCGATATTTGTTTGAGTTGTTAATTATTATAATACGTAATCAGGTGCTTAACCTACGGTGGCCCATAAGGAGGGGCGGAATGGGGTTAACTGATAACTGAGAAATGGCCAAAAATATTACTGTTAACTGAGAATTTTACCTTTTTTTAGCTGTTATCTGATATTTGTGAGATAGCTGTTACCTGATATTTCATTTTTTTTATTAAAATGACGTAACGTCACATGCTATTATTGGCTTTTCGGATGGTTTTCGACAGATTTGATCCAGTTGATAATAGTCAAATATTAAACATGACACATCAGAGTTATCTGATACTAGAAAAATCTATTGAATAGACAAAATGTAGTGTTTGATGTTGAATTAGCGGTTATTATTTATTTCATACCAGCAAATATGTATTCAAATCAGGTTAGGGTAGTCTTTTTATATAACTTAACTGATAACAGCAAAATTTAACTGATAACTGATAAATAGCTAAAAATTTAGCTGTTAACTGATATTGGTACCCCCCCATTCAGCCCCTCCATAAGTGCAAAACACAAACGCAAAAGTGAAAACACGAACGCAAAAGTCAAAACACTAACGCAATACCCAAAACACTAACGCAAAAGTGAAAACACTAACGCAAAAGTGAAAACACTAAAGCAAAAGTGAAAACACTAACGCAAAAGTCAAAACACTAACGCAAAACCCAAAACACTAACGCAAAAGTGAAAACACTAACGCAAAAGTCAAAACACTAACGCAAAAGTCAAAACACTAACGCAAAACCCAAAACACTAACGCAAAAGTCAAAACACTAACGCAAAAGTCAAAACACTAACACAAAAGTCAAAACACTAACGCAAAACCCAAAACACTAACGCAAAAGATCTGACCGAGGTGGTCCTGGGAACGAGGTTTTTAGTTCAATTCCAACATGGTGGGCATAGGCTAATCATATATACGTGAAGAAAACCAAATTATAGATTTTATTTCAGTAAAAACTGACTACGAAACTATACTAAGCTTTCTTGAGAAGTACCATGGGATTACAATGTCCAAGAGAACCCTCCAGAATCGTTTAAAGCTTGTATCGCCGTGGGTGTGAGCTAAATGAATATGAAGTCGATGGACCCAGTGTCACAGCGATTCGCACACAAAACTTTGTTATTAATAACATAAAATATTAACAGTAGTTTTAGGGACAGATCATTATTCCTGAAGGAGGGGGAGACGGGAAAAAAATATTTTAAAGACGAAATTCACTAAAGCCCCCCCCCCCCTCTCTCTCTCTCTCTCTCTCTCAAAGTCCATGTTACGTAATGAACCGCCTTACACACACAACACACATGACTATAATTCAGTTTGTAGGAAATTTCCTTTGTCTTGATTTGGGTTGATATTTGTCAAAGCAATACCAGTTGCACTCTGTTTATTTCCAATAACAGTTGCACTCTGTGTAATTTAACAATAAAAGACTGATGACCTAAAATATCGAGATAACCCATGAAGAGGAGACATGATTACACCTGATCTGTGGGTTCAGGGCCAATATCAATTCGTTTGCCGAAAATTTGACATTCTACATTTTTTGTCAGTGATTCTAAACCAAAACTGAGACCGATGAAAAAATTCAGCTCGATATCAGCGCAGTTATTCCGTTCTCTGTCTTCTACCTCTGTGAAGACTGAACTGATCAGTATTATTAGACTGATACAACGTTTCAAAGAGCAGAATGAAAGGATTCATATGTACTGACCGGAGCTGACGGGATGCACACACTGCACAAGAACCTAGCTTATAGTAAACGGAAAAACGGACAAAGCAAAATAAACAATTTATAGTGTAACGTAAGGAAACCTCTTACAGTTTGAACATCGAATCGTTTTCTTTAACTGCTGTGAGTAATGTTTATTTTTAGCTGATCCCGATGAGACGGGAGTATTATATCAGCAGGTGACTGTTTCCTGCAAAAGGCCTATTTCGAATACTTCATTTCCGGCTTGTCGTGTCTTGCACGCTCTCTCCCTTGAGCTCATCATGGGGCAATGAACCGTAAAAGGAGGTTTTCCCATCACCATCCAGTACCTAAATAAATGAATTAATTTTATGCATTCTATGTTCCTCTACTAACTATGATGTTCCCAAACAAGCAATACTAAAGTCATTTAAACAAATGAATACTATAAAACTTCAATAATGAATGAAGACCGCAGCTAAATCTAGGATAACGAATTAAAATGCTTTGTTTTCACGATTATTGGGGTTGACTCGGGGGAAGTCCCGTACTGAGTGTGAGGTTATACATTTAGTAACACAGAGGCACCGTTACTACGGCAAAATGGAGGTACTCTTTTTCAACCAATGTTTTGCAAAAATACCTCATAAGAAGCGTAACGGGGTTGTTTAAGATTGTTTGAAGTGAGAACTATTATTTTAGAGCTTTTAGAGCACTGAAGGTGAATACAAGTAAAATCGAAAGTGAAACTAAGTGAAAGCTAGTTTTGCAGTATATATATTATACGTGTGTTCTGCAAGTATCTCGACATTTAAGCCTAGCACGTTGAGAGGTGAGACCAAACGATCAGCTGGGAACCCAACATGTCGGTTTTTGAGGTAGGTACTAGGTCGAGAGCCTGTTTACAATATTCTCCAAGCTGTCACTGACTACTGAGATTATTAGGCTTTTAAAAGTTGATTAATAAGTCATATCCTTTCTATAACTGGCGTCGGATTGGACTGCACGAAGTGTATATGTATGCATAATTATTCGGTAATATGTGTATGTTTTACTGCACGGCTGATCTGCCTACACTTCCCAAAGTTATTTTAAAGATCTTTTCATTTAACAAAGCCAAAAAAAGAAATAAGATGGTGAAATTGCATTGTAGATTTGTTGGCGGATGACGTTATTCAGAAATAATGCGCTTAACATGCACAACTTAGTGAGCAACAGACCATCACCGATTGACGAGTGATTGCGTCATGTCGGCATCGGCTTGCATCGCACAGTTAGTACACAGGGAACCCACCCAGTTCTATTTCTGAGGAAAATACAAAAGAACGCGCGGAGACTTTGTACAAATCGATTTACTGGTGCGAGTTTGGGAAGTTTAGCTTAAAATTCGATGCATTTGCCAAAATAATGGCATAAAATTTTGCATGGGTAAGACTTCTTGCTCTTGACAATAACTCGCTGCTCTCAAAAGCTTATAAGGAAATGAATAGTACCAATGATAATGATACTTGGACACAAAAAATACGCAATATTTTATATAAGTATGGTTTTGGTGAAATTTGGTTGCTCGGCAACTCAAATCCTGAACTCAAGGTGTTTCCAAAGTTATTTGTCAACAAAGCCAGAGATATGGAAAGACAAGAATTCCTCTCTAGCTTGTTTAACGATAATAGAAATAAATAACTCTAACCAGCAAAACAAATTAAGAACCTTCCGTACCTTTTATAAAGCAGAGGTCGCGCTAGAGGATTATCTCTTACAAATAAAGAACATAAAACACCGAATTTCACTAACTATTAAAGTTAAGAATAAGTAATAGTCAATCAATCAATCAATCATTTATTTCTTTAATTCACTCAATTAGTATTTTACAAACAGTAGAAAGGTAAAGAAAAATAATAATAAGTTAGAATTTGATTTAATCTAGATTTTTACATACAGTAATCGGGATAGGTACTGAAGAACTAATAGGAAGAAAATACAATTATTTACACAAATTGAGTAAGGGTCATCCTAATAGCAGAGCTAATCGAGAGGACGACCCTAACATTCTAGGTGATTGGGGAGATCTAGTAAAATAAACAGTTTGAAGATATAGTATTTTTCTAAATAATTACAAAATATTAATATATACAATATCTACCGTAAACACCGACCTTGGAAAAAAGTTCATTTCAGTATTCGTTTCAAATTTTCATTGTTGAAATGAAACTTGCAAAATTCAAAATAATCCTAACTCCAAATAAGCCTCGTTCGCAGCCGTTCTAGGCTAGCGTGACGTCACTAAGGACCGCTGTGAATGAGACTGAAATACTGAATGTACTTTTGCGCATAAATACAATCAAAATTCGATTGTCTCAATTTGAAATTTAATAATGGAGTTTGTAACGAATAATTAAATCTAATTGTTAACGAAGTATTATATCAGCAGGTGACTGTTTCCTGCAAAAGGCCTATTTCGAATACTTCATTTCTGCTTGTCATGTCTTGCACGCTCTCTCCCTTGAGCTCTTCATGGGGCAATGAACCGTAAAAGGGGGTTTTCCCATCACCATCCAGTACCTAAATAAATGAATTAATTTTATACATTCTATGTTCCCAAACAAGCAATACTAAAGTCATTTAAACAAATGAATACTATAAAACTTCAATAATGAATGAAGACCGCAGCTAAATCTAGGATAAAGAATTTGCTTGAATGTGACAGTGCAAAATGCTTTGTTTTCACGATTATTGGGGTTGACTGGGGGAAGTCCCGACTGAGTGTGAGGTTATACATTTAGTAACACAGAGGCACCGTTACTACGGCAATTTTTCAATCAATTTTTCGCAAAAATATCTCACAAGAAGCATAAGGGTTGTTTGATATTGTTTGAGGTGAGAACTATTATTTTAGAGCTTTTAGAGCACTGAAGGTGAATGCAAGTAAAATCGAAAGTGAAAATGAAAATGAAAGCTAGTTTTGCAGTCTATATTATACGTGTGTGCTACAAGTATCTCGACATTTAAGCCTAGCATGTTGAGAGGTGAGCTGGGACCCAACATGTCGGTTTTTGGGGTAGGTACTAGGTCGCCGGAGGTCCTGTTTATAATATTGCACTAGATTATTGGGCTTTAGTTAGTTTAGTAAAGAGACAAAGTCTCCTTTACAAGTAAGTCATATTCTCGGTGGCGTGCACGTCACGTCATCAGGGTGTCTTAAAAAAAAAAATTCTAAACTATATACCCTATAAAATTGTTTCTTTAATATTTTGTAGATGTCCGTGATTTAAGTTCTCAGACGATATTTCAGTTCAATACGATGTTTTGCTCACAAGATACAGAGGTTTTAATTATATCTCAACGCTTCACGCAGTGTTTATATTAATCACGAAAGTCAACAAATTTGCGTCAAATTAAAGGTTTTTGGCCTTACAAATGTTTAAAAGTTATGTTTAATGGGACTCATAGTGCCAACCGACTGAAATCGATGGAATGTTCGCTTTGTTTAAGATGTTGAAGTTTTGGCGGCCATGTTGGATGATAACCCTAGCTTGTCATACATCCAACATGGCGGCGGCATACATTTTACACTAACAACCTCTCATATTTGTTCGCCCATAACTCTGAAACGTTATGCTCTTCTGCTTCAAAATTCGGCCCAGAGACGTAGATTTGATTTCTCTTCAAGCTCAAAAACATTTTATTTTATTTGGCAATAAAAAAAATTGAGTCACGTGGTTGCACGTGGATGGACTGCACGAAGTTTTAGTGTATATGTATCCAAAATTATTGTGATATGTGTATGTTAAGCGCTCGGGTAAGCAGACGTTACTTTTTTCTTCAAATTTATGAGTGAAACAATACGTCTGCATAGCAGGCTAGTTTATAACGAGCACGCATCGAGTTTTAACCACAATTTCGCGAAATTATAAATTCAGTTACGCGTAGATTACAACTTACTCGCGCGGTGTTGTCCAAATAGGCCATTTTGACGATGTTGCTCGCGCAGCTAGAACAATGGCTATCTGTTTTAAATAACAAAAGGCTGGTGAACCAGAACGAGTCTTAGCAGCTCGCGTATGCGTCTATTGTTCTATTTGCGCAACATCGTCAAAATGGCCTATATGTACACAAGTTATATGTTCCCTGTCGTTTATATTCACGTACTGATTATAGCTAGACATAATAGTTTCAGAACTACCGGATAATTTGCTCTTTTTGATGCTTATGATTATTTAAACGTTCAGTTTGTAGCTTGCATAAATTAGTTGGACTATTTTTACCGCTCTATCCGATTGGTTGTGGGTGTCACGTGTCCGAATGGACCGGCGGGCGGCGAGAGCAGACTGGAATGCATTCAGTGTTTTACTCAGTATTATAAAACCAAAGCATTCACAATTTTCTACTTTCACGACAGTTACTCTGCAGATTCATATTGATTACGGTGTTGCAAAAGCATGTCCGATTATTTACGATATGATAGGATCTATTTCTAATTTCTTTAGCGAATTGTAAGCGTACGGTTTACGATAATTCCAAACTCAGTCAGTCAGTGTTTCAGATTATTAAAACTGGATTTATAATTGTGGTCAAATGTCGATGCGTGCTTGCTTGCTATAAACTGAACGTTTCTAAAATAGAGAAAATAATCCGGTAAGTTCCCTAGGTATGTTATCTAGCTATACATGAATATGAACTACAGGGAACGAGTATTTATAAGGTAAGCGAAGTTTCAATAACAACGATACGGGATTGTTAATTTATTCTAATTTTTGGACTGAAGACTTTCCATGCTCGCTCCGGCTACAAACGGATCCTTTGATAGTTTCACAAAATTCAGGTTACTCCAGTTTCTTTTCACGGCTTCCAGGTCACATCCGAATTTCTTCCGGGTCTGTCTTAATACAGCCTACAGTTTCCCAGTCAAATCCAAACGGCAATATTTTTAACGGGTTTTCAAATTACGCTCGTAGCTTATATTAATTAAATTCAAAGTTCATTTTCTCGAGTCTTCAAGTCAGATCAGGTCAGATCCGTCCCATACCAGTCCGGGTAGTAAGTTTATGGAGCAACACATAATTCAGAGTTTTGAAGCTTCGCATCCATCGCCCCTCTTTCTTTGTTGAAATCAAGGTTGAATTCATGAGATGGAGCAATGAAAATCCGTGAGGAGCTGGAACCGAATCTTAAAATACATCGTGACGTCCACTGAGCCAAAAATAGATTAGCGCAGACTATCATAGGGTACGAGATCAGTTCTCTTGGGTGATGGTCTCTTGGAATTATATATTGTCCTCGGAATTCTTTTCGCTTTTAATTTTTGAAATACGATACTAATAAAATCGAAGTCTTTAGCTGCATTTTAACAAGAACGAGAATGTTTTTCACAGTCTATATTGCAGCAGTCTCGCAGATCTAAACCGTAAACTTCGAAAATAACATAAGGTTATTCCCTTGTTTTGCAATGCGCATATCCACTGCGCATGTAGCACACGTACAAACACTTATGTTTGGGTGTATTACTGAATCTTACATATCTCTTATTTAACGTTGGCAATGCATGCAAAATAAGTTCATTTGGGCGATTTGAGACGACTTTTACGAACCTCGCCCCAGTCCTTCCGCGGAAAAAGTATGTTTTGGAGCTAAATTTGCGATATTTTGCAAAATATCTCCGAAACGAAAATGGTGACCCCCTGTTTTCTTGAATATATTTTAACAAATCGAGGTTGGCCAACAGATACCAAAGTATAAAGAATTTTTAATTTCTGGATGCTTAGTTATTCTTATGAAAATGACTGCAAGTAGCTATGTTTACGCTCGTTTAGGGATTTAACAAAACAGATTTCGTCGTATTCGACTATAGTACTGTCCACTTGCAGTATTTTAAAGGTTTTTGCGTTAAGTATGGTATACATATATACTGTACAATAAGTTCATTTGTTCACTATGAACAGTATAACCTAGCAGTTAACGGGAGCTGTTCAGTTACTCCTGCTGACATTTCGCATATTTCTGCTGTGGGACGTCTAAATTACTATAAATTGCTATAAATTGCAGCTTATTTTTATTGCATTTTTAGAGAGACCTTGCTTGGGGTAACAACAAACTAAGAACTTATCAGACGTTCAAAATAGACTTAATAATAATAATAATGATATTGGTTCAATCAGTGGCATATCCACGAGGTGGCTCTTCATCCACTGATGGGCCTACGTTTTAACGTCCTTATCCGAGAAGACATGAAGGTCTAACCATTTGCAGCTCGAGAACGAGATTGTTTCACAAAGGCAGCACCTTCTACTCAGTTATTTTAAGACCCTGAGTGTTGGTCTGGCCGGGGTTTGAACCCGCGACCTCCTGAACAACAGGACCGGCGATTAACTACCGACTAACCGGGAGGCGGTTACATCAAATCAAAATTGTGAAACACCGAATAGCATTAACTAAACTTCGTATAAGTAATCGTTGTTTGCTAATTGAAAGAGGACGATGTTCAAGGCCCCGATACCTATAAAGACTGGAAGAAAGGCTATGTCCAATATGTTTAAAAGAAACTTAGGATAAAAGGCACTTTTAAATCCGATGCGCTAAATACAATTCTTTTTGAATTAATTATGTTGGAATTAATAGACCAAAAAAGAGAAGCATGAAAAGTTAAGTTGAATTATTTCTACTTTTTATTGATCAACCTAACCAATTCAAAATCTATAGTTGGCAAATTTATCATGTTTTTGAATGTCTCAAAATTAGAAATGATAACTGTTAGACTTGATTTAACCTAAAGTATTTTATTTAGTATATCTGTGTAAATAGTATTTCAGTGGTTCACATCCGAGACGCATTGGCTGCGTAGATAAGTTTTAAGTAATGATTTAAATATCTTTAAAGTTTCTGCACAGCGGATATGTGTCTTGGAGTCTTGGAGCCGTTGCCATGGATGTTCTGTCGGCCATAATTCTTGGAGTTTGAAGATGGCACGAACGTTCCTAGTTTCGACATCTTCGCTAAAATTGTATGAAATCCCTGATGTCCAATATAACCGGGGGAACACAGACAGGATAGCCTTGGGACCAATCACCTGTAAAACAAATATTCAGTCCATGACAGCCGATAGTTCGAACTATACTTCAAATTCATGACTGCTGAACTTTCAAGTGTGAAGCGCGCTACACTATGTCTTAGTTTTCGAAACATTTGGACCAGAAATATTGATTGGAATCCCCTAAATTTTTTTACAGCAGTAAACATGGATGCTGGTTATGCGAAAGAAAAAAATGATAACATTTGGATGAATAGTTCTGTTCTTAGATGTGCAACAAATTATGTTGACAATTTTACGTAAAATCTGATATCGGCCAATCTCGTCCAAACACTGTGCGAAAAGTAAGTTAAGAATACGTTCTGATGACCAAAAAACCTCAGCATCACAAAGAGCATAGACTTCTGACCAATCGACATATATATGAAGCTGTAAAAGTAACTTTTCAGTCCACGACAGCCGATAGTACGAACCACTAGAAACCCGCTATAATTTTACAGACTTCTCTCTATAGTGTCAAGCACGCTAATACTATGCTGAAATACTGTACGAAAACTCCCGTTAAAATATTCCTACAGCCCAAAGGACCACAGCAGCTATCGACATACATACAAAGCTGTAAAACAAATTATTCAGTCCATGAAGGCCCATCGCGTGTATCGAATCCTTGACCTGCAGCCTCAATTCAAACGCATGCGCAAATGCAATTGTGGAATTACGCAGTAAAGGCCAAATCTCTTTGCATACAAGACTATGCTCTGCCACCTCGCCAACCTTGCCTTTGCGGGGCTCGGTTGGCTCGTTGGCAATTATGCCCACCATGAAATGCCGGACTGGAATTTTTTTTAATGAATACTTCTAGAAAATGCCCCCCCCCCCCCCCCCCCCCAACCATAGATAATGAATGTTCCCTTAGCTTTGGTGTATCAGTAATACCATATATTTTTTATTCAGAAAAATGTCTAATTGGCGTCGACAAAGGTAATTGTCGTCGACATAGGTCTGGTCATGAGCGGCATTAATCCAAGAGACAATATTTCCTCTGAAAATTCTGGAAGCGATAGCGACTACACGGTAGAATTGGTATTCTGTCATAAGTGTGGTCGCCCAAAAAATGATACAGGAAACTCAAGTCACCCCACCGGAGAGAAATGCTCCTGCCCTTCAGCTGAGTCCTTTGAGGAAGGAGCGACTGCGATAGCGTCAAGTTCATTTCCCTGCTGGCGATGTGGCAAGAAACGAACGCCTGTTACTGATAATTCGAGTTCAGACGCCAACGTCCTGGCAGGGACTTGCTTCTGTACCCAGGCCGATCTAGTCAGAGCTGAGCGTCATGCAAACGAAAATGTGTCACCGCCAGGGTTAGTTGCCCAAGTATTCACGTTTTCCACATCTGCCATTCAAGGCAATCCTTCCAATTCGATCGATGCTGACAGAAATTCTCAGCTAAGCGTTGAAGAAGTGGGGAGTCCTTTATACGAGAAGCCATCCTATTCAGGGCAGTCCTCGACTGAATGCGAATATTCTCCGTGTAGTCCAGCTGGGTCTCCTGGGAGACAAGGTACGTTAGCGACAGGAGTTACAGGAAAGTCAGCAAGTATGCCTTATTTTACAAATGTAACACAGAAAAGTGTACCCTATCCCCCTGCTAAATTGTCGTACTTCCCCCAAGATTTCCTTTTGCTTTCATAATTATATCAAGCTTGAAAAGCTTTTCGAAAAGTCGACTTTCAGAATTACAGTAAAGAAAAGGTAACTGGCCAGACTATGACCATTTATTATACGACTGTGACGTAAATTTAACATATACGGCCAAATTTGAGGGCAAATATGGAGCCTAATACCCACTAGACTTTCCATATTACCCGCCCTGTAGAATACCTGTTTAATATCCCATGCCGCTGCCTTGTATGAACTGACTTATCAAGTTCTCTTCAATTATAACACTTCTTTCATTTTACCCAATCACATTACAGCATGTAATTGGCTTCCGCGCGTGATTCGTCACCATTGATTTCCTTTCAGATTCTATTTTCCTGGCTAGCACTGGCTTCCCGATAAAAAATATGTTTTAAATGGAACAGAAACCCATGAATTGAGAAAGCTGTCGTATAATAAAGCCCTTATTAGATGTTTTTTTAGATGTATTACGAATCATACTCTCTTGTACAAATACAATAACCTATTTGTAGCGTCGAAATATGCCCTGATATTTCGTCGATCAGAGGACATTATCTGATCCGAGAAGAGAACAGTTCCCGACAGCGAAGCTCGAGGGAAACTGTGAGCTTCAACGATCAGATAATGTCCAAGGACAAATATCAGGACATATTTCGACGCCACAATGTAGGTTATTGTTGTTATCATCCTTCAAATATTTTCTTTGGCGCGCGATTATACGCTCACAGAAGAGAAAATATTGGGTCACGTGACGCATTAAACCAATCACGCGCGAGAGAAAATATTTGATGGGTTATTAGTGCTGATATTTTAGTCATTGCTCGCATCATTCGCAACTCGTAAAATATCAGCACGTAATACCTGGAAAAACATCTATGATAAGTGGTATTAAAATTAACCATTCGATTCCATTCAATTCGCAATTGTGAGATTGCTCGAGTACAAAACCACGGCTAACATTGATTATCTCTGTTATGAAATTGGTTTTAAGCGAATCTTTACCAAATTGCACATACTAACACAACTTGTGAACCTTAACACTTTAAAGTGGAAACTGCAGTCATGTGACATGCCACGTGACCCTTCCTCATGTGAACGTTCAACTGCTAATGGGGTAATGAGGACAATCTCTTTAAGAACCGTTTTGGTTTTAAAATATTGGGGACTTGGAGACATAAATCTGCCCTCACACTATGACTTTTATTAATTGGTAAGGAGAAAACCGCTGATCAAAAAATCGAGTACAACGTAACGTGACCTGTTTTCCTCAATATCCCCTTATGGATAAAAAGATGTTCTACTGTGAGGGCAGATTATTAAAGGCAGGCATCAGAAAAACTGGAAAATTCTGTGTACCTTGGCGTGACAAGAATACTCATTGCCCCATTTGCTATTGCAATTTAATGTAAAACCAATGTCAGTGGAGGGGTCACGTGACACCTCATTTGCTTAATTGTGGTCCTCAAAATATCGAAGTGGACGAGTTATGTGAGTCTGCTAATTTGGTGAAAGATTTAGAAAACCGGCGAGTTGTTGATAAGTGAAAGTCTAAAACCTGACAAACCGAAGAGCTGTTGCACAAGTATGTGCACAAACTTAGTAGCGTGAATTAAATTAGCAAATCCACGAAAGCCCAGCTTTTCCGTTCGAAATCATACATTTTTGCTGCAGTTGTTTTTGTCGATTCCTCGGATTAGAGTCGGTTTCTTCTTGTTCAGTCAAGCGCCAAAACATATCACGATTTCTCGTAAAAAATGAAACAAAATATAATTTATATAATTTTCACGTTCTTTAATTGACTACTATTAACTTTGTGAATATCCTGGTTCGTAATTTTAACTGTTGGCGATAATAAAAATAAACAAAATATTTACGCGCGGGCTTCCTGTACATCGTTGAATAATATTAAACTCTTCGTTAGCCAATCAGCGCGCGAGTTTGAGTCGTGCTGTGGGATTCTATGTGTAACCGCTTTTATATATACTTACTAATTCCATTTAGCTATTCTTGTTACAGGGCCTCTCTGAAAAACACTTCGGTGACGAGAACACCCTGTTTATACTGATTATTATTTATTTTTAATATTACTGTTCACCGCGGCAAAACGTTAGGCGAGTGCGCTTTAGCTGAGCCCAGCGCACGCCACGTCACGCCAGTTTCCCGCGCAAACTCAGTGAAAGATAACAAAGGCAATCATCACCCCTGTCCGTGAAATGTTTCATCAAAATTACTTTAAAGTGTTTATGAAACCAAATTTTGCATCTTTATTTTATTGCAGAATAATAAAGTTCATTCTTTACTGATTATCAAGAGTATATTTATTTTTCAGTTCCGCCTTCGGAAAGGTCTCCTTTTCGCCATTCAAATTGACTACTTTATACTAAAAACTGTACGGTTTGCCGCGCGGCCAAATGAGCTGCGTGACGTCACTGTGAGGACATGGCGGACTCCAGCGAGAAAGTTTCAGAGAAAGCTAAAAATAAGCGAGGAGGTGGAAGATATTGTGTGGCTGGTGACCTTGGTTTTCTTCTCGTATTTAACTTTATCCTACGTATATACGCCAAAATACAATGGACATTGAAGTTCTAATACAGTGTTACTCATTCACAGTTTGATACAACACAACTACAAGAAATGACTCAACAATAACTCGACGATAACTTTAATACTCCTGTACTCTTATGCTGAAGCCAGAACAGTGAATGGCAAAGAATACAATATAGGGTTTCTCTGGTTTCCTGTAGAAATTCGTTTAAGGGGATCCTGAATGTTCGTGAATGAAAAACGGACGATAAAACTTGCAAAGAACCCAGAATTTCGAAAGCCGTATAGTCGAACTGAGCCTCAAAAGCTATGCAACTCACTGCCATCAGAGCAGCAGTTAAACACTGCTCCTTGGGATAATGAAAATATCCTTCTTCAGACCACAGAATAAATAGCCAGTGTCTGACAAAGATGCAGTTGTTGTAGAAAATATGGTCGGGAATCTCAACTCATGTAATCAGCGACGAGAAATGTTGTAAACAAGTCAAGTACAGTAAAATGGAGTTTTCGCTGTGGTCAGTTAACTTTGCTTAGTTAGATTTTTATCGGTGGGTTCTTAAAATTAGATAGCTTACTTTCCTTCGTCTAGATTGAAGTTAATATTATAAAACAATTAAAAGATGGTTCTCCTTGTTCTATAACAAAATATTGACTGTACTTTCGAGGTCTTGAAATGCTGCTAAATGCACCCGCGTTCTGCTCGTGCATCCGCAGTTTTTCAAAACATCGAGTGTGCAATATTTTTTTATAGAACAAGGAGAGTCATCTTTTATTTGTTAAGTATTGTGTTACGTTCTACTGTATTTCATTTTTTTGTATTGAATTGTATTGTGCTTTATTATATAGATTTTTTTTTGGTAGAAATGCGTGATCATATTTAGGAATTGTAACTTGCGAGTCCTCACGTGACGTCATTGTAATGTAGGATTCGGTTCCAGGCCCGGACAGTTTTAAGTATAAAGTAGCCAATTTGAATGGCGAAAAAGAGACATTTCCGAAGGCGGAACTGAAAAATAAATATACTCTTGATAATCAGAAAAGAATGAACTTTATTATTCTGAAATAAAATAAAGGTGCACAATTTTGTTTCATAAACACTTTAAAGCAAAGTCTAAAACTTAAAGACCCAGGGTCGACCATCACGCATAGCGCGCCCCACACTTCCGAGCCGCCATTTTGTGAGAGTCGAAAAGTCCAATATTTAGAGCGAAGTGAGAAATCCGTTTCCATCGCCTGTTTTTCTTCCTCTAACTTCCGAATAACGTTCATTTTTACTTTCTTTATTTATAACTTAACATTTTGACAGCTATTTTTACCAAAAATATTCTTTAGATCAGTATTATTTTGAGTGAACCGTCTCGCGGTCTGGTGCGAGATTCAGCCAAGAATGGGAAGACCTGGCAATGCTCGATGCATAAGACTTAGGTCGTCTGTATTTTAACTCTGGAACATAAGGAAGGACAATCTTGGCAACTAGCGTATTCGCAGAGTATCTGTTACATCTTCAAGCTCCTCAAAGAAGAATTATTCAATCCAAACCAGGGTCCAAGCCCAAGGACAAGGTGAGAAATGACTTGGAGTCAAACATTTTTGCGTAAAATAATCCATATCCATAGTTGGGTGAAATAAGCTTACCTTGAATTATTTACAGTGAGAAGGTCCTTTTCGCTCGTTTTTTATTTCAGGCATAGACGAAGAGCAATGTACACCGAAAAGAATGTCATTTGAGCAAATAAAAATGTGTTATGAATTTGATAACCTACCAAGAATATTAAAGTACAATATTTTTATTGGACAACATGCTATATTGAATTCAAGGGAAGCCAATTTGCTACCACAACCTGCAATTGCAGTTATATGTATAAGCATCCCATTTCTACTGTAAGCTTTCCAGGCTTATACTTATTCTTTCCCCTTGTAAACTAGTTTCCTCAACATTCCATGCCCCCTCTATTAATGCTTTGTACTGCAAAACTTTGTCTAAAACTAAACTTTATATTTCATGGCTACAGGTACCCCTATTTCATGAAAATTATCCTTGCTGCTGTTGATCACAACATACATCTCTTCTGCAAGCCTGTGGAGACCAAGTCTGGACACAGGAAGTTTTCAAAAAGAATCCAGAAGTACCATGCAGAAGTGAAGGAGGAGAAAATATACAAATACATGTATGCCTACTTATCCTACATGACTGCTCAAATGCTGTAAGAATGGAAACAGTTTGAGGGCAATTTCTCTCGGCAGTCTGATGAAGATAACTTCAACCCAAAGGACATTGCTCCAACAATAGACTGATTTATGTACTGATCAAATCAAAACATTGCCTAAAATGACAGTGGTATCAGGCATTTGAACAACATTTTTGGACTGGGGGATGATAATTTGAACAAGTCCCAAACTCCAACAGTTCAAATGCCAGGGGGGAGGGAAAGATATGTTGATGTTTGAATTTTATCAGTACATTACATACATGTAGCTCGTACATTTGTTGTCCCAATTCAGATCATGCGACAGCTCGCTAGGGATTCAGTGCTTTGTCTTCCAATCAGAGAAATTTATACATTTCCAATTTGGATACAGAAAAACAAGAAAACATTACTGAAGGGACAATATTCTAGTAACCTGAATTGGGACAACAAATTAAATGTACTAGCTAAATCGGTTGATTGGAAGTTGTCTGGTGGTAGTAGTCTTGCAAAATACTGTTGCTGGTGACTGACATTTTGATTACCCAGCTGATGGTCAGCCTTATATTATTAGAAGAGAAGTACCATGTGAATGTTCTGATATGCTTTTTTCAAACTTTTTCAGCAGAGGATGGTAAAGATTAAAGTGGATTACAAAAGCTTATTTTAGGAACTTAAAATTAGTATTTTTCCTTCACTCGAACTTTGCCAAGTATAGTTCGCATACTACTGATTATGTTGTCTTTCATCATGAGAAAGTTTATTATTAGGGGGTTGATGGAGCCCCTTGAATCAAAGATGTATGTTCTTTACCTGGGGGACCTAGTTTCTTATAAGTTGTATCCCTAACTTTGACTACCTCAGTGACTGATTTGAAGTCAAAATGTTTGTTGGAAAACTCGATTATAAACAAGGGAAATGCCTGTTATTTTAGTGAACAATAGGTCTATCAATGTTGCAACAACTACTTTGTAAAATCCAAGATGAAGAAAAATAAAGCTTTTTCTTGAAATTACAAGTAACGAGGTTCCTTCTAGATACATGTTGGCTATTAGAGGACTAATAGAATACTTGGGTAATTTTAAAATAAGTAAAAACAAGATGGCAAAGAAATATTTTCATACTTTTTTGGCAGAAATAATACTTGGCATAGAAGTACTTGGCTGAAAGCCAACCAGTAACTATTTCCACTTTGCATACCAACTAGACATGACCTACACTGTAGTTTGGGCTCTAGATTTAAGTTTTGTTTGATTATTACTGTACATTGTATTCGTTGAAGTGAGACCCTGGGTATTTCAAGTTGCAAAATTGCATTTACCCATACATGTATGTTGATCAAACACTAGTCTTGTCTCATACAAAGCTTTAACCAGGCTTGATTACCTTTTGATTGATGGTCAGCTAAATACAATTTTTCTAACTTCCAAGGTATCACTTCATTGAAAACAGTAATGAGCTAATGAATAATAATTATTATACAGACCAATATGTCATGATTTGTTAAATTCTATAATACTTCAGAGGATGAAGCACATTAGCCTCCCCCCATTCATTTTTAGGGCATTGCACATTCTCACCCCACAATGCCTGCTTGTCTGCGCTGGACATTACTTTCTCAATGTTTGACCAATCAGAATTAGCTTTCCACAAAGTCAGTTGACCTTCACCTTGGCCACAAGATTGTACAATAAAAGAAAATGGCTACCCTTAAAGCATTTAGAAATGGCAGCATGTACTTCATTCAAGATCACAAGTTAAAATAAATTATTCTTATTCCCAGGGTGTAAGCAGGATTTTGCCAGGGGGTCCCAACACAAATGTTGGACTGAGGTGCTTACCTCTAAGGGCATGTTATTAATAATTATTATTCAATAATTTACCAAAGGGGGGTCAAGGGCATCCCCATGCTATGCCCCTGATTCCTATGCAAAATACAAATACTTTTTAAAACAGAAATAGTATCAGTTTTGTTGGAAACAGTCTCATGCTGATGTATCACTTCAATAGTGAAAGAATTGCACTCATGATTCGATGGGAAAGGCTTTACTGGATAGCAAACAAACTTTTAAATGCTGTTTTAAAAACCCAACAACATGGTTGTAGGTGGAAAATAGCATTTACAAACTGGTTTTGGTTTTGCCAATAAAACCAGTACTACCAATCTCGTACAAGTGCCTTTAAACTATATGAATATTTTTTGCCACCCTGTCAGTACAACTAAGTGATTGGCCCATAACACTAGTTTTGAAGGAAACTACATGACACAATGACAATCGAGAAAGGAATGTTGGACGAGCAGGCATTTGTTGGGTGAGAATGCAGGGAAGACTAGAAAAACCATCGTCTTTAAAAAATATATTTGGTAGTGGTCTAATTGCATTTGACTACACATTGTCAACAGAACTACAAATAATTCCACATTCTTACTATTTATTCAAAGTGGCCAAGGTGAACCATTATTTTCTAGAAGAAACGGGTGCACAAACCCTAACCCTACTCTGTAACAACATTTGAGTGTTCTCTAGCTTTATGCATTCTACCCAAAAGGCATAATGGCATAATTACATAATGGTTTTCCAGCTTTTTTGATGTCCAGTTATGTAAAAGCCATAAGTTATCACTGTTCCAACTGAGAGTGTAATTGATGTGGCTACCTAAATAGCAAAGATCTGTCGATAAACCTACACAAGCCTCCTATGCAGATGCTCTTTTGGCTCGTCACACATTCCTCCCAATGATTTTGGAAGCCTTACTTTGATTGGTCAGTCTCTGGGAAAGGAATGTGTTGCTCATTTCAGCAGACGTTCTTGGGAGGACTGCATAATGAGCAAAAAGAAATTGGTGTAGGTACAAGCAGTACGCACCTATGATTGCAGCTGAGTAAAATGCTTGCACTTATGCTAATAAATTATTGTGAGTGATACTGAACCAGTGGCCAATTTGGTAAAACTTTTACACAGTATTTTACAAGTCTGTCCATTGCCAGCTATGTAAAAATACATGTGTAAAAGTTTTACTGAATTGATCCCAGGCCATGATGTATAGTTGTAAGAGGTAAACTAGCCCAAAAACCCATGCACCGTCGTCTGGTACAGGATACTGGATTTGAGGGTGGGTAAGAGGCTATAACTGAACATACAGATATGACGTGTCTATCCTCTGCCAATCTTTCCATACCTCCACAGGGCAAATTATTTATATGCAGCTTTCCTAAAACTTTCCATTGTGAAATTAAACCATCTACATGTGTCGCACCTTGCTTTGATACAGACCTCTAGGATATATCTGTCTAAACACATGTTTCTACAAGCTGTATATGCAGTAATACTGGTTCCCTCTTGCATCACACATTCTCCTGTAGTCTGGCATGGGCAGACACCTTGAATTTACACCAGTCTGGACGATTTCCTGCAGGTGGTCCCCAGTCTTCTCCAGGTATTCCAACTAGCTGTTTTGTGAAGTCAATTAGGCTGCCTCTACTCGTGCCTAAAAGGTTGATCAATAGCTTGTCTTTTTTCTCCATGTCCAAGCTTGAAACAAAGTACTAAAAATACAACTTATTTACCTATACATGCATTTTTATTTTATATAGTTATTTTCATTGTTTTTGGAAGGTGTTCATTGCAAAATTGTGCATGCTTTTCCGTTGAAAATGAGCAATCAAAATATTTTCATGTGATTGTGCTACGAAGGGATCCAAATTGGGTTGAAACAGGTATTAAAGAACGATTTCTGAAAATTATACGTATTTTTAATACTTTTATTTCACCCTGAGAAATTTGAACTCGTAATCGTATGGCCCCCATCTTGCACCGCTGCAGGTTGAATGTTATCGGCTCTTTCTTCGTTCTGTTAAACCGAAATATAAATAACGTATCATTTGTATCATTGAGACAATATCAAACAACATTACTGTCAGCTAATCTGAAGTCAACTTACAGCTTACCTTGTTTTATCGCAACCACCTAGGTCGTGACACTTCGCGTCGGCTTTCGTATTTCGCGGCATTTTCATGAACCCTTGCCTCTTCTCCTTGTGCACTGACCTTTGCATGTGCATTTTACTCGGTTTAAATCGGCTTCCGGGATGACCTGACAGATTAATAAATCGAGTAATGTTATTATCCTGTTTATAATAGCAGTTTCACAGATACGAATCGAAGTCGAAGATCACAAACTTCCTTTAGTTCTTCGTCGATTTGAATATCCACAATCGACGAGCCATACGCATTTCTTCTCCCTTCTTGCTCCACTGAACCAATAGATGAATTGGAATCCCTCGTGGAACCATTTGTTCTTTAAAAGCTTCGTGCCAACGACTGAACGAACCACACGACGAAGAACAAGGGCAGTTCAGTTCACTCGAAACAACAGAAGCCTCGTCTTGGTGCCGATCAAAACAAAAACAGAGGCGCGCAAAGCATAATGGTCGACACTGGGTCTTTAAACAGGTTGAATAAAGCTTAATTTGTAATTCACTGCGAGGTTACTAAGTTATTATTTACAAGCACTCAGAAAATTTACCGAACCTGTATTTGAACAATCTCCTTCCCAGAGCCTCTGTTTTTATCATCCAGCCGAGCATATTTTGTTTTTTTGCCGCCGTTGTGGGACAAGGGTGTCCTTCAAAGCCAATTGGATTATTGCTCATTATATGAATGTTTCTTTTTCCACATTTCAGTTCCTTCACAACACTCTACGACCTCTAGATGCTCTGTTAGACTGTTTAAACACGGCCTTGTGAACATGACCCAACAGCTTTACCGACTATACTTCATATCAGAGGATGAATTGTTTCACGAGGTATGCTCAGTATTTTATTGGAAGGGTAGGGAATCAGAGAGGGAGGTAGTCCAGTCATCCTATGATTTTTTTATGGTCAATCTCAAACAAATTGCAACAGAATATTTCTCACCGCCAAATGATAGATAGTGGTCTACTTAGTAACATACTAAAAATCCCCCAAAATCCGCGTGGTGGAACATGCTCAAATTTGGCATTACGTGTTTCGAGCTATCACCACAGGGTACCCGCGTCGAGCAAAATAACATTTTAATAAAAATGTCCATTTTAAACAAATTGTAACATAATTTTTCTCACCGCTAAATGATAGACAGTGGTCCACTTAGTATCATACTAATAATTCCCCAAAATTCGCGTGGTGGAACATGCTCAAATTTGGCATTACATGATTTCGAGCTATCACCACAGGGTACCCGCGTCGAGAAAAGTCATGGCTCAAGTAATTTTTTTTTTTGGCCTTTAAAGGCAATCAACCAAGCAAAACAAATATCTATGCAGATAAAACAATGTTGTAAATTGAATTATTATGAAATAAAATGGATTTGAACAGACCCAGGCTCCCACATATATATATATACAAGGAACGCCTGGCGGTTTTCGTGTCGCTGCATCCTCTGTAAGTTTAATGCTGAAGTTCTCGATGATTGCACTGACTTTTTTATCCTGAATACTTGTAATAGGGTCATGTCTTGGAAAAAAGGTAGGTTTAAAATACTTTGTTTTTTCTTGATGTATCTTATTAACGGGAATCGTGTATCGATTTCTTCATACATCGCGTGCGCCGGGCGATATTACGACTCACGTGTTGATGTAACAGGTGCATCGCCAGAAATTCGAGACCTGGTATTTCGCAATACATCTATCAGTCGACGGTCTGCCACGCCCCGATTTATCTGGAAAAAACACTGCTTCTTTTGCAGCCAACACGCTAAGTATGATGGTCGAAAAAGAGGATATGATGTTCAAGACTTTCAAGATTCCATAAACGAAACCTGCAAAGCCAGAAACGATGAATGGGCAGAAACAGTTCGAGGGAGACTAGAGTATGCACAGGACCTACATGCTGCAGATGCAGTATATCACCAAGCGTGTAGCGTTCACTTTCGTACCGGAAAGCAGGTCCCAAGAAAACTTGGCAGCGATGCAACCTCTGATACAGGCTCAAAGCGGCTAAAGAGACCGTCGGCCTATGGACACGGCAAAATGTACAGCGTTCTTCAAAGTAGTACAGTTCCTTGAAGAGAGTGACGAGGAACAAATCACAATCATTGATCTTACTAACAAGATGCAGGAGTACCTCGAGGGAACTGGGGAACAACCATATAGTGTTGTGTATATGAAAGCAAAATTGCAAGAACATTTTAGGGGGAAAAGTAGTGACAACGACTGTGAGGAAACAAAGCGTCGTGACTTTCCAGAGGACAGCGGCATCGATAATAAACGAATTCTATAAGCAGCCAAAGATAGATGATTATGAAGTAGAGAAAGCAAGGATTGTTGAGACGGCAGCAAAACTAATCAAGACTGATATCAAGAATTTAGATGTTTCAAGTAGTGATTGCCCATCGAGTGAGGAAATGTCTTCCATTGACCAGGCTTTGGAGTTCATTCCTAAGTTACTTCAACACTTTTTGAAGCATATTTTTGTTGGCAAGGACATCAGCTTAAAACTTGCCTCAATCGGAGGCAAGTTTAGCGAAGGCAATGTTCAGGTGGATCCGCAACTATTATTTCAGAGACTGAGTTTCGTTGCGACAGGAGGACGGTACGAAAACTCCCAATCGTTTTTCAAGTTCGAAATGTGCAGTTACCCACCAGCTTTATTCGATTCCTCGCTTCTTCCACGGCAAGCTAACAAGGCTGTATTGGCAGACGCAATTTGGACCCGTACGAAGAATGACCAGACGGCTGGGCCTACAGGAAATGTTCACTATGTTCTTGATGGTGGTGCACTGCTTCATCGCGTTCCGTGGCCAAATGGCCTTACATACAGTGATATTCTCTCACTCTATGTACAGTACGTGACCCGCGGTTACGACAAAGCTACAGTAGTCTTTGATGGATACGAGGACGGCCCATCCACAAAGGATTGCGCGCATCAGAGAAGAACAGGCACCTCTAGTCCGACAGTGAACTTTGATTGTAACATGGTCCTGAAGCTGAAGAAGGAGGAATTCCTGGGGAATACGGCGAACAAACAACGGTTCATAAATCTACTTGGGGAGAAACTGCAGCTATCAGGGTGCAATACTATCCACACTGCAGGAGACGCAGACCTGTCGATCGTCCAAGCCGACATTCAGTCTGCCAGAACAATCACTACTTTTCTGGTTGGAGATGACACGGACCTACTAGTCCTGCTTTGTCATCACGCAGAGATAAATGCACGCGATCTGTTTTTTTCATTCCTCAGCCAAAGCAAAGATCGACGACAAGAGGGATTTGGAATATCAAGAAAACCAAGTCTGCACTGGGCTTGGATACATGCGCAAATATTTTATTTCCGCACGCAGTTCTTGGATGTGACACGACTTCGAGATTACATGGCATTGGTAAAGGAGTAGCGCTCAAGAAAATCACGACGGATGCACTATTTCACGAGCAAGGTGAAGTTTTCAATCGTCGAGCTGTTACAAAGGATTATATCATTCTAGCGGGAGAGAAAGCCTTCGTTTGTCTGTACAATGGCAGATCTCGTGAAACTCTAGATTCATTAAGACATATCAGATTTTGCCAAAAGATCGCAACAGGAACCACCTTTGTGCAGTGTGAATGTCTTCCACCAACATCTAGAGCCGCTGCTTATCACAGTCTAAGGGTGTACCACCAGGTGCAGCAGTGGAAAGGTGTAGCGCTTCAGCCACAAGCCTGGGGGTGGAGGTTAGCGGACGGAAAGCTGCTTCCAATAAGAACTGACCTGCCAGCAGTTCATGAGTCGCTTTTAGAGGTTATCAGGTGTAACTGTAGATCTGACTGCAACACGCAGAGATGTTCATGCAAGAAACATGGGCTGGACTGCTCAGCTGCATGTGGTGTATGCAGAGGGCAAAGTTGTGCGAATTCGGTTGCGCCAGACCTAACCGAACATGGCGAAAACGATGACTAAACAGATCGACATGTCTTGTATCAGTAGAGACTCACAAATATCAATATGAAATAACACTGACCATGAAACGACACAAGCCTGTGACTAAATTAGTCATATATATCAATCTGTCACATAATGGCCGGTACCATAAGAGAGGTAGAGGGGGGCAGTTGCCCTCCCAAGAAAGATATATAGTTGAGTTTCCTTGAAAATCATGAAAGAGTCTATTGCTAATCGATAATGATGAAAAGCATAGTGAAAACACTTTGGGATCTCCACTAGCCTTTGAGTTCTAATATTCATAACAAAGCTTTAATTGTCATGGTCTGTATCAGAGCTCAATAAAGTCTAGAAATCTATACTCTTCTTCTGGAGTTGAACGCAGACCTGACCCGCGGGCTCCAAGGGATAACTGAATTCTTGAAGCGTTGCATTTTCTTTCACAAAATCAGTCAACTATGTATTTATTTTATATAGAAACACGTGATTGTTTGTTAGTAAGAATATTTGAGCCTTTTCAAATAGGAACACCATGTTTAATAGCATTTTTAATAAAATTTTATTTTTCTAGACGCGGGTACCCTGTGGTGATAGCTCGAAACACGTAATGCCAAATTTGAGCATGTTCCACCACGCGGATTTCGGGGGATTTTTAGTATGTTACTAAGTGGACCACTATCTATCATTTGGCGGTGAGAAAAATTCTGTTGCAATTTGTTTGAGATTGAACCGTAGGATGACTGGACTAAGGGAGGGGTATACTGCTCTGGTATTAGACTCAAGGGATTACGAGCATATATATTTAAAAACTTCGAGAGCATACGTATCCCCTACAAATAGCAGAATTTTGAAGCATTGGTTTTTGATTAAAAGAACCCTAAAAATATCGGAGCGCTAATTTCCACCCCTAAAAATACGATGAACACATCCGACCACCACATACAATGACCCCATCTCATCCCACCCCGGACTTTACTATACTGGTCTTGCCGTAACTGTGTATTTTTGGTTTGACATTGACTTCATTTTTCAGGTACTTAAGTCTGTGATCACAATGGAATCAACGGAAGATGGCTATGAATACCCATGGTTCCCAGTAGACAATGCTCCTGTCCGTACAGGTCGTCACTTCAACTTGCAACTCCAAGTACAAGATGGTTTGAGTGTCCAGTTAAGGGATGCTAACACAGACGATTTTAAGGCTTTCATCTTATCTGAGGCAAGTAACAAAAATATATACTACTAAGATGCAAGGACCAATTCGGATGAACTGATTAATCAGCAAATATATGTACGGATACTAAGACAAAACGAAAGGCTAGAAACATATAAGTAATACCGATATTTCGGTTGGCAAGGTGTTCTTCTTAGTTTTCAATCACGCCCACTCATCACATCATTACTTGTAATTTTATCTCCTAGTCTCACATTCTTTTTTTCAAAGTTTTAATTCAGGTAACGTCTTCTTGCCACGCAGCCATATACTTGTGTACCCCGTGCCAACCTAAATATCGGTATTAATTATATATTTTACCTAACCGCACAATCAGCCTTTCATTTTGTGTCTTTTGTCTTAGTAACAAAAATTTGCATATATAAAAGAAACAATGCATAAGGGTTGGTACGCGTGATCTGAAATGGGGCAAGAAAAAAGGCAAAGTCAAAGCTACTATAGATGGTTTGCACTCAATCCCCAGAGATTCAAATGACAAAGGGCATGGCGGCCATGTTGGTGTACAGAACAAACGAAGCTTACGAGGAATCTACATGTATTGTTAAAGTGCCTCTAACCCTTCTTGACATTTTTCTACTTATGAACCTGTGAAAGGTTTTGAGTACTTCTGCTTAGTTGAGAGCGCGTACCGGCTAAGATATTGCGACATTAATAGTCAATTCATCAGGAGAAAAAAGTTCCACAAATAGGCGCATAGGGAAGCTCGCCTCTCACCGGGTAAGAAAACCTTGCATTTTATTGGTTTGGTCTGCACTATAAAGAAATCTATTGTGTTTGTATCGTTCTATTATATTATTATGTTATTGTATTGTTGGAGTAGCGAGCCAATAGCATGGCAGGTTGTTAGTTACTGCGGTCCGACAACTCTCATTACTGTGGCCCGAGTTCGATTCCCGTACGCGGCGTCATATGCGAGTCGATTTTGTTGATTCTCACCTATTATCTGGTTTTCCTCCCTCCAAAAAAATCAACATGCGAGTTGAGCGCCAAGTGCAGAGAATATATGAATGTAGTAAGGAGTGTGTGTGGAATGAATCTTGGTACATTAGCATATCTTACTAGAGAATATATGAACGTAGTAAAGGAGTGTGTGTGCAATGAGTCTCGGTACATTAGTATATCTTACTAGAGGCCTAATCAGCTCTATTCATCAGAGGATAAACAAACATATTTATTTGTTATTATTATTATAATATAGAGGTGACGCGAGTGGTATGTTTTCGATCGCTCGCTATGTGTACGATGCTCCACTAGATCCGGCGGGCCTTCGCTATTACATGCTATATTTTCGTACCTTTTAGGAGTCAAAATCGTAATGGCTTTATAAATTCTGTCAGGTAATGGGTAGCGTTAAGGATTGGCTTAAGTTTATTTATTCATTTCCAGAGAAATATTACATTAAATGCATCTAACCCGCAAATTGCAGGGCTAATCGAGGCGGGGTATTACATATTTAGGGTCGATATCAGTGCATGTGATAAAGCCGTGAATAAAATCCGTCAGTATCAACAGTGAAGTGATATGATATCAGTTGTATTGACCAATCAAATTGTTTGTATAATTTTTTTGCTGAATTCTGACGCCAGTTCTGAAAGAAATGGTGGTTTCAACTATTTTGAAGATTCTCTCGTTCGCAATATGGCAGCATTAAAAAATCATGAATGAAAACGGCTCTTAACACGTAATCTCTAGTATATATACCCGGTGCATATATTTAAGAACAACTAATTATTTAAATTATTTACAATATAGTGAATGTAAAATAAATAAAGAAGAATGATTTACAAAATATATGCGTAAAAGAAGGAGAAAGGAAACTAAGTACAGTGTCTGTTTTTTTCCTGTGTCCAGCCTGGATTGCGAATAAAAATATCTCTCACCGTAACACAACCCCGGGGATGTTCAGTCTATAAAAACTCCTATCACGCGGCGGTCAGCAATAGATATCCCACGTATAGCCTCGCACTGGGCAGTTTCAGAACGAGGTTTGTTGCTTTTTCCTGCATTGAAACTGCTGTGAAACTGTGCGGTCACCCTCTAGTTTTATAGTTGCGTATTTCGACGCAAACACTTCAAGTTGTTCAATTAATTGAAACCCTCTTTTCGCAGAGCCCACAAGTAACTCGTGAAGAGCTGTGCCGCCAACAGGGCAAATCAGCAATTATCCGCAAGAACCTTTGCTACAAAGATATCGTGGTGATAGCCAAAAACCCCTACAAAGAGACGTCATCAGCCCTTACTGTAACTATTGTAGGATATCACAACGGCGTGGAAACGTACTCAAGCCAAATACGGCTGGCGTTCAAGGTATACCTGATTTTAGTCTTAGCAAGGTTATAGATTTTTGGATCAAACCTCTTACTTTTTCCTTTTAGATGAAAAAGTTTGACGTTGTTTCTAATTTCAAAAGTTACTGAAAAGAAAATATGTTTCGCTTCGATGCATTGGACCATTAGAGAACAAGTTTGGTCGGATTATATTTACCTTCTTTACTCCGCAACCAGATCCTGATACTTATCTTTATAAAAATATATTTCACTAGTACGCGAGCTTTGATTGGCTGCATTGGCATTCGGCTATGTAAACACGGGAGCGAAATTTAGATTTTCTTTAACAAGGCTTTAACAGGGGGGGGGGGGAAAGCCCCGACTCAACTATCAGGCATAGAAACTGAGAGTGAGTAGTATAATGGTTTTAGTATAAACATACTAGTATTCTATATGCACATACAAAGAACTCAGTTTCTGCTTTAAAGAGGTCAAGTCAAAGATTATTTTGATGTATCATATGTTTATACCTATTTTGCTTGTAAAACCTCTCTTCAGTTCAACCATAAAACAACGAGATCGAAAAGGTTTCTCTGTACGAACAACGGTTTTATGAATCTAATTAACATTAACGCTTTATTTTCAGTGTAATCCGAGTAGAGTTCAGGATACCGAAGATAAGGGTAAGATTGTTTGTTCTATCATTACTTGACCTCACGAGCCATGCAGTGAGTCTTAAAATTCAATTCAGCGTAAATGCTACTACTTGTCCAATAACATCTAAAACTCATGAATAGTCAGTGAGGCAGCCAGCCAATCATGTGGGCCAATAAGCATCACGTGACGGGCCTACATGTACTGGTTAAAAACGAGCAGGAGTGTTTTAGTACATGACTGATAAAACACTCCTGCTCGTCAGTTTTAACTATTACTTCAAACTTTTAACTTACATTTAGGAAACGCGTTTGTCTGAACTCGTGGGAAATGGTAACAAAATTATTATCTTTTTTTCGGTAACAGATTCAAAAGTACGCCGTGAAGCTACTTCTATGATCTAAGCAGTCGAAACCAAACCGTCTGTGAGAAAATTATTCACCAAGTGCAAAAACGATTTTGAATGAATTACGTTGCTTTAAAACGACGTATACAAAAGTCAGAATATCTAAGGCAGGCCTTACTCTGTGGAATGTCCTTCCATTGGAGGCACGGTGAGTCCGCCTGTGTTGACTCTTTCAAGAAGCGACTTAAAATCTTTCTTTTTAAGAAAGCCTTCCTTATCTACCGCGATGTACTGCAGTAAAAAAAAAATTCAATATATATATATCTCAGCGGTCCGTAATTATTGGGGGGGGGGGCTACTATTTTTTTGGGGTGCTGATTAGGGGAGGATCACATTTTTTTGAGCGCAGGAAAGGGGAAGGGTCACGATTTTGTATGCTTCAAATGGTTGAAAAATCTATATTATGCTCTTATCCCACTGAAACGAGCATAAAACACTTTATAGCTAAACTGCATTAAACATAAACAACAGATAAGGGGCGGGCATCTTATTCATTGATACTTGTCGGACACAGCAGTATATATTGTTGGCCAATCAAATCTACCTAGACCTGTTACATCTAGTACCTGAAGAAAGCTGGTTTTGCCAGCCGAATATAAAATCCTACGTTGTGTCAGCTTTGCCGTAATCCTTGGACTTCGTATACATAATGTAGTTAGTACATTTCTTCTATTCTTAACATATATCCTAAAGAAATTAGGTATCAAAGTAGAGAAACGCCTTCGATTAATTCTTACATATTAATCTCTCCTCTTTATACACCCTCAACGGTATCCCAACGGGATTACATAACAACATTCTGCACATACTTATGTACATTCCGTAACGCTAAAAAGTATATTTATTTTTGTACTTTATTACATCTCCAACACTGTTGTACTAGTGAAGCAGCAGCCGTCAATGTGACTACTAACCGATATAGTATCTTTACATTTAGTGTATTTTGCGTAATAGTAAAACGCGATAATAAAACATGCAAGGACTTGATAAATAGCGAATGTCTAATTATATTTCACGCATGGCATAAGTTACCTCAAAATCGATCACTACGAAGCGAGCCAAAAATATATAAACCAACACATTTTGTTTAATTCGCTATCAAATTTAACGAAATTTCCATATGTTAATATTAAAATGAAATAACGTCTTTAGATCAAACACGTTTGTTTATTGACGTTATCGTTACGTCATAGCAAACGACTCCTTTTAAGGTCAAATTTTGCTATATCTATACGTTTGAAATAAAGCATGTTATAACGACGACATAAATATGTGTTTTTGATTGCCGCAATTTTAAAGTCTCTACGATAAATATATGCTGAGTTATTAAGAACTGAAGATTCCTGTGACGTCACATTTTCTGACGTCATGGGTCTGACATCGGTGATCATGCTTTCTAAATTGAAGAAACATAAAAAAGACCATATTGCGGCTATTCAGTGTACAGTAAGTACATTTCCTCTTTAAAACCCGAAAAATACTAGAATAGTTATTTTTTTTAAAGACGTTTTCAAAAATATACGACGTCATAATGACGTACCCTCTTTTTCACTGTGAATCATAAAGTATTATATTTCCTCTCAAAAATTGAAAATCCTAAAAACATACGGTTGGGGTACCGATTTACTCTTTTGATTGCTAGATTGTCGTAAACAAATATTTTAAACTCTAAAAGATGAATGAAGAAGTTATTTCGTAAATGGTTCTGTATTGAATATTTCCCACCAAATTTTGGCGGGAAAATTACCAAAATTCAAAAGTTAATAACTTTTCTCCCTCTTAACCAATCGAACTCGGGTTTTCGGTTTCTTTGTTGTCAACATGATAGGAAATCGAAAATATAAAATTTAGTGATGTTAAAGGTAATTGAAAACATCGAGAAACCTATTATAAATGGTGCTTGACGTAACTGTGACGTCATCAAGATGTCTACGGTAGTTCAAACCATCGGATTTTGTTTTGGTCATGGGTCTTCATCCTCCTACAAAAAAATAATCTTCTACGTTGGAAATGTTTGAAAATATAACAAAGTGATCGATTTTAGGGTCATTTGTTCCAAGCGTGTTTTACACATAACTCAAAACTTGTAAAGTTCTCTCTGGCTTTGTTGCCTTTCTTTCACATGCAGAATATGGAGGGGAAGGGTTAGTTATCAGTATTGTTAAAGGCATCGGTATACGTAGCCGTGGTTTGAGCCTCTCAACCGTCATATAAACATGCCCTCTGACTGACAACCAAGAACAATGCGACGGCGCCAATTGACCAATCAGAGAGCATGTTTATATGACAGTTGAAAGCTTTCCTTGGGAAGCAACAATACGAGAGTTGACTGTAAAACATTTCATAGAAGTAATTAATACCAAGCGTAAGAATGAAGAAAGGCATTCTTTGATATGAGATAAGCTCCTCTCCCTGCCTTTATAAGTTGAATCCCCAAACATCACTTGGTAAGTGAAGAATGATAATAACAACAATTTACCAATTTACCAATATCGATCCAGAACATATTTATCATTATAATATAGATACGATAGTACGCGCGCTCTGATTGGCTAAGAAGCCATGTTTTATCAGAGTAAATAACATGGTTAGCCGTGTTATATAGTTTTCAACTGGCGGTTTCCTTTCATCGCGCGCGTAAATCTATATTATAAAACAGATAAAGAAGCCTTAAATCCATGTTTTATACTATCATAAAACACTCTGGTCATTTGAGAACACTCTAGAAATGTTGAAAGCACGCGCCTTCGGCTTGTGCTTTAACATTTCTCTCATGTTATCAAATGCCCATCGTGTTTTATGATAGTATAAAACATGGCTAAGGCTTCTTTATTTGTTAAATATAAGTATATTATAGGGGAAGGGTCACAAAATACTGGACGCATGTTTATGGGAGGTCAATATATTTTAAGCCCTGGTTTGGGGGAGGGCCACAATTTTTAGGCCCAAATTTATAAAAACTTAGTAGCTCTCCCCTCCCCTCCCCCCCCCAATAATTACTGACCGCTCCCTAATATTGACTATAATTTTTCTTGTCATTAGGTAAGGTATATTACTAGATAGCGTTTAGAATATTCTTAGTTTTAGCGCTATATAAATTTATATATTATTATTATGCTATGACCCAGGGGATATAAACAATGGGTAATTAACGAGGGTAGCCTACCAGAACGTGATAAAAATAACTTACATCACGTATTGTGAAACTAAAATTAGATTTCAAATAATTATCATGGGGCATGGGGTTCTCTTACCTCATGCTCTCTTGAGTAGCGTTAATATAAACAACTGAGTGAATACTGTTTTGTTTCCCCTCTCTTTTTAGCTCAAAGGTGTCACCTTGTAATGCCGGAACCTGACAGCGTACTTTTAAGAGATAACCACAATACTATATGTAATCGTATTTGTGATATAGACCAAGTTTGGTGGTTACTGTATCGCTACCGAGTGCTGGATGAGTTAGACAATGAAATGTTACTAAAGAGTGAAAACAAACTAGGGGAACTATTGTACATTCTTCCATATCGTGGCGATGTGCTCCGGAAGTTTATAGAAGTGCTCCGAGAGACAGGAAAAAGGAGCAACAAAGAACTGGCTAAAATACTTAGCTTTCACAAGTATGGGTAAGCACTGGGTATCTATTAGACTTTCTCAAAGTCCTTCTTAGTCCCCCGCACGAAGGACTTTTCCCAATTGCAGCGCGCCAAATTTACCGGTTGATTTTTCAACCGGAGGCGTGGCTTATGACGTATAAGATTTGCCGAATCACAAAGCGTCAATTCTTCAGGCATTGTATGTTGACGTGTCAAGTCAGTCGACCGTGGATGTGGTATTTACAATTTGATTGTACTCAGGAAGAGTTTGTCAAAGGCGCGAAATGTAAGCTCCGCCTCTGAAACGTGTTTTCGCGCTAAAACATAATCCCCCGATTCAATTTCCTGCAAGTGAAACAAGTCGAACTCGCCTCTCCCTTCGATTCTCGCACTCGATTTTTGACCCAGTAATCGCTTACCCAGCGACTCAGCGAGTTCGACTTGGAGCAAGTCTAGGTATCTCTGTGTCAGTGGGTAACAGAAGGGTTAATTGTTCAAGTTTAGAACCAGGTCCCCCCCCCCTCAGATATGTGAGAGCATAATAAAAATAACAGATAAACATCTATTGAGGACATTGTCAGAAATCTATTCCATTGTGGGCGGGGCGTGAAAGTATGCAATAGCGCCTGTCAATCATAAATCTCTATTTCTCAGGCTCGCTTGCCACCCATTCACTACTGACATATTCAGGCAAGTATTGCAGAAGTTCTGACATCATGGAATGAGCTAGCTAAAGAATAACAGTTTTATCGAGGACCTAGAGCTGTTATTTACCAGGAACACACTCGATATTTTTTTTTCCATCTTTTTTATATTCCTGCCACCGCCAAGACAAACCTTAAAAGTCAGATTCAATCAATAAATAAACAGTTACCAGGTTCTTACAGGCTAATCGAGAGCAATATAGCAATATGGCGAAGTTCAGAGAAGAAGTCGACGGCCGTACGGGTTTCGTTTTGATGTTCTTTCGAGCTGTGGTAGTGTACAGATGCCTGAAAATCACTCAAATTTAACCTCACTGGGAAGCTGTCGGTAAATACTAAGTAACATTTGCATATAATTGTGTGATAAAATGACATTTAAGCTACTCGATTTAAGAAACGCTTATGCTTATTCTCCAAAGTTGATCAAAGCAACCATCAGTGTGGTTAAAATGAAGGAAATTACAGTGAACATGGAGGCCAAAACACACGGTTAATGCATTAATTCGAATAAGCTCAGGAGCCAGAATGATTCGCTTCAACTCGATTACATGCGATTTTACAGTCAATAACATGCTAGAAAATACGATGCAAACGATGCATTTGAAGGTTTATTGTAATCCTGTTTCGCAATTGGACTCCAAATACAAACGTCCATACAAAGTACTGTAACGGCTTCTGAGCAATACAATGTCTATTTACGGTCGTAATTTGATGCCTAGTGCGCACGCGTGGGATCGATTTCTGACAATGTTAATGGTAAAACTGACTGATCTTGAACTTTCATTGATATATTATTATCGAGGTTTAATTGGTTTTCTGCTGATCTTTCATTTTTTAATAAATAGAAGTTGGTTTTCCTATGTCCTATAAAAAAAATGAAAAAAGGAGATTCGATAGTACGCGCGCTCGGATTGGCTGAAAGCCATGCCTTTTCTATAACTCCATAGAAACATAGAAAGTTGAGCGCGCTTGAGCTAGTTGTTTGACGATCAAATAAAACGAGGCTCGGCGTTTTCCCGTGTTTTTACCCTTTATTTTATAAAGGAAATAGAAAACATGTTTCCGTGTTCCCACAGAGTCATAGAAACACTTGTGGAAGATTGGAAGAACTCAGTGTTCCCATATCAGTGTTCCCATTGCCATTTCTCGTTCTCCCAAACTCCCACTCGTGTTTCTATATATAAAACTCTATGGAAATACAGAAAACGTTTTCTATTTCTTCAATAATACGCGCTCGAGGTCTTAAAAAGTTGTGCATGCACCAACGGAGTTCAGCAGACCGCGAAAGTGCATTATTTTTTATAATATAAATTATGGCAGCATCCTATGAACGCGCGATTTCATTCAAAGTCACAAGAAAACCATAGCGATTCTCCTGCCATTCTACCGTGCGTGTATCCTCTTATAGTTGTACAGATGCAGGAGTCCATAACCAGGAGCGTCCATATCTCCTATACAGGTGTCGCAGTGTTTTTACAAGTTGGGCTATTTTTAGATTATTTTCCCAATTAGTGGGTTGCACCGTGGCGGAACAAAAGATGCCTCATTAGCTACTTTTGTTATACCAAACAACATGGCTGCTACGCTTTCGTGATTTTATTCCCTTAGGAATAATTGCAACTCAACAATAGCGGGAAACTGTTCTAAAAATAACCTAACTTGTGAAAACGCTATGACATAGGCCAAGTATGCGGGATGGACGCTCCTGCATGGTTATGGGCTCCTGACAGATGACGTCACAACGTAAGGAGAACAACCACGAGACGCGGTCGAGTACCGTTATCTCAGTGTGCATCTATAAGAGATAGATCCACGGCAGAATGACATTAGTTTGTTTTATACAATAATTAGCTAGCAAAAGGAAGATACAAAATGATTTTATCCAAAACGTGACGTCATCTGTGCATCTGTACTCTAATAGATCATGGCTATCGACCAATCAGAACGCGCGTTTTGCCCTGTTTATTGTATAGCAGCAAATAATGCACGCTGAATTCAAGTATTTCACTTATGGGAAACAAATTAAAATCGATGTTCCCTAACATGATCTTCTATTGATCTTTCCTATCTCGTTCTGACCCTTTGATCTCTATTAGACAAAGAAGTAACAAGGTATAAAAGAATCGAGTTGGTCCCTCAGATTCGCAGAATGTTGAACTGATTATTTTGAAACGTTAATGTCAGTTTGTCAAAACTAAGTGTTCATTAATGAAGAATTATAGTCAGTGAGAAATATAGGCGTCAATGGTTTCAACACCGGGTTTCATCAAATAAGGTGGCTCGCCTAGATTTTCCAGGGACGCACCATACTCCCTTTGTACGGCTGATACTCCACTGTCAGAGCTCGGTCGGGCTAGCAACCTCACCCATTTACTAGAAATAGAATAAACTTTCCAAAAAATGTAGGTTTGTTTGACATTGGTATTATCATAGCAACACAGCGTTGACGTCATATATTTTACATATCATCAATTTTCTCGAAATCTAGACCTAAACTTTTAAAACGACTTAGTGTACCTTGTAGTCTAAATGTAGGCCTTCAAGACTGCAAAGTTTAAACAAATTGTATTAGAGCGTTTTCGAAAAAAAATGGGTTGAATATTTTCCTTTGAAAAATAAACATTTCGCCTTACTTTCGGTTTAGTCGTCGAGAACTGTGTTTCCCGGACCGATTCAAGCGATGTTTTGCATATTTCATACATGTGGCAAGGACTACTTCCCATGAAAAGTTCATTCCATTTGCTTTATTCAATTTCGATTTATGGAATCTTAAGTAATGTCTTAAATATGCTCATTTTACTCAAATTAGTAACGTATTTGTTACGGAAGCTGTAATTCGAAAACTAGTCGATAAATGTTTGTTTAAATCTTTTCACCTGAAGTTCAACATATACTAACCTGTCCCTGTAAATTTCAAGAGCATTGAATCATTTCAAGGGAGCGGAATAAAAACAAAAACATAGGGAACTTTTACATTCATCCACGCAAGCTTCATTGCTGTATCATTTTGTTGATAGCTTGCATGTGTCTTTCCGAAATTTCTCTTTTGTCTAGATTCTACATACGTGTGTGTTTCTAAACTAACAAGTTTACCATAGACGCTTGCTACGCTTCGCTACTGCCGGAACACTCGTGCAAATTCTGTTCTTAGTACAATGACATAAAAATTAGTTAAATCATGAAACTTGCTTGTATGGAGGGTTTGCACTCAATTCCCAGAGATTCAAATTACAAAGAGCATGGCGGCCATGTTGGTGTATTAACGAAGAATCTATTGTTAAGGTACACCAACATGACAGCTATGACGTCACGTGAAAACCCTTGATAACCATTTCCTTGCATAGTGCATGTCGTCATTTACAAATTTATTTGTATTTATTTACAAAACGTTTTATAATATATCACTAATACAAAATATCGTTTTTAATTAATATTTTAGAAAATGTGTTTTCGGGTAGGTGTGGTCTAGCCGTCACGGGCACTTTCCCACCATCTGGTTACTAAAAATACACTTATTTAACATTATCATCCCGCACTGCCAGGGGTAATTTTGCTCATTTGGTTTTTCTTTCAGAGAAAAATGTACTCATGACACAAAAAACTTATCTACTTAATGGTCTTATTTATTCAATTCAAAAAATATTTGTCTTAGGTTGAAATAAAATTGAACCCAATAAAATCCACCCTGATTCAGAGAATGGTCGCAGGAAAACCTCCAAATTTTAAAACAAATTAAACAACGCGGTTACTGATTCTTATAGAAGTTATATTATAACAGCGTTACAAGTATAGGTAATCAAATGGGGACGAGTGAAATTAGGAATAAATTTCACGCGTGTTTGTCAAAATCGAAGTAATTCCCGAGCCGCTTCGTCGAGGGAAATTACGTAGATTTTGACAAACACAAGTGAAATTTATCCCTAATTTCACGAGTCACTATTTGATTACCATTAATATTATGGAGGGCAAATTACGATCCAGAGAAACATTATTTTTAATGTGCGTAGGCGGCGTTTGAAATTTCACATGTGAAATTACAAATTACGCGTGAAATTAGGGAGTAATTTGTCCTCTATGGTATTACTATGATAATCGTATGCGCATGTCATTGTATTATTTCAGGGTTAGGTTTTTAGAAGGTTTGTTTGAATTTATTTTTGAAAATGAATTATTAATGAACCAAATTACCCCTGGTTGTATAACCCTTGCATAGTGCATGTCGTCATATAACAAAACTGTTTATGTATTTACAAAGCGTTTTATAATATCACTAATACAAAATCTCGTTTTTAATTAATATTTAGAAAATGTGTTTTCGGGTATTCGTCTGTCTAAAGGTGTGGTCTAGACGTCACGGGCACTTTTCCCGATCTGGTTATTATTTTGAGTAAAATGAGCATATTTAAGACATTACTTATGATTCCATAAACCAAAATCGAATAAAGCAAATGGAATGGAATTTTCATGGGAAGTAGTCCTATGCCATAGGTATGAAATATGCTAAAACATCGCTTGAATCGGTCCGGAAAACACAGTTCTCGTCGACTAAACCGAAAGTAAGGCGAATTGTTTATTTTTTAAACGAAAATATTCAACCCATTTTTTTCGAAAACGCTTTCATTCAATTTTCTTAAACTTTGAAGTCTCGAAGTGCAAGGGGCACTAGGTCGTTTTAAAAGTTTAGGACTAGATTTCGAGAAACTTGATGATATATTACGTAAACGCTGTGTTGCTATGGTAACAGCGATACATAGTTGTGTTTAGTGACTACCTAACCCGCTGGCCAGAAGCCTTTGCGGTGAAAACTATAGAAGCAGACGTAATCGCACGATTACTAATAGATGAGATCATTTTCCGGCACAGTGCTCCTAGAACTTTGTTATCTGACAGAGGGTCAAATTTTATGTCCGCCTTAATAGCAGAGGTGTGTAAAATGTTTCGTATTCGGAAACTTAACACGACAACATACCACCCACGGACCGACGGTCTGGTCGAAAAATTCAATTCGACACTACTTCAATCCTTGTCTATGTACGTTAGTAAGAACCAGAAAGACTGGGATACATTTCTTCCGGGAATTCTATTTGCTTACCGCACATCTGCCTCAGAAACCACAGGGGATTCACCGTTTTATTTGTTGTATGGGCGCGAACCGCGACTTCCCATGGATACTAGGTTGCTTGCTCAAACAGAGGTATCTACTTCTATTGCGGAACATAGGTGTAGGATCGTGAAACAAATCGAAGTGAGTCAGAAAATTGCCAGGGAAAATACTCAGAGAGCGCAGCAGCGAATTACGATAGAACAACGAAGGAACCAAACTTTTCACTAGGACAAAGGGTTTGGGTCTACACCCCAAAAACAAAGAAAGGCTTATCAAGGAAACTGCTTCACAATTGGCACGGCCGGTACAGAATAACGGAATGCCTGGGTCCAGTCAATTTTCGGCTTAGAACTTGCGATAATAAACAGGTTAGCACCGTAGTTCACGCGAATAGAATGAAACCTTTTTACGATCCCGATGACAGACCTCTTGACCCGCCAGAGCAACAAGAGTTGTTAACTCCAGATATCGATATTACTGAGTTGCCTAGCGACAGTCTTAGGGAAAACGCGGAAATTACCGTATCAGCGCAACAAGTAGATCAAAATAATGTACTAACACCGCAGGCCGATACGCAAATAATGGTCACATCGACTCCTAAGCCACACCAGGTCGATAATCAGATGATCTTTAATGCAGAGGAAATCATTAGAGAAAGGAAAACAGGCGGAAAACCGCAGTACTTAGTTAAGTGGGTCGGTTACCCAATCTCAGAATGCACTTGGGAGCCACGAGAAAACATTCTCGATCAGAGACTCTCAGATAAATTTCACAGCAAAGCCACGTAACTGAGTTAAACGCTATTAACACATAGGGGCTAATACGCGTTTATCTGTTATTAGGTCACCTGGTGAGTAATTTACATATCAACTTTAAAGGCAAACTGATCATACTAAGTCAAGCACTTCCGCGAAACATTGTTCCTACTCGTGTTCTGAATTATAATACCCGAGTAAAACATTTTAATAGGGTCTTGAGAAACATAGCGCGCTCTATGCCTTTTGTTAGGTTCCAAGAGCACGCTAAACTTAACTTCAGCCGCGAACCAATTTTTCTAGCGGATGGCGTGCATCTTAACAGAAAAGGAAATTTATACCTGTATCAAAGTTACAGGAAGGCACTAGTCCGCGGTTTATCTCGGCTACGCGACCTAATGCCACGCCGCAAGTATCACAGACGACGCCAACTCTTGTCAAATACTCAGAATCGCAAGATGATTGCTCACGAAACCATTCAGATTGCACATTGTCGCTGACAAATTGGATTTGGCATAACTTATGGAAGCGAGTTCAGCTAAATAGATTCCAGGATTGCTAGTTAATAGGATTTTCCATAATGAAATACCGATAATCGTCTTCGACACTGAGGTTAATAACCATAGTTACCGCAAATCGCAAGTTTTACTTTATAGGACATGTAGACAAGCTAGACGTAGTATTTTATTTGTAGGGTTTGCACGTGTATGGATATCTAAGAGCATTTCGATCACGTAAAATGTACAACATGATTATCAGTCCTTAATTTATCACCCGAAACATTTACATTAGTATTAGAAACTTAATATATGGCTGGGTTTATCTCTATTTTGTCCCCGAACTCCCAATTTCAAACTAACCTTCTGTGCCTAAGATGATCACTGACTGAAAACGACTTTGACTCAACTGAAGGCCGCTGATGAAAAAAAAAAAAGAAAAAAAGGAAACCAAATTGAGTCTTCCAGGCTGTTGTGGTACGATATCACCCACGAAGACAAGCTTCTACAGCACGTTACACAGTATAATTCAACACTCCACCGTATCGCTACCAAGAAACAATACGGTAACGACATAGAACTGCAGACATCCAAAAAACAAAACAGAACCAAAGGAAAACACCACAATGCAACAAAAAGACTGCAGCATCAACAGGGACAGTCTAAGTTGGAAACCCAGCGAATCAACAAAGCTTGGATACTGGAACTAGTATTCACTTATCTGCATCCGGTGATTAAACCAACGACCAGCATGAACTATGATTATGATGATTATGATTACCTTACAAGAACAGGATAGCCAGGAGACAACTCACAAGCGAAAAAACAAGACTCAAAAGAAAAGAACCTTACTAGAGGGCGGAGGAACAGAACAGGGAGGAGGGAGAATTGGAAACGAAATGTCCAGAAAAACTAGGGAGGAGGAAGAATTTAGCATACAGGGAGGAGGGAGAAAATGGGATCTACATACATGCTCAAGAGATAAATTTTAAAACTCACTAGGGAGGAGGGAGAAATGTCGGGAAAAAAATAGGGAGGAGTGAGATTTCACTACCCGTTCCTCTCCACTCTTACTAGTTAGTTATTAGTTGACCATTGGACTGAGATATTAAGACAACTTGATTTTTTTTTTTTCAACACCAAATATGGTTTCTTCGAACTGATTGAACAGTGATCTACGGAAATCTCTAGTATAGTACCACCACGAAATGCGTAGTTATTGTAGACACACACAACAAAAAAGAGGACGAATCCACAAAAACAACCAAAAATATATAATGGCCATATCATGTACGGCAGGAGCCAGGTTTTGTCATCTTTGTATTGTACGATATTTTCACATTTTATATACTCATTTTGCATGTAACCATTTATCTCTCGCTTCGCATGTTATTAGAGCCAGTGAAGATTGACATGTCCCTTACAAGACACGTCAGTGCTCGCTTGTTCTGTCATTAAGGACACCAACTTTTGGTCGTTCTCCGTGCTTTGCTCGATCTCACGACACAGTCGACGGGAGTCGACTCTTTTCAAAGGGGGGAGTATATGTAAGGGCGCGATTTAGCGACCCGTCAGGAACACACCCACAACTAGGAACGTGAATAACAAAATACCAAAACGTATGTTTTAGCGCGTAAAAGAGGAAACTGCCACCCCGCAAATCATCTCGAACGTGCTCGCACAAGTTAAACATAAAACTTGCTGCAACACATGTTTCAAACATCCGTTCGAACACCCTTTGGTTTGTAGATTACTGACCACATTTCATTTAGCGGTTTGGTATTTCTGCGATTATCGTCCGGTCGGAAACAGCACGTAGCAATGACCATAAATATAGCACATCTTGTAAGAGAAGGACACAGATAGCACAACTTGTAACAGAGAGGGACAACTCGTACCAGAAACTAGTGAGTGAAGTTGTAACAGTCTAAACCGGTACCTCCCCGCAGACAAATGGATTAAAGTTATCTTCGTTACCGAGTCTACGTCTATCTCGTACCAACTCCGTAACAGACAGTCTGCATGAATCAAGACAGGAGTTCTATCTTGTCATTTTACCAAACCCGATAATGATACGACTTAATACGACTCTACAAGGCGTACGTATTACCGCATTTAGAATATTGTAGTCCCATTTTGTTAGGCATTGGTAAAGGTCTTAGCAACAAAATCGAATCTGCAAATAGCTATGCTATCAGAACACTACTTAATTTAGGTAATAACGCAAATCATCAAGAAACACTATTAGACATGGCTTCAATGCGGTCATTGAAACATAGACGCAACGTACAATCTCTAATGTTATTCTTTAAATGCTTCAGAAATCAAGGTCCTGTATACATATCAAATCTTTTTAAACCTAGAGTCACTAGCTATAACTTAAGAGGTAGCGGTAATAACGTAGTTCAGCCATCCTATAACAGCCTTTTCCAGCATAATTCTTTTTCATACACAGTATCTCACATTTGGAACCAGCTACCATCGGCAGCTAAAACTACAACTTCTTTAACACAGTTTCGGCAATATCTTAATAACTCTGACTTTATTGGATGCCAGTGTAAAAACTGCCTCTAACTAGCTCCTGCACACATGCACCTATATAATTGATCTACTTAGTTTACATTGATATCTTTAAATTTTGGCACCTTTAACTTAGAGTTTGTATATATATTGTATGGTATTAGTATAGCTAGACTTGCTTACTTATTATTGTATATATGTAAATAGTTTGAACTAGAGTTCTCTTAGCCTTTATCCATATTGTTATGTACTAACAATATTACTATATATATTTCAAAAACTCATGAATAATTAATGAGCATTTTGTCCAATCAGATGAAGCAAATCAGTCACGTGCATGCTCCTTTATACCTGATAAAATCTCATCATTCTAAAAGGCCCGCGGAGGGATTTGAATTCTGTCCCAGAGGGAAACGGGGTTAATGATTGAGACAATGGAATTTCTATTGATGTTTCAGCTTTCTCACTGAATTGTTAATTAAGATGAACGTTTTATATAAAGAATATTAATGAACATGAAATTTTATATAAAGTTTCATCCTAATTAAGAATTCACTGATAAAGACCCAAAGATAGCAAAAAGTACACGGAACATAAGGTACCTAGATAATAAATTTTGCACTCAATTTACTAATATCAGCAGACTACCGAGATACACAGATAATATTTTTAAAATGAAGTTATCCAACTACCATTACTTGTTTACCGAGCCACTGTTTAGTTCCAATTATTAAACCAAACTCAAAGCCGTAAAATTATAAAAACGTGCATTAAACTTACATATTTTGTGCCGGAGTCAAAAATTTAGAGTCTGCCGTCATGTCAGTCACATCGCTTTCCAAGTCTTGAACTTTATCGAGGTAAACCACGACACCAAATCCTTCAAGTGCAGATTCTTCTTACCGATTGCGAAACGCCGCTTCAAACAACATAGTATGGTAATTTCTTCATGTCATTGCCTTGAGATGTTCGTAATTGCAGGCGGTGATTACTCGAATATTTTGCATGGTGTTGTGAATACAAAGGTTCAATGGTTCATTAAGTAACCATTCCCTTGAGATGTGCGTCTTTCTTTCATTGCATTCTTAAAGCGTTTTTGAAGCCGTTTAAAACACTCACAGCACGTGTTTTATCAAGTCTAAAAATTCTCGGGCTTCGCCCTCGAATTTTTAAACTTGATAAAACACTGCTGTTCGTGTTTTAAACAGTACGTAAAAAGTTGAAACTAGAGTTATCTTAGCTTCCATTCGCGTTATAATGTCATGCCCTAGCTTTATTGTCCTACTACAAATTTTATATTTTGTTACTATTAATTTGTCGAGCGCTTATATCATGAGCCCCTGGCTCGGGAGATTGGGCAACCACTTCCTGCGTTACCGACGGTAAATAAATTATTATTATTATTATTATTATATTAAACAGAACATTACATGGCCGCTTGGATATACGAATTTTATCTTCTCGCCGGTGTTGATGAAATATCTTACTCGTTCGCTGCGCTCACTCGTAAGTTATTTCATCAACACTCGAAAATAAAATCCGTATCTCCGCGCGGCCACGTAATATCCTCTATATCTCATATCGAGTAGATATGTATCATTTAGTAAATTCAGGAGCCCATAACTAGGAGCGTCCATCCCACATACCAGGCCTATGTCACAAGTTAAGTTATATTTAGAACGCCGTTTCCCGCTATTGTCGAGTTGCAATTATTCCTAAGGCAATCACATCACAAAAACGTAGCAGCCATGTCATTTGATATAACAAAAGTAGCTAATGATGCATCTTTTGTTCCGCTACGGTACAACCCACTAATTGGGAAAATAATCTAAAAATAGCCCAACTTGTGAAAACGCTGTGACAACCATATAGGACGCTCCTGGCCTGATGGGCTCCTGGTAAACCAATCCCCAGAGATTCGTGGCGGCCATGTTGGTGGAACTAACAAGAGAAGCTAACGAGGAATCTTTTGTTAACGTCCACCAACATGGCGGCGATGACGTCAGGTGCAAGCCAGCAATCGATAGAGAAATTGTGTTAGCTATAAGGTGGGCACACACGAAGGGACAAGTCCCCTCGTCTGAACTAGGAAAAATATTGTCGCCGGGACACAATTTTGTCCCCGGGACTTGTCCCTTCAAATCAAACTGGTTTGAACTGAGGGGACAAGTCCCGGGGACAAACTGACAAGATTTTTCCTAGTTCACACGAGGGGACTTGTCCCTTCGTGTGTACGCAACAAGTGATAAAACTAACTTTGTCATTTTTCAACCCCCACAAAAAATATTATAACACCAGATTACTCTGCACATAAAAAATAAACAGATACGACAAGAAAAATGCATTAAATACCTAGGAATTTTTATAGATTCACAGCTAAATTGGAAATCTCACATTTTACATGTTTCAAAAAAAATTAAAAGATGCATAGGTATAATCTCTAAAATTCGTTATTTTGTTACTACAAAAATCCTAACACAACTCTATTATACTTTGATTTACCCTTTTCTAACATATGTTTTAACTGCATGGGGTAACACCTATCCATCTACTTTAAACCCTCTTGTCATTTTACAGAAAAAAGCCATTAGAATCATAACTTTTTCCAGTTATACTGAACATATCAGCCCACTTTTTAAACGTCTTAACATCCTAAAACTTAAAGATCTTGTATTTTTCTATGATGCATTGTTTATGTATGATTTTTCCTCTGGAAAACTTCCTCCAGTGTTTAGTAATTTTTTTAAAAATGTCAATAGTGTTCATCAATATAATACCAGGCTAGCTTCAAAAAAATCATTTTATCTTCCTCAAGCAAGAACAAATTATGGCAAGTTCAATATTCGCTTTCAAGGTACCATTGTGTGGAATTCTATTGACGAAAACCTAAAAAATCATACTCGAAATAGTTTCAAACGACTACTTAAAGAATCTCTCTCTCAGCCTTACTAGACTATTATATATCTCTACTGTATTCACAAGCTGTTTTTCTATCACTCTACTTAATTGCCCGGTCATTGTCTTGCAAACACTTGTTTGTTTCCGGTTTCATTGTCTATAATTCTCTGTAATCCGTTTTTGTCCTTATAGTAAATGAGTAACTACTTCAATGTTCCTTTTCGTGTCTTTTCTTTTTTTTTGGTCCACAGCCCAACCAATTAACACATTTAAATAAATTATACGTGCTACCTAGCTCGATTAACCTGCAGGTTATTCTAGGTTAGCTCATACTTAAAACTTATTTTAATTCGTCTTTTTTCTTTCTCACAATATTGTAAACCCTTTATGAGTATAAATAAATATATATTATTGTTGTATTGTTAAGTGATTTGTCCCCGGGACTTGTCCCTGGGACTTGTCCCTTCGTGTGTGCCGACCTATAGAGTTCTCATAATAAAAATTACTAAGGGTGCTGTATGGTTGATTTTATAGGATCCAATTTAAGAGTGGAATATACTTGTATGTATTTACGTTCTCCTACTGGTGCTAGAATTTGATCTCAGTCTCTGAATTCCCCTACGCATGCATGGGAATTGGATATTTATGAAGATGACAAAGGCTCAAATTTAAAGACTATGTCGACCGTGATGCTTTGCGAGTGTAGCTGTTGTTATTTACCTTCTGGAATACTAAAAACAATACTAAATTATATCGTAATAGGACTTTTGCAAGAAACAGTCACGTGCTGATATGTCACTTCAATAACGAGTGAATTGATCCCATGGGAAAGGCCGCTGGACCGGAAACATTCTTCAAAAACGCTGTAAGGTTTTAGAAAGATTGACAATCGATTAAAAAATAGCATTTACAAACAGGTTTTACTAATAACACTACCGATCTCATACGAGTGCGTTTGAATAATAGATCTATTCAGCTTGCCTGTTTGTTGTCCCTATTCAAACCACCTGACTTTCCCTTGAGTAATGCTTTTTTTGTTTTTCTGTATCCCGAGAGGAAATGTACCAATTTCTATAATTGGAAAACAAAGCACTGAATCCTCTGGAGAACTATCACGTGGTCTGAAATGGGGCAACAAACAGTCCAGCTGATCTATAGGCGAATCCTTGCTGACGTCATTGTTTACGTTTTTGCCTCATTAGCATAAATTAAACTTCAAGCTATTAACAAACAATCTACATCAGTTGAAAGAGAATTTTAAACTTAGTCATTACCGAAAATGTGAGATAAATATGTTAAATATTTACGGAGAAATTCACTTTTCAAAACTGTAAAATCGGCTGGGGGGCAAGAGTTGCTGACAGCCATACATTCTTTGTAAATTTAGAGATTTTTAAACGCTCATTCCTCAAAATATATTTATCATATCACACTCAAATTTTCGGTGATTATCAAGTGTGCCAAGCTCCTTCGATTTGTGCACTCTGTTTGTTTGTATCTATGTCGCTTGAAGTTTGATGTATGCTAATGAGGTAAAAACGTAAACAAGGATTCGCCAGTATTGAAGTCAGATATGTGTTGCCCTCCAGTACAACGTGATTGTATCCTACAAATGGCCCATTCTTTTTACGCTTTCAAGCTCGGAATGGGTCTTTTGCATGCTACAATCACGTGATTGTACTTGGTTGCAAAATAATCTTAATTCATATATTTAAAAGCACTTGTACGAGATCAGTAGCGTTGTTAGCAAATTTGTAAATGCTATTTTCCACCTCCACGATTGTCAATCTTTCTAAAACAGCGTTTTTAGAGTTAGCTTGCTCTCCACATCCACGACGACGACGATCACGACCTCAATTCATTCGTTAACGAAGACAGGAGTTCATTACTCGGAGTGTCCATCTCCCATACTAAATCTTTGAGTTGGCGTATTTACATCTTGGGCTATTTTTAAAAATAGAACCAGGTTTCATTGTTTTATAGACAATGTACCTTCACTTGCTAGAGTTCGAACACTGAACGCATGGACGAACGGTACAGGCTATTATCTCCGCCGGTATTGTTTTTCTTTCGAACAAAGAAAAACATTTATTCAATCGTGGACAAAAACATTTAGAAAATTTTATTCGTGAGAAAAAATCTAAAAATAGCCCAAGGTGGAAATACGCCAACTCACATATAACTTTGTACAAATGGGGCTCCTGACGAAGTAATATATCAGCACGTGACTGTGTTTCCTGCAAAATGCATACCGTAGAACCTCAACAAGAAGCCCAGTGGGCTTAATCTCGAGAAGGAGAAGAGAAGGAGTTTGCAAAAGTAATCTCGAAAAGAAGCCCATCTTGAAAAGAAGCCATGCATGGGTTTTATTCAAGATAGTACCTTTACAGTGTAAAGGAATGTCAATCTAGATAAATTGCATATGAAGCATGTTTTGATGATCATTAATTGAAATACCGTAATGATGTTCTTGTTTTTCATGAGTTTATTTTTTTACATTAAACCGAATTTTTTTTAGTTGTAATATTTTCGGCCGAACCCAATCTCAATATTTGCAGAATTCATCTTGAAAAGAAGACCCCTCTTAAGTTCGGTGAAGTAATCTCGAGAAGAAGCCCACTCGAAATGAAGCCCATCCAAGGGTCCTAATTAGAAAACAAGCCCATGGGCTTCTTTTCGAAGTTTTACGGTATTTCATATCATAGAAATTCGTTTGCCAGTAGCGGAAAGCGTAATAGTGTACATAGGTTTTTTTAAGACAGGAAAACAACGGTCCCATACTGATACACTGAAAAAACATTCAGAACAATTAAGTCATTTGTTATTTATTTGCTTAAATGCTGGGGCCAATAAAACGTTTACACGTGTCCTTTTCAAGTTTCAGACTCATAACATACATGTATAAATTAACAAATTGAAGCAGTTGGCGACCGCATAAAGTTTGTTGTATTAAAAACAAACATTATGTCAAAGCATAAGGGACAGCGACCATTAGATTATTGATGCGGGGGTTGCTCGATATATTTTTTTCTGATTCTAGCCCTGCACGATATTTTTTTAAAGCACCATGACCTTGCACGATATTTTTTTCTGAACTTACCTAAAGATTTTTTCAGTTATATTAATGCAATATATTTGTACCAGCAATCCTATAATTATTTTAGCGTGACTGTTTTTTACATTGCACGCACTCCCGCTCGCTCAAGTAGCATTCCTGGTTGGGCCTTGGAAATTAAAGAAAGCCACAGAATTAATAGCAAATGCCAAAACAAAGCATGGATATTCTGTGGCTGACAAACAGGCTAAGAGAAAAAGGAGAAAAGGACAGTCAAAGTAACAAAAGCAAGAAATCACCACATAGAGATCAGCCCTCTATCAGCAGAAGTGATGAAACACAAACTGGTACCAAAAACCTATCATTACCATTTGGGCCTCGTCAGGCAAAAAGGGCCCGGACGACATTCAAGTTAAATAATTCCTACAACGGTGTTCTTAATAACAGGTTGAATATTGTATTGTATTCTTGACGAGAAGCGCTACATTTCATTCCTAACAATAAATGCGTTTCAAGAAATTGACAACAAAAATCAGGGATGAAATTTACGTGATTTTGATGCAAGGGCCCGATTACAAATATGCATATGACCACAAAAATTAGGAATCCTGTCAGAGGGGATGATTTTAATTTGATGTATGACATTCATTTATACCTGCTGGCATTAAAGTCAGAGTAAATCGCACCACAAGTATTATAAAAAACATGGTACAATTTCAAAATTAATTTACATATTATGTCGTCCGGGCCCTTTTTGCCTGACGCTGCCATTTATATTTCATATAAATATTTCAACTTGATCTATTTTTTGATCAAAAATGTTACTGTTGCATTAAGATTACCAGCAGAAGTCACACCAGAAGAGCCTGGAGTAAACCTGCGAACATTTATAACCCGGATCATATGTACTGTACGCAATGTCGGCCGCCGTATCGGCCGACATGTCGACCAACGGTCAACCGATAGGCGGCCGAGGGTCGGACGAGAGTCGACCGCTACTCGGCCGAGACTTGGCTATTCTGTATGTCGGCCGACATGGTTGATGATGCACCGACAGTCGGCCGATTGATCACCGACACTCATAGCTATCGATAGTTTACCGACAGTCGACCGAGGTATCGGTAACTGTGATATTTTCAGCTACCGTATATGTACTTCAAAGGTTGTAGAGGCCGCAACTATTAATTATTTCGTACAAGGCTAACCTTTGTAAACTTAAGAGAGCATAAACTAGCAGCTCTTTATTTATTTCCCAGCCATGCGCCTCTGCATAATACTCCGATTGGAGTGCGCGGAGTATATATTAGAATTAGAACCGAGCCCTACAGTAAAAAAAATGATGCTTATTAATAAATCGTAGCGACCCCAATATTTTCAAATGTTATTTTATGTCGAATACTGGGAGCCGGCGCGGGGTTCAAGTATCGACGAATTCATTGCTATACATGTAGCTCGGCCTATACATGTGTCAGTATTAGTCGCGAACTTCAGTTTAAATTGACCCATTTATACGAATCGTTCGCTGCTTAGCTAAGCGGTGCGGCTAACTTCCTCGTATAAATGGCCCTATTGCTGCTACCTTATTCCAGATTCAAGGCGAGATCTCCCCTTCAGATTAAAAAAATCGGTACCCTGTTCCAGACCATAACGGTGCGATATAGCGATTTATATACGTAATCGATCTTGCGCGAGCGGATGTATAAAATACACTAAAAAACACAAATTAAGATATTAAACGTTGCATTTGACGGGATTTCATCAGTCACTATGAGATATTTAATTGTATAAAGGAACATTTTATACCGCAACAGAAAGGAATATTAATATACTTAAATTGAATTATATTCAATACAGTAAACCTTCCAGATAAAAAAATTCCAAAAGAGTCACTGTTTATTTGAGTTAAAACAGTATGCAGAATAGTTTAATTATAGCTTAATATCTCACGGATACCCCACCGACATATAACCGACACCTTACCGATATACCACCGATCCACTATCGGCCGACACATACACAGCAGGAGGGGGGAAATCGGCCGACGTGTCGGCCGACACACGACCGACTGTCGACCACCCCTCGACCGACCCGCTACCGACAGTCGCCCGCGGGTCGGTCGACAGTCGCCCGCGGATCGGTCGATATGTCGGCCAACCATGGACCGATACGTCGGCCAACATTGCGTACAGTACACATGATCCTATAACCCTATATCCACCAGGCCAGTGAGAACTCATCGCTTACCAGAAAACTTCTTTCCGAAATATATACAGTTAATACAGGGTACGTTTCGTGGTTAAGGTTTTGGTTTCGATTATGAGTGCATGTGACTTTTTGCGATCGATCGTCCCATCAGTTTAAATGGCCATCTTGGATAATTTACATATGTTGACTGATTCCTGGTAACCAGTCTGTGTGATCTTCAGATCTGTATTGGGTTTCCTGTGGAAATTGTTCATAACAAGTAACCAGTCTTCTTCCCTGGTTTATTTCTTTGCCTTTATTAATTTAATTTGTAAATGCATATGAGACCAGCTAGTGCTTGCTCGATATTTTTTTTCTTGATATTTGTGTTGCTCGATATTTTTTTTCCAATAGAAGAGCTTGCTCGATATTTTTTTGGGGATTTGCGCAACCCCCCCCCATCAATAATCTAATGGTCCGTCCCTTATTCAGGGTCGTAACTGAAACCGGCGAGTTAATTGATAGTCTGCAGGACAGAGTGTAGGTTTTTGTCGAGGGTCGAGTGTAAAAAGTCGAGGGTCGAGTGTAAAAAGTCGAGGGTCGAGTGTAAAAGGTCGAGGGTCGAGGGTCCAAAAATGTGCGTAAATTTTTCTGAAAAATAACTTTACCGGTAAATAATGTTGCGAGTTATTCGTCATCAATGCCCGCCCGTCTCCGCTTCACCGTGTGACATGTCAGTGCCCGGCCTCTGGCGGCATTTGAAACAACAGCAGCTAAGCGGTTTCTCCGCCTTCTTTGCAGTAGGGCGGTATCTTCATCCTTTTCATGCGACTTGAGTGGGATTTACTTATGAATCGTCTGAGCAGAAAAACAGCAAATCCTGCAACAATAACGTTGGCCAAGACCGGCATCACGAAGCACTCGGAAAATTAAACTGCACACCACAGGCTTCCCAGACTCGACGTATATTTCCCGCTTATTAGTCTGTTGGGTTACCTGTGGTTTATCGATTAGTTTCATAACGATCTCAGAAGAGTTTAAATAATTGCTTCGTGTGAATTCTCTTTTCCGATTCCTACGAAATGAATCTTCAATAATAAAAGATTGATACTTAATGAAGTTGTGTGAGTGGTTTTTTGGCGATTTGGGGCCTTCTAAAGCAGTTTATTAGGATTCGAAATTTTGACCGTTGGCCGAGGCTCTAACAAAATTTACAAGGTAGGCAAGTCGACCTCGCCAAAGCACAGACTTACCTCAAAGATCACCCAAAAATCGGCACTTTTCTTCCTCGCTCGCTATTCAGCTTTCGGCACAGTAGCAACATCTGACCAGAGATTTAGGAAAATCCATCAAATTTATCATCGCCAAACGGCCTCCTCGAGACCCAAAAAGCGCGACCTTCCAATGATCTGTAAGAACCAGAATGACCAAAGCGGTCCAAAATTTTCCCGACCCTACCCAAAACGATGCAAATCGCCTTTTTTCATGGGGGACCCTCAAGCGTGAAATTATACGATACGAAACTGGCTCGACTCTCGACTTTTTACACTCGACCCTCGACTTTATACACTCGACCCTCGACTTTTTACCCTCGACCCTCGACTTTTTACACTCGACCCTCGACAAAAACCTACACTCTGCAGGACACGGTATTATTTTACGGCGGCCTTTGTCATTTTTCGGGGCGTTCCCATTGATGGGATATAGGTAGTTGTCTGCCAACCACGCCGCCCTTCCTACTCTTAACAGCTTTGCGTATACTTCATTCAGAGACCCTGGGGCGAGCCCGCCGCCTCCCCATACACCGGCCTGCGGACTGTCAATACATTCATATCTATTTTTCATATTGTGGGCGATTGTTTCCCACCTTTGCTGAAGAAATTGTTCATTTACGTACATTACTATAGTTGAAATGAAGTTTAAATAAAGTCGTCACAATAGTGGCCAAATTTACCCCAAACTGAGACTGGCTATCATTCTCTTATTACCCTTCTTCAGCAAACCAGTGCGACGACACACAGAGCTATCGATCTTTTCATTATAAGCAAATGACTCGGTATAAAGTTAGTTTTTACGTGTCCGTCCTAATATTGACGACGATGTTCGTCATAACATGGTCAAAATAGCTGGAACTCCACGAGGCGTCTTTTTTGACCACGTTATGACAAAAATCATCGTCAATATTAGGATAGACACAAAAACCAAACTTCAATTTGTTAAATTGATGATAAAAGTTAGCCAATCAGAGAGCTAGAAAAGCTAGCGCCCCAGCTCCACCGGTAGCGCCGTCCCTGTAACATCGGGCTGCGCCATTTGAAATTTCACGCGTATTTTGAAACCCCCGTTGAACCGGTGACGAGTATATATGAAACATTACAAACGTTCAACAGTTCAATTACTTTTTACTCTTCCACAATCAACGTAAACTTGCAAAATGAACAACTGATCAAGTCGACCACGGACAGCGTGTCTGATAATATTCTTTAGTCAAGAATTTGAAATAAAGTGGTCGAAGGGTTATCATCTCTGACATCGACCTCTTCTTCGGGTGCGACCAGTAGTTTGCCCAGGTCGCGTCAGCCGCTACCGACTCCTCCGTACAGACTGTGGCAGGTTTAGCAGTAGGGCAGGTTCGTCTGGTAAGGCTGAAAAAACAAAGCGATAACGACAATAATAGCAAAAAGTTAGTAGAAATGATTAAACTGATGGTACAAATCGAGTTGTGCTTTATACTCCTAAAAGGCATGTGTACTGACCAATTCAAAAAGAAAGCTGCCGGCACCGGAGCAACTGACGGTGTGTTTATACGGTGTGTTAAAGGTATGAAGGCTCAGGATTGTGCGATAACTATTTTCCTACCTTTTACTGGTCAGGAGTCGTTCCATAATGCAGTAACTACATGGGAAAGTGAACAAAAGGGATTATTATACAATTCTTCCAAGAACGCACGAAATATGCGACGACACCAAATATTCGACCGTATTCGGGTAGTTACAGTCAAATGACTTCTCATCGCCATTTCTCGAGCGCGCGCGGAAAGAATATCTCATTCCTTGGCAGAATGCACATAATAAACAACTTAAAGGCTCGCCAAAATAAGAATGAAATACGTACACAGCCGTATTACATGATTAGCCTACTAATAACCTCTAGGTATTATTATTTAAACACGATAACTTATTACCATCGCTATGGTCGTGCCTTTTGTACTTACCTCAGGAAGACAGAGTCGCACCGGCACGTTGATGTTTTGTCCAGCGGCGTCCACTTCAAAGGTGCACTGGAACTGAATGTCGCAGGGTCCCACGCGACGAAACGTTGCCTCCCATTTAGGGACGTTAAAATATGACTCGGAGCATTGTTTAACTGAAATGGACTGTAAGGGCAAAACATAGTTACGAGGAGTGATATAACCTGTGTGTGACTTGAGGTATTAAAAAACGAGTGATCTGATCCGGTACGACAATGTGTTTTTGTCAGTTTATTTAGATCAGAAGCTAATCATAGCATGCTGTGCGTCGTGTAGCCCCGTTCGTTCATGAACTATAAATTCAATGTTTCTTCAACCTGCGTACTTCCGATCTTTAAGTAATAGCTACAGAATGAGTGACCGCGCTTTGTCGGATTTACAAACTCTCGCTTCCAGATAGAGTTAAAAATAAGCACGGACACAAATTCTGTATATGGCTTATCAACCGTCTAGATGTATAGAGTCGTGTTTTTCAATTATTTGGCGATACGAACCTATTTTGGCCGAGAAAATTGAAGCAAAAATGTATGTAAATCAGGACGAAATCTGTATCAGATCAGTACAGATCACTTATCGCACATTAGCCTGCGAATACAGACCCCTCGCATAGGGAACCACAATCAAAACGTGCCCCCCGAGAGAGACGTCTGCGTCTTGAGACGGAAAATTCCATACTGATGACGTTTCGCGGACAGGATCTGGTCGCGTAATTTGTTTGGCTAGTATGCCTAATTTTCATATCAATTACGCGCCAGGTCCTGTCCGCGAAACGTCATCAGTATGGAATTTTCCGTCTCAAGATAGCTCTCTCGGATGCCACGTTTTGATTGTGGTTCCCGATGCGAGACGGCTGTATCGCAGGCTAAGCGCACATTGATTTCCTGGTATATACTTCATGGCAGTGTTTCGTTCCATATAGTCTCCCTGCATAATCATTTTTTTCTACTGTTTTACAGTATTATGCAGGGAGACTATATGGAACGAAACACTACCATGAAGTATATACTGATTTCCTTGGGTTTTCCCTCATGAATTATTAATGAGTTTCATGAAAGGTTTTATCTCAGGCTTACAAACAGTTAAAGTCTCCTTACTCAATGCTTGATTGAAATTAAATGCAAATATTTTGAAGACTAATGCCTGTACACAGTTTGTTAGTCATTTTTGCTTTGATTTTAACCCAACCCACATGTGCGTGAGGTTCATATGGAAATCGCTGAAAATCACTGTGTTCATCCCGGACGGCGAATATAAAGGCCTCTCACAGTCACACAGTTTTGTTTCACGCTATCAGCCGTCTCAAAATGGTAAAAGGGTGCTGTCTCAACCAGAGTCCTTTGCGCACCCCACAAGCTATCAGTTTCCTTTCCTGTAATCCAATTCTGAATTAAACAAATTAACGGGTATTCAGGATCTGTAGATTACCGTACGTATTCAGGATCTGTAGATTACTGTACGTATTCAGGATCTGTAGATTACTCAGTGTACGTATTCAGTATCTGTAGATTACCGTACGTATTTCTTCAGATCATTCTCACTGGAGCCGAGGAGCTTGAGCTATAAAACTGAATTTTGGTTTGGCGGCCATTTTCTAGGGCATCAAAAGTGGAGGCTGAGACGACCATTTAAAGAGGGTCTGAATGGGATTAACTGACAAACGGCCTTAAAAATAACTCATAGCTAACAAATTTGTTTTTTTGTGGGTCAACCATTGTAAATTTTCTCTAGTAATGATTAACTAGGGCTAACTGACAACTGACAAATGGCTAAAATTTTAACTGACAACTGACATGGGTATTTCGTTATAATGACTATAATAACAACATTCTCGGATTCGAATTTTGAAAACAGACGAGCTCGGGCTCGGATTTTCAAATCGCTTTAAAGTGTCGGGCCGGCTCGGAATTTTAAAACGCAAGTCTCGGCGTCTCGCAAAGTCTCAGATTTACCATTCGCCACCCCTCCATGAGCCTGTTCGCAGGCTAAACCTTCCTTTATTCGTTTTCTTGCTGTTACGTCGTGGAAATGTCTGCAGAACTTCATAGGACTGAAAAGGTTTGAACGAACCCCCCTCCTCCCCGTAAGGTCCTTTTGTCTACTGACGCATGGAATTGAGGTTGGATTTAGTTTTCCCGCTTGCTTCATGTATCTTCGACGCGACACACTTTTATGGTGAAAACGAACCCCCTAGGCCTCCCCCCCCCCCCCCCCCCCCCTCCCCCCTTCGGAGTTCTGTCGACGGACCTGGAATCATGATTATTACCTCGGGCAGTAACTCTAGCAGTTTCCATCCTTCTGAGATCGCCGTCATCTTTACTGCGATATTGTTGTCCTCGTAGCAATTGATGAAAGCAGCATAAAACGAATCCAGCATCAACCTTCCACGGCTTTTTTCTTCTTGTTGAATGCGCTGGAAAAAAGTTTATTTTATTCACATGTGTTCCTCTGCATCAATATCATTTTTTATGAAATAACATTTTATTTTTGCCCAACGTCACTGGAAACTTGCCGGGCTATATTTTTAAAAAGAGAACAATAAACTATAACAAGCACTCCAAACTCTATATATAGAAATATATCAAGGTTGGCGATTTGCTTAGAGAGAGAATTTACGTATTAATATTGCAAATAAACTCTGTGTTTTTCTCATGAAGGATGCTGTTATGACAACGTGGAAAATGTGTTTTATTTATCAGTTCTAAAATTATACCGACATACCGGTAATCAGCAATCCTATTGGTTGAAAAGCATTTACCATACAACCGTGGTTACATTGAAATGTGTTGTCTGTAATTCATACCAAAATCATTGCACACAGAAGAGGACATTTGGTATTGGCAGGAGCCCATTACCAGGAGCGTCCATCTCCCATACCAGGTCTGTGAGTCAGCGTATGACCGGATTGAGCTATATTTAGAACAGATCTCACGGAAGTTCATGTGCCCACACTTTGGGAATCCAATCAAACCATAGTCAGGACAATGCAGCGTTAGTAAAATCACCTCAAAGAACAATAGATCATTCTTAATCTCGATAATTACGGCAAGCATATGCACGATCGCAGCAGAGTCAGAAGGCAGTTACCGGGGAAACATGTTCTAAAAATAGCTCAAACCGGTCATACGTTACTCACGGGTATAGCATGACGAACTTCATGAGCTGTTGGAGCTAGTCAGCTCCCCTGCTGATGAACTACGCATGAATCGTAGTTCATCGGCAGGGTGCCGCGGATTCAGATGCTCATGAAGTTCATCATGATATATGGACGCTCCTGGTAATGGGCTCCTGCTATTGGTCATCCCTTTGAAGTAAATGCGATTTTATTTGAGAGAGATAACAACTTCAGTCGTATTACAAGTTTATAATATGGCTTACCTGTTGATACCAGAACTATACGAAGAAGAATTATCTGCTTTCGTTTTGTCCGCTCCAAAATCTCTCCTACTGCAGCTCCCGCCATTACAATGGTCACACAAGAAAAAATAGCACGAAATAGAATTTTAACAGCGATTTGTACCACTCTAAACTCGAGAAACCTCGATTATCTATACATTAGAACACTGGACATTTATTCTCTTATTTGAATTCAGCGGTAGAAAGTCAGTTCAGATATGCGTATTCAAGCTAAACCTAGTTTTCTTCTGCTTGGTCGTCCATAAACGAGTAACGCCTTGTAAAAATTCACTTCACTCTCGAAAGCAAATTCAAATTTATTCAGTCGAAATCTTAATATAATCACTCCAAACAGTTACCAGTTGCAGATTAGATGATACTTAACTTTAATTTGAAGGTAGACATTTTTCATAAATCATTTTATTTGTTTTAGAAGGCAAAACAGCTCCCAAAACCATGTATTTTCGAGTGATTTGACTGGGCAGATACCGGAAGTGAGTCACCGGATATCGATATGTAGGCTTTTGTATGCAATGACTTTGATATGTTTCATAAAGGAAGTAGAAATCAATTTATCCGTATGATAAGAGAATTGACCTAGTCAGCTTGCCTGTTTGTTGTCCCATTTCTGAAATGTGGTCTGAAATGGGGCAACAAACAGGCAAGCTGACTAGGTCTGTTATGGTCATGCGCAGTAAAGTTTAGTAGAACGACATAGCTGAATAACGTGTCGAGATGGGACTAAGGACGACAGCGTATACAAAAATGGCGGACATTTGAAAACTTTGCGAGTACCTTCATGATTTCTGTGAATAAGAGTTTTGTGGCAAACGTAAGCTTCAAAAACTGAGAAAAAAACATGTTTTGAACAGTGTCGTTTGAGTTTTGAATACGGGAATAAATGATTTACTACAAACACGAGACACTGGCCGACACAAGATAATGATTACGGCGCCGATTTACACGTCAGGTCGCGCATGCGCCCTAGTTATTTAGCTTTCTCTGGTAGAAAAAGAAACGATAGCTGATCGAGAAGCACGACTACTAACCTGAAATGGCATTTTGTGATCGTCAAAGAGATACAATGTTGCCTTGAACATGCCATTTGCCAATGCCTTGCGAGCGAACACCGCAAACTGCATTCGCTTCTTTACACAAACACTAGATCTCGGGCTGCCAACTATGACGTAAGCTAGGAGATCACAGCCAGCAGTAAAATAGAGCTGGTTCCACTCCACTTCCAGATCACTGACAATGGAGCGCCATCTAACCTTCCCGCCGTCTTCAAGATCGGCCCAAAGAACTTGTATGTTCCAATCATGATTACTGGAGTCCAACAGAGCGCTGTGCGGCAGAAGTACCGTAACTGGTTTAGTAAATACGTCTTTTAGGTTGAATTGCACTATTGGGCTTAGATACGTTAGCTGTTTTCCATCGATTACAACACTACTTCTATTAGAGTTGTGAATCTCTTTCACCCCAAGTATTTTGTTAGCATCGGCTTCGCTAGTTTTACAATAAAGCACGCAAATCCCTGATTGAAAATTGTAACAACCATTGTGTGGGTCCTCTTTAGCCCATTCGTCACATGAAGTGATCTCCTGTACGCCTTCACAAGACTTCCGGTATAATCTTGATCGTTTGCTCTTCTGGGTTGAAGAGCACTTCCTCTTACTAACAAAGACAACCGAAATAATGATAACTAAAAGAAGTGTGATGACACTGACCATGGCCACCAACAGCAACTGAGAATGCATATGTTCCTTTTTTCCACTTTCTTTGTAAACATCAGTTGTTTTGTCATCTTCAAAGATGGCAAGAGGTCCGAGGGTCGTGTTTACACTAAGTGTCCTTGTAGATGTTGGAGACATCGCCGAAGTAAGAGGACAACGAAAATGATTATGAACGCTGCACCGTCTTAGCTTTGATAAGCCCTGCCCCTGTTTACTGCATTCTGCAACAAAAATATCTTTGGAGTCACCACAGCAACGAGAGCATGGCAGGCAACCGTGGGAGAAATAAAATCCCGTCTTACATCTCCCACATACCGTATCAGACCTAGAACTGCAGCGTTCCAGCACTACAACATTGCACTTCCTACAAGGCCAGCACTCCGATGCGTCGCTGCTATCGGAGAAGAATCCAACTTTACAAGGTACGCACTTTCTTCTCTTCCTTTTGTTTTTGATTTGGAATCTGCAAGGAATCAGAGGAGAGAATCCTTTGGGGCACGTTTTGCACTTGGTGCACGTTGTGACGTTGTTGCTTTTCAGCGCTTGATATTCTCCTGCAGAACATGATATTTGGCCATCGACGTTGACGGCCTTTTAAAAGAAGTAAAACAAAATCTAGTACACTAGTTAGCATACATATATAGCATATTCACGAAACATTCATGCAGTCTCTAAGATCCTCTAACAAGCTAATCGGTTCCAGAGGAATTGACAACAAACAACAAACTTGTCCGCAAAATATATACTGCAAGCAAAGTATATAAAATAATGGCAATAAATATTCCTGCAACTTTTTTTATGGAATGTTCTAGAAAACCTTTCAGTTCCAATAGGTTTGATGCAAAAGGCAAACAGATAAATGGGTGGATAGATAGACAGACAGACAGACAGACAGTACAAAATGCAGATTGATAGATAGATTTATGGGTGAAAAACAGAGTGAGAATATAAAAATGAGCCGGGAGAGACACACACTCAACCCTCTTTTTGTTTTGAGCGCGAAGCGCGATTGTGAGCTCGAGTGTAGCGCCTTGGGAGTGAACACGAGTGCATCTGGGGCTCACGATCACGCTTCGCTATCGCAGGGGCAAAATTGAGGGCTGCTACCCAAATACCCTAAATTGAGGAAGACTTTGTGACATTCAAATCAATCATGTAAAAAACTTGCCAAATACTCATATTTCATTGTAAAAAAATACCGTATACTCAATTGAAAACGCTTGGATACCACTATATTAAAACTCTGAATTTCTAACAGGACCTGAAACAACCATAGGGGCTGATCAAAGCCAGGACCCAGCTAAACCACAGATCGAATTGTAACTTAGCGTGTTAGTTTTTTGTGGAGAGAGGAAAACCGAAGCACCCGGAGAAAAACCCTCGGAGCAAGGGCGAGATACCAACAAACTCTCCCGGTTCCCCTTACCCAAAATCCCTGACCGACCCTGGTTGATGATTGCGCACGTAATTGTATTTGTTTTGTTTTTACCTTCAGTGATGTAACTCCAATCACTACTAAGACAACGGCAAGTACTTGGTCCTTTACGGACATGCCAGTCAACTTCTTGGATATCCTTCACACTTCCTTGGCTTTCTTCAGAATTAAAATTAAAACGTTAATGTTTAGCTCTGTTCAATATCCCGTGTACATCTTCACTCCGGATAAAATTATACCTGCAGTAAGTTGCCATTTGCAATGTTTTCTCACATTTTTGTAAAAAAAAAAAAAAAAAAAATCATCCAGTATTGTCCATGTGGTTCAAGTCGAGAACGCTTTCACAACTCTTGAAAGGTAACCAAGCCTCAGCCTCACATGGAGTTGACCCTGCACTGATACCTGTTGACCCCTCTTTCTATGAATATGGATTATCATCATGCTAACTCGATTGATTATCATGCTAACTCGATACAAGCCTCTGACCAATTAAGCTGTCTCAACTCCAACCTCGATGTAACCAAAGGCTTGGTTACCTTTCAAAATGGCGGTCAATAATTATAAATTGGACTATTGTGAAGACCAGCATTAGTTTGTGTTAGGTGTTTTGTTCTTGTTCGTTTCAGGGCCACTGTTTGACAATACATAATTATGTCCACTGCACGAGCGCTAAGATAACATTTTATCTCGATAAGATCGGCTCTTTCCAATTTTAAAACGCTCACAACGTTCACGGTTGTTAACAGCTTCCTATTTATATCTTCCTCCAAAGTTATGTTGTTTTAAGTTACTGTTCAAAAGAGACTCGAACACCTATCTGTTTTCGAAGCAGTTGTTTACTTTTTTAAATCACTAACTTGACCGACTCCTGGGTTACTACTAAAGTTATAAAAAATATGAAATGTGGGAAAAGTAATATAACTCGTACTAGATCTCTACCCTGGATATCCGAGGTTTTTTTGCGCTACTCTGCGACAACGTTTCGCGCTGCCAGCGAGGAGTTTAACAACGACGAGTATGAAAATAAACCCAACACAAGCAAGGTAGCAAACCTCTGGTCCTACATCAGTGAGCGTTTTGAAACTGGAAAGAATCTTAGCTCAAATGTTGCCACTGGATCAACGGTCGCCATTATCCTTAAATAAATAAGCGCCCATGCCCTCATGCAGAACAGTTATTCTTGATTTTACAGGAGCACTAGCTCCTCAGTTTCTCCTCTTTCTGATACACCCCATCAAATATTTTCTCTCCCGCGTAATTGCTCGTCAAGAGACTCGATTTTTTTTTCTCCGCGCCCGTAAAAGAAAGTATTTGAAGGATTATAAGACAATACCTACTTTGGGGAGTTGAAATATGAACTGATATTTGTCCTTGGACATTATCTGTTCCAATAATCGAAACTCACAGTTTTCCTCGAGCGCGGAAACTGTTCGCTTCTCGGAAAATTATACCAATAAAGTTTGATTCTCCTAAATAGCTAAGTGCATACAATTTAACCCAACCAAAACTAAAGTTCTAACAAAAAATGACTCACCAAAAGACGTTTTCCCACGCTATTAAACCTGAAATAACTGAAATCGAATGCAAATACTGATTGATAAACCCGTAACACGTCACTAAGCCGGTTTGTGATTGGCTGTGAGAATTCGGGGAATCCCCGTTTACAAGCCATGGGGGGTATTAACACTGTATATACTATACTAACTTTGCTTATCATAGTGCTTTGTTTAAATGCTTAGTTTGGCAATACTGCATGTTCTCACGGATTTCGTGAACCAGCATTGGAAATTATTTTAGTGTAATGCCGCACGCCTAAGCATACGAAGTTTGAATCGGAAAATATATGTGGATGGCAGGGTAGATACGCAAATATTGATCCACCATCCGTATCGTAGTTACAGTGCCACTACTGAGGCCACTTAGATAACAAAAACTAAACACATTACCAAAACGAAACTAAAGCATTCCAACTTACAAATCCTTCGTCCGAGAGACTTTGACTTCATATACAACCAGTCCACCAAATTTGCCTTTTACCGGATGGAAGCTCGAGCAATGACTTCTTTGCTCAAATCAACCGGAAGTTGAAATGCTTTGTTTTCATTCTGCAATGTGATTGGTTATCGTTGTCTAAGTTGCACCGCACTGTAATTTTGGGCATGACTCATGATTAACTCCTTCAAATAGTGCTAAGCGCAGCAACAGACGAGCAAGTGGTTTGCACTCAGAGATAACTTTGACACAGGTACACTTAAATATTCTTAAAAGCTGAACAAAACTGAAACCAGGATCTGTAATTTGTTTTTCCATAGTGACGGTATAATTACATCCAGGCTTTCGGAAAAGCACTTGACAATGTTTTAAATCAAAGCGGTCATGCACCGGTCTGCGTACAAAGTGCATACAAAACTGTGTTTCCGGTCCGACAGGTCGAGTAAATCTCAGATTAGTTTTTTTATTGAACATTTTTTGTGGATTTGTCTCAACGTAAATTACGGAGTGTCCGTTTGTAAATCAACAAGACTTAACTGATTGGAAAATGAGATATTTACATCTAATAATAGTTTATTTGCAAAGTATGTTGTATGGTTGTCACAAACAGCCTGCTAAAATAAAAAGACTGCGAACGCCATCATTTCCGTTTACCGCTGGCAATGAGCGATTCCGCCATCAAAAAACATCGATAAAATGCACAGTACGTACTTGACTTGGATTAAAAGAACATTACCCTGATCTAACAGGTCCTGTTAGGGGTAAATTCCGATTGTAACACGTCTCAAATTGTCTGAAATTGCGAGACAAGAAAACGATACTGAGACGAAATTCCGACAGCGACATGCTAACCTTCCGGGCCTCATCTAACGTGGCTAGAACTACAAGGGCACCCAACGAAGTTTTCGGTTAAAAAGCTGTCCGGGAGAGTAAGTTAGCCTAAACTTTCGGATTTGAAAAAATTGTCCCTAGAAAATTGTTTTCTGGAATACTGGCTAGAAAATTTGTTTTCGATCCCTAGAAAATTATAGAAGAAAAGGGAGACTAAAAGGTTTCCCCTAAAATATTCGTACGTCCCTGAATTCGTCTGATCAGTAGAGTCAGAACGATCCGAAAAAAAAAACTGGTTGGAATGAAAAAAAAACACCACATATTATCACAAATAATTTAGTGAAGCGGCCACCTAAAGTTTTCGAGAACACATTTTCATTCCTTAAGAAATTCTGACATCTAATGATCCGAAAGAATAAACCTTTAGCAAATGGAGGTCACCTAAAAGAATTGCCCAAAGGAAAAAAGAACCCCTAAAAAATACGTACCTCCACAAAACTTTGCAACATGAAGTTACTGGGCTAGAAAATTCTTGTTTATGTTTTAGACTACTAACAAATTCGTAGGCCGGGAATAGTTTTCCATAGTATTTTCGGTTGACGCGATTTCCACCTAGAAAATCCGAACAGCTAATAGCTTTCTAGAATACGTCAAAAGACATAGTAGGCGCCTTAAAATGGCTAGATGAGCTGTATACAACTGGTTTCAAACGAACTTCAAAAAGTACTCGTTGGATGCCCTTGGAACTAAAACTGTCATGAATAATGCTGGGATTTTACAGAAGCACCTACATCTTACGAACGTTCTTCCACTCATCGACTGTACACGGCTATGCACTGAACCGCCAAGAAGGTCAACTGATTCTTCTGATTCTTTGGGTACTTCGATCGGATACTTTAGTGTCGAAGCATCCCGGCACCACTGCTTCTCAGATGAAAATAGCACTGACCAGTTAAGAACTCAGAATAAATGTTACATGCACATTATAATGCGTAGAGTATAGCTTTCACTTTCGATCTTCAATAGGAAACTGACCCCTTGGCCTTGGTGTAATCGGCTGTATCATGTTTCAATCAAGCTATTAATTTAATTTGTTTGGGTTGACGTATGTTTACCAGGAGGCTTTCACCTCTCAAAACCTTGCATTTTATTGGACCCCATTGGGATTGCACTGACAAAGAATTCTATTGTGTTAGGGTAGGGTTTGTATTTTCAGAGACAAGTCTTATTGTTAATGTTCCCTTTCCCAAATTTATTCATTATGTTCTTAATTTAAGAATTTAGGAACTGAAAATAAGACTTTCAGAAAATAAGAAAATAAGAAAATAAGAAAATAAGAAAATAAGAAAATAAGAAAATAAGACTTTTCTAAGTGCAGAAAAATGCCGAAGAATGCTCGTACAAATTCCGGTGGTGTGTCTATACTAGTAAAGTCTTCACTTCGTAAAGGTGTAAAATTTCTGGACAATGATAGTTGTGAAGATTTTATTTGGTACAAGTTAGATAGGGTTTTTTTTTTTCAACGTCGCACGGGATATATTTGTCTGTACCGCGTATATCCCGCCACAAAACTCCACTAGAGAGCGGAGAATAGACGTGGATTACTTTGAAACTCTTCAGACTAGTATCTACAAATTTTCTCGTTTAGGCGAGGTGATGTTGTGTGGCGACTTCAATGCTAGGATGGGTGATTTGGATGATTTTACTGAGAGTTTTGATATTTTTAATAATATTCCTTTCCCGATTGATAGACGGAATTCGAGAGATGATCACGTGAACGCGTACGGTAGATCATTAGCCGAGCTATGTTGTGGAAATGACTTAATAGCTTTAAATGGAAGATCTAAAGGGGATTTCCTTGGTCAATTCACTTGCTTCACTTACAACGGTGCCAGTGTAGTAGATTATGCTATTGTCTCTCATTATCTTTTTTCGTTAATTACTCATTTTTCAGTTTCGACAGTTACGGAATTTTCTCATCACTCTTTCTTATCATTTGCTATGAAAACTAAAATTCCAGAGGGATCTGTTAGTCAATTAGAATTAACACCCCATCCTATGGCTTTCCGGTGGAATGAGAACCTTAAAGAAGCATTACACGATGCTATTAGTTCTGAGAATGTTCTTAATGATATGGAAGGTGTGTTTTCGTCTTTGAGTGTTAGTAGTGTCGATGTTGACGTTGATTCTACAATTGGTAATTTTACGGGAGTGATTCTAAACGCGGCCAAAAAAGTAATTCCATTTAGGAGGAAGAGAGCTGGTAATTTTAAAACGAGAACAGTGCAAAAGCAAAGATGGTTTGACAAGAGTTGTCATGACCTTAAAAAAGAATTGCGGAATGTAGCCAAGTTGCTTTCGAAATATCCTAATGACCCCTTCTTAAGACACAAATTTTTTGCTACGAAAAAAGAGTATAAAAAACTGACAAAGAAGTTAAAGAGAAAGTTTCATAGCGATCTTTTGGATAAAATTAAAGACGCAGCAGATTCTAATCCTAAAGAGTTTTGGAATCTGGTAAATTCAATTAAATCGAATAATACTGCTGGAGGTACAAGTAATGTTTCTCCTGTAGAATGGTTTAATTATTTCTGCAATCTCAACAAAGTAAATTTTTCTTCTGAAAATACCAGTAGCGAAGCTCGTATTGTGAAAGATTGTAATTTTTGGGCCGTCAAGAGTGATGAAATTCTTGATGAGCCTGTGACTTTGGAGGAAATTTGTGAATTGTCAAAAAAACTTAAAAACAAGAAGGCTAGTGCTGGTGACTCGTTGACAAACGAAATAATTAAGATTTCAATTGGCGTTTTGGGTCCATATTTTGTGAAACTTTTTAATATCGTGTTATCCTGTGGAGTGTTCCCGCGTGTTTGGTCGGAAGGCCTTATCGTGCCGCTCCATAAGTCAGGAGACAAAGCGGATCCCGGTAATTACCGAGGCATTTGCATTGGTAGTTGTTTAGGAAAATTTTTCACTTTGATTCTCAATTCACGTTTGAACTCTTTCTTAAACGAAAACCACATTTTAAATAAGTACCAGATTGGTTTTAGACATGGTTTTCGAACGTCTGATCATTTGTTAGTACTAAAAACGCTGATCGATTACTATAAGTCGAAACGTAATCCGTTGTTTGCTTGTTTTGTTGATTTCAGGAAAGCTTATGATAGTGTTTGGAGGGAAGGGCTGTTTTTTAAATTGATTAGATATGGATGCAGTAGAAAATTTATTGGTATTCTTTTAAGTATGTACTCTTCGGTTAAGTCAGCGGTAAAGCTTGAACAGGGTATTACTCCTTATTTTCAGTCATTTGTTGGTGTAAAACAAGGGTGCAATCTTAGTCCGACATTATTCAATATTTTTATTAATGATATACCTAGTATATTCTCTTCTTCGTGTGATCCGGTGAGGCTAGGTGATTCTAGACTAAACTGCCTTCTTTATGCCGATGATTTAGTATTGTTGTCGGAATCAGAATCTGGGTTACAAAATTGTCTTCGAAAGCTAAAGGCCTATTCTAGAAAATGGAAACTAAAAGTAAATTTGAAAAAATCTAAAGTATTGATTTTCGGAACGCAGTCTCAAAGACGATTATATGCAACATCTAAGTGGTTTTTTGGTGATGACCAACTGGAATGTGTAGACGAGTATATGTACTTGGGCTTAACCTTTCACTTTTCGGGGAATTTTAAGATTGCTATGAAATCTCTATACAATAAGGCTTTACGCGCTTACCATGGTATGATGAGAAATCTTTCAAATGTGGAGAATGTTCCAGTTAAAGTGTTACTAAAATTGTTCTCTTCTCTCGTTTCCCCGGTTTTGTTGTACGGCTGTGAGATTTGGGGTGTGAATTTGCTGGGGAGAATACCCTCTTTCGGCGTGTTTAAATCAAAAATATTCAAGGTGATAAATGATATGGAAAAACTTCAGTTGAAGTTTTTAAAACGTATTTTGGGAGTTCATTCCAAAACTACCAACTTGGCGGTGTATGGTGAATTAGGAAGAGTACCCTTGATTGTACAAGTTTCTACCCTGGTGGCGAAGTTTTGGTTTCGTATTAAGGATGCGTCTTATCAAAACACTCTCGTCGGTTTAGCTGCGAGAGTTTGTATCTGTTCTAATCAACAGTCAGTCGTTTTTACCAATTACTTGTTACGTATGTGTGAGTTAAAATCGTTACATGAGTTCAACGTTTCGAATAAACAATTACCTAATTTAGGCAGATATTTAAAAACAAAATTATATAATCTATTTTCTCTTTACTGGAGGGAACACACTCAACAAAGTCGATCAGGTGGTAAATTGCGTACTCTCAGTAAAGTTAAGATCAATTTCGGTTTTGAGAGATACCTTACCGATGCAAATGTTAAGTGTCGTCAAGCTGTAACCAGGTTACGACTGTCAGCACATCGACTTCCTGTTGAGTCTGGTCGCTACAGCAATATACAATACGATGATCGTAAGTGCACACTATGCAATTCGAATGAAATTGGTGATGAATATCATATTTTAATGTCGTGCGTTCATGGGAAAATTGAACAAGTTAGAAGTTTATTTATGAACGATTTATACAATATCAACAGTTCGTTTGCTATGCTGGATCCAAAAGAGCTATTTTTATATATTTTTAGTATGCATGACGATTCTATTGTGAAACTGGTTTTAAGATATTGTAAGGAGGTATTGGATGTATTTAATAATTGTAATAATACTTGATTTACTATATTTGAATTTAATATTCAGATCGTACTTTCATATATATATATTTTTAAATACATTGATGTATATGAATTTGTATCCTAATGTGCCAAAGTTGGTGTTTAATGGATTAAAGATTATTATTATAAAATTAAGGCTCCTGTCTTAGAGTATGTTAGAATTCAAAAAAGGTAACATTGAGTTGAGTTTGTTGGTATATCGCCCTTGCTCCGAGGGGTTTTCCCTAGTCACGCTAAATATATTTCAATTCGATATGTGGTTTAGCCGGGTCCTGATTTCAACGTACAGGGTCAAGGGAAATTTCCCTATTTTAATTTCAACGGGAAATCTATATCAGTCTATCAGCTGTATATTTGTGTCAAAATATAGTTCATACATTTTCTGAATAGAGCAAGCTACGGACGGCTATAGTCACAGATGAAGCCGCGAGATCTCGACATCTGAGGTAAGTTACTTTCCGTCCCCAGTCTCATGTAGGTATGAATATTTCATGAGTCTATATATATATAAACATAACTTTGCCACAAGTTCGACAAATAAAAGGGTAAAGTAGCTTAATTCCTCAGTTATTATTGACGCGGAAATTCGCCTATATGTTTGTTCAGCAAGAGAGTGATCTTGAGCATTAAGTAAACATTTATTTTGAAGCAAATCTAGACAAAAACGAGTACAATTACCCTCATATTTGCATGTCCCGCGCCACAGGCTTTTACGTACAGCAAGTACTCTAAGATCCTCTAAATGAGACAACATAAAGTAAGAAATAAAATATCGGCGGAATAAATTTAGATCCGACTGCACTGCTCAGTAGACGACACGAACGAAATAAATGTTCTGGTTGTCCCTGAAATATGATAATTGATCCGTAAACTAAGGGGGTGTTTAGATGATACCGGAAGGAGTTTCATTCCGGAATGAGTTCACTCCGGTTCCCCGCTTGTCGTTCTGTATCTGTTTACATGATACCGGTGTACCAGCGATTTCGCCCCCCCGTGAATTCGCCCCCCAGGGGGCGAAATCGCTAGTGAATTCGCCCCCTCTTCCTCGCCCCCCTCTAGCGATTTCGCCCCCCCCCCCCCCCTCCCTCTCACCTTTTAAAAGGTCATGAATACAAGTTTTCCTTCTTTTTATTACTGTAATGTATTGGACGTGGAGAATAGTAATACAAAAAACTATCCGTAATGTGTATAAAGGCATGCAATTCAATTTTATTTTAAAATCCACGCTTCACTCTTCTTAGACAAAATTCGTGTTGGTAGCTACGGTACTGACGCTGCAATTTTCATTCGCGCGAGCAGTGCAACATACATTCTTCGTCAATCTTCGAATGATTAGTTGTTAGTATTTCTTGCCTGAAGCCAACATGTAGATGATGTAGTTATTGTGGATACTTGATAACCCGTTTATCCGCCTACTTTGAAAGTGTTACCGACTCGCGTGAAAACTTCCTGAATAAACAAGCTAATGAACTAATTAAATCTAAAACGGCGGAAGTTTTAAAACTTACCTTAGCTTGCAGCGAGTGGCTCGTATTTGGAAACAACTGCCAAATAGCCTGATGATTTTTACATGCATGAAAACCATAATGAAGTTGACGTAATTATCGTGGTATGTAAGTTTTTATAACCCATAATGCTCGCGTCGATCCGTCTATTTTGAAAGAACTTTGCCGAATAAAGGAGTGTTACCGACTCGCGTGCTTTGTTCTATTTCAATTGAGCTAACGGCGCTTGTTAATTCGGTAATTAGATCAGTTCTAACTAGGAAAATCTTTCTGGATAAACAGCTTATTAACTAATGAGAAGATAAAACGGCGGTAAGTTTTGCAATTTTCTAGCAGTGTAATTAACTCAAATTCGGAGAGAATTTTAAATGACTTTCCGAAGAAAAGGAGTGTTACGTATACCGACTCGCGTATTTTTATAGTCAGTAGTAAGAGGTCTTTCACTTAATTGCGTTGGCATGTACTGCCTCTATTTTCTGAGGCGAGGTGATTTCAATAAGAATTACGACTACAATTCACTAGCGATTTCGCCCCCCCTAGGGGGGCGAATTCACTGAGGGGGGGGGGGGGGGAGGGGGGCGAATTCACTAGCGATCTCTCCCCGGGGGGGGGATTCACTTGGGGGGGGGGGGGGGGGGGCGAAATCGCTGTGACACCGGAACGAAACTGAAGTCATTCTGGAATGAGTTCACTCCGGTCCTTGTACCGGATCGAAAGTTCCATTCCAGTATGAGATCTGTACCGGTGTCATGTAAACGAAATCAAGTGACCGAGCAGACTGGGGCGGATAACGCATGCGTATTTGTCTTTTACTCCAGCCATGTTTACCCTTTTTGTAGATAGCGAGGGCTGATTCTCATTCCTTACACTGACTTGCATGTGAACACGGAATGAAACTCATACCGGAATGAAAGTCGATCCGGAATGAAACTCGTTCCAGTATCATGTAAACACCCCCTAAGGCCCAGTTCAAACGCCGTACTTTTCATGAGCCGTTCGTAATTGTTTCAACTAGGAATTAAGAGGATATAAACAAGTGAACATGTTGTAGAAGTTTAAACAAAATAATATTCAACTGAAGTTAAGTAAAAAATATGTCAGCCAATATTTTTTTTATTGTAAAAAAGTATAAACAACTATGATAAAACTGGAACTGAACTGAGAAAGATCTATTGATAATTGTTGTAAATTGTAGTAAAATGGCGCCATAATGAAAATGTCGTATTGCATATAACGCAATTAAAGGAGAGCAACGTTTTGGAAGATCATTCAAATTTCCAATTGTCAAATATTATGCCGGGTAATATAAAGTATTGGCCACAAAATATATGAAGCAAAAGTCTTGTCCATTCCTTCCTTAATATTTTAATATTTTTTAACTCGTGAGCATTTAAAACAGTAAACGAGCGAAACAAACTCATAAGCGGACACTCAGCCAAAGTGCCGGAAACCGGATGTTTGGCGCAAAGTTATTACGGCGACTGACGCTGGAAAAAGATCCTGGCAAAATAAAACACCCATTTATAAGACATAAAGTGAAGTGAAAATTCGTAGTTTATAAACTTAGCAAGCGGTGGTTAGCAAGGGGTTGTGTGGTTTAGCTAGCTAGATGAGAGAGATCAAGCGCTCATGACTGACGTGAGTCGTGTCGGGCTCAATAGCGCGAGGTCTTTCGAAGGGGATTATCAAAATAACACAAATGAAAAGACAATCAAAATGAAACGCAAAAGAAAAAGATCAAGAAATGAAGTAATGTCAGGCCGGAGTAGGCTAAATAGATTTTACCTACGAGCAAATTATAGGTTATAAACTCACCACAATAAACTATTTTCACACCTCGTCGTACGATCGTGTCAGTCAACACTGAAGTGAATCATCCCAGCAATGAAGATTAGTAGAGTTAATTCAAGGAATGAATGTCACAAGTTGAATCGAAAGAATCTCAATAGCTGAATCAATTGGCGATTGCAATTGGCGAAGCGTAGCTAACAGTAACAGCAAATCAAGCAAGCGCAAAGGATTATTGTTAAAACGAAATCGAGGCTACTGCAAAGGATTATGTGTAAAATGAAATCGAGGCTGAATGAATCTCGATTTTTTTTATGTTGGTCGAATCCGATTCAAACGCCGTGTTATCCATGAGCTGTACCAAATGCATAAGTTATTATAATGTATTGAAACTGTTCTCCGTGAGTTGTTCAGCCGTGAAGTACGGCCGTAGAACGGCTTTTGATTCATACGCTATACTTTCCATGTGCCGTAACCACGAATGCAATTGTTATTCAAATAAATTCAAATTAAAGTAAAGCGTGCATATTATTTCCAAACTCACGTTTTGCAAACAAGATGGCGGAGTGGCGCGCGAGCATCAGTAATGTTCAGAAAGAAATTTGTAGTTCGTGTTTTAGAACCACGAAATACTTTTGTATCGGATGCGTCTAGCCTGCGTTGCGGCTCTGAGCCATTACATATCCTGCAAAAGTCGTTGGCATTTACAGGTTTGGGTTTAGGCCCTGTCTTCTCATATTTTTGGAGTTTCATCTGACATTCTTCAAGTTCGTATAATTTTTGTTTTGAATTTTACGCTCGAGTTGAGATTTCTTGAGATTCCACGTGAGTTTGACAGATAAACATGGTTTTCACTTCCCGCCACATGATAATTGGATGAATCGGTCGAATGAATTATTAATTTTATGCATTTTAATTAGTGGGTGGATATCAAAATAACCATGGCTTGTCGGCAGGCTCTCTTTTTTCTCTCGCCCCAATCACCCTAATCTCGCTCCGATACTCCAGAGTCGCAACGCAGGCTACGGATGCGTCATGCCCTTATGCCGGGAGTGTACTATATAATACGAATGAAGCAGCAAGGTTACTTGAAAAGCCAGACATTGTTCAACCTTCGCTTGCGCACGAGCAATTCGCAAGCATGGTTCCTTCACAGACTAATCTTCAATGTGAGCCCGCCATAAATCTGGCCTTTGGATGTTTTGTCTAGTATACAGGCATGCGCATTAGATATTCGATTCCATCACCACCCCCAGCGGATATAATTGTTCGCAGAGCGTTTGTGGCAACGTCTGGATTGAGTTCGTCGCATGTGCGCGATCAAAAGGAGGAGAAAGTTAACAGGCGAAGTTTGTATCGCACTTTCCGGACCTACTTTAGCCACATTTATCGGATCTTCATAGCCTTAACTGAGTTTGTTATTTACAATGAAAATATTGTCATGAAGGTTAACGTCGAAATTAACATGATCTGCATGAACTATTAAACACGGGAGATTTTGACTTTTGTATAACAACTGAACTACAAGAAGAACCACTGTCAGAATTTCGTATTCTCTAACCATTCTTCAGAGGAATCAGATGAATAATAATAATAATAATAATAATAATACAAATATTTAGACAGGGTAGTGCCTTCAGTAATAAATACTGCTATCAATGGCAGCCCTGTATAACTTAAATACAAAAAAGCTAAAAAGTTAGTAACAATATATAAAAAATCTTAATTAAAAACCTTAAAAATCGCTAACAAGAATTAAAATGATGGCAGATTGCGTTATATCTTTCCTTAGGGGTCAAAATTGACTTAAGATGTACAGGCAGCGCATTGTATATATGTGTCCCTTGATAATAAAAAGCTCTCCTTGCTACTTCCAGCCTCACTTTAGGCAGTTCAAGATCAGTGTTTGAGCGTCGCGTATTTACACTATGGATCTCTTTACGGGTAATAAAATAATTCTTAAAATATTTAGGCACTACCCCTTCAGTACATTTCATCACTGGCTGAACACAGTGCATTTGTCTTCTACTTGTAAGGGATGCCCAATCCAATCTAGTAACTTTGGTATCTGTATCTTCCTGTGTCTTGAATCCCGAGACAATCCTAGCCGCGCGTCTCTGCAAACGTTCAAGCGCTCGTGAATTATTCACACCTAAGCCACAATAGCAGGTGTCACAGTACTCCAAAACTGGCAAAACCATAGACTTGTATAAACGATTTGCAGATTCACTTGTAAGGCAGTACCGCATTCGTGACAGCATTCCGAGTGTCTTTGAAACTTTACCCTTAACGTTACATATGTGTTCATTGAATGAAATACATTCATCCAACGTCACACCCAAGTACTTAAATACATTGGAATGCTTAACGGCCTCACCACTGATATAAACACCATCCACATTCTGTTTGCCTAGCTTTTGCCGTGTTCCAAATGTGACATACTCAGTCTTCTTCATATTTAAAAACAAACCGTTATTCTGAAGCCAGGAAGTGATGGTATTTAGATCGAGCCTCAGCTTCATTTCTACTTCAGACAAGCTTTGCGCTGCGTAATATATCACCGTATCATCCGCATAAAGCAAAACATTTGAAAAAGCAACAACATCAGGAAGATCATTTAAATACATAATAAATAATAAGGGTCCAAGTATCGATCTGAGGTACGCCACTGTCAATAACCATGGCAGATGAGAGATGATTCTCGTAGGATACAACTGTGATCTGTCCGCCAAATAATTCTCGAACCAGGTGAGAGCTGCTTTCTGGACCCCAAACCTATGAAGCTTAATTAAAAGGTTGTTGTGGGGGACAGTGTCAAAAGGCTTTGTTAAGTCGATGAACACTGCAAACCAGTGACAAAACCTGAGTCCATGTGACGGCGAATCATGTCACAGAGGTATATAAGTTACAGTCACCTGGGTAGAGTGATTCTTCCTGAACCCCGACTGATATGGAGACAATAAATCATTCTCTTGTAGATAAAGGTGCAGTTGTATGAATACGACTCTTTCTACGATCTTGGATAGCACCGGGAGTATTGAAATAGGGCGATAGTTGTCAACATCGTCCTTCTTTCCTGAATTAAATAGTGGAACTACTTTAGCTTGTTTCCAGTCCCTCGGCAATGCACCCGATTTAAGAGAACAGTTAATTAAATGAGTTATGCATCGTGCTGTAACTGAGGCACTGTCCTTTAAAAGTCTTGCCGGTATACGATCTAAGCCAGTAGCTTTGGTGGTCTTAAGGGCCTTAAGTTGGAAAAAAAACAAATGACTGAGTCACTTTGTTAAACGAGTAGAACCTTTTCTCTGTAAAAGAGGAGTCTAGGCCATAAACAGCACGGTCATAAATAGCCCTTGGACGATTACTGATTTCAAACAGCTTATTAACGACAGATGTAAAGTGCTCATTAAATCGTTGCGCAACAGTTCTCTTGTCTAACATAGTCTCGTTTACAATAGTATTCTTTGCGACTGACTTCTTGTTTGGTAACATTTTCTTCACAGCTTTCCAAAACGATTTAGAATCTCCAACCTTCTCTGCTAGCAGTTTCTGATTATAAACACCTTTTGCATGTCTGATCTTATTATTCAACTCAGAAGTTGGGACTCATTTCTGATCTGATGGAGAAGATAACCTATTTCTGGATTAAAACTTCTGTGATGAAAGGTACTTCATTTTCAGGCGTTTTCAGTACAACGGAGTATCCGAGTACGAAGTGCTCGCTCGAAAGTGTTTCGATTTCGTAGTCAATACAATGGATAGCTTTAGGAAAAGTTGCGAGACAAAACTGAAAGCTATTCTGCTTCACACTGGAATTTAATTCGACTGAATTTTGTTATTAACAAATTTAGCAATACCTGTCTTGATGAATACAATGTGGGACCTGTTTTTTTGCACACTACCCCGACACTGCGCATGTCCGTGACGCAACTAGAGCAGCAAACTATAATCTTTTCATCAAACTTCACGCCAGGTTGTAAACACGTACTCCCACGAGAACAAGCGCATATAATTGTTAACATTCCGTCTTTTCATTAATGGACGTTTGATTACTTAAGTCAAACAAAGCAACTATATGTAAATACGCAAGTACATGCAACCTATAAGCCTGAAACATCGAAACTCTAAATGCATGTAGTTTTAAAATCATGTGTTTGTTTATCCCACAACAACCAAACAAGCATGGAATTATTAAGTAGTTTGAGAAGTGCGCCTCGGACTGGAACTAATTGCGCGGACTTTGAAATCCCGTCCAGTCCTCGTTGTCGGCTTTGAAACATTGCTTCAAACAACTACAGTGGCTAATCAAAGTCTGCATCTCATTTATCTCCAACAAGATAACAAGCTGGATTCTTGCAACTACTCTGTTTTTAGAGGAGCATGAGGAATAGTTCTAATCCTCGCCAGTGTGTTTGACACGGTTTCTAGATCCGCGTGCCAAGAAACAATGCCGAGGCGGAGCCGAGGATCTAGAAACCGTGTCCAACACACTGGCGAGGATTAGAAATTACTTCTCATTGCACTTTAGATATTCATGGCACAGAGGCCAATGACAAGAGACCTATCATAATTTTCTTTTGTGCTAGTTTGCTTTGCTTTCTTGCAGTCCTAGGGTTTCAAGTTGAACATTCCTTCAAATGCCCAAGGTTTCTAAATTTCATGCCAAAAAATCACTCTGACTTTTTCGTTGCGAGATATCACCGGTTCAAAATGGCCAAAATGCACGATTTGGGTTGTCTATGTCCAAAATTCTCGCGCGCGTAAAAAAAAGAGACTGGACTAGTTTACTACGTCACCTTTGGCGCTTTGCATGAAAGGCTATATAGGCATAGCTGAGTCTAGCGGAGTAAGCTTCTTGATTTATTCCTTTATTTATTCCTAAGGTTTTGCATTTATTTCGGGTAAAATGACAAGGAGATGCGTGGTGGGACGTTGTTCCAACGTTAAAGGCCAGGGAAACGGGATATACTTACATCGAATGCCTTATTTTGGCGACGATCGCCCCGAAGCGAACCGAAGAAAGAAGTGAGTCGATGAGGGAAATATGGTCTCCGTCGGAGTATTCGGTTGTGTGCTCAGCACACTTTAGAAACGAAGACTACAGTAAGTTGATGGCCTTGTCAAGGCAGAATGCCTATCTAAACCTAGATAGCTTCGGGTTATCGGCATTTTCCTCGGTGCTGAGTGGCAATTGCAATGTCGAAGAACTACAACTCTCAGGAAACGAAATGGAACCTCGATTCGAATCTATCTATTGTCGTGTAGCAGGCCGGCTCTCGAGATGTTTATTTTGAAGCGCTTATGTGTTAGCGAGTTAAATACACTCACAAACAGCAGTGACATAATCCGGGAGAGAACTCAGTGAACTTTCAATTGCCGAGAGAAATTTCGCTTCAGCCTGTTCAGTCTGTTCAGGATTCAGCTCGCGCACGTGGCACTTCTGCTCCAAAAAAAGCAAACAAATAAAGACTTTAAAACCATTTAATGACAACAGAAAGTTTATAGGTAGGTCATAAGTGTTATTATACAAATTCCTAAAGGATATTTTGAGGCAATACACGAATTCGTCGACGTCGATTTGCATATGTCGTAATGGCGGTCGGCCACGTTTTTTCATACGGCGCGAAGATGAGGTATTTAACCTACCTAAATTACTTAAATTTGCTCTAAATAGCCAAATGGCAAGTATCGAAGAGATTAGGGAACTTCTTAAAGAGGAATTAAGACCAATACATTCGAAATTAGCAGCAATTGGAGAAAAATGCAACGACCTCTCAGAACTCGTAGATTTCTTACAAGGAAAGTATGACCAGCTCTTGAAGCAAATTCAAGGCTCAAACGAGAAACTTGTTAACTTGACTACGGCAACCAAGAATCTCAAGAAGGATACAACAGTCACACAAGCGATAGCAAAACAAGCCCAAGCGGATTATGAAGAATTAGCCCAATATCTACGCAGAGATAGTCTTGAAGTAATTGGAGTCCAACCGAACAGTGAACACTCTTGCGTAGATATAATTACTTCTATTGACTATTGGTAAAGCTATGGACTTGGAAGTCAGTGGTAATGATATCTCGACAGCCCACACGATTCCTACTTACGGAAATTCGCCCCCAAAGATAATTGTGAAATTTACTAGAAGGGACGTAAGAAATACATTCTACAGCAACCGAAGAAAACTAGCGGGGAAGAATACTTTCAACAGGCTAATATAAAAGGGTTCTCCATTTTACATTGCAATATACGTAGCTTGCCCAAAAATGTTACTTTACTTAATGACTTATTACTTACAGTGAAAGAAACACCCAGCATTATAGCTATCTCTGAAACTAAACTCTCTGAAGATAAATATCAGACAAATATTACCATACCAGGTTATTTATTTTTAGGTACAAACTCTAAAACTGCTGCAGGAGGTGTGGGTTTATATATCAACGAGAAATTATATTTTATTGAAAGGCATGACTTAAAAAATAATTCTGAAGGTCTAGAATCCTGCTGGATTGAAATAACAAGAAAAAAACAAAAAAGTATTATAATTGGTTGCATTTATCGTCACCCGTCAAATAATAAAGAACAATTTTATGACAATATGAAAGAAAGCTTAGAAAACCTTAGTAAACAAAACTATGAGATATATATTTTAGGTGATATTAACATAGACTTTCTCAAGTACAACACAGATAATTACACATCTGAATACCTCGATATGCTCCTCAACCTGGGTTTTATACCAATTATTACCAAAGCAACTAGGATTACTGATCATTCAGCCACTCTAATTGATCACATTTATACAAACTCTCCAGAGAAAATATTAAGATCAGGAATTTGCATTGCTGACATATCTGACCACCTTCCTGTATTTTGCACCATAGCAACTAAAATTCCTGAAATTAATAAGAAGCAATATTACAGAGACTTCTCAGTATTTAACAATGATCTATTTATAAATGACTTAAAAAATACAAACTTCACCTCACTTGTAAATTCAGATGTTAATGAAAGCATGAATAAAATAACTAGTATACTCCAGGATATTTCCGATAAGCATGCTCCAATTAAAAAAATAACAAATGCCAAGAAAAGACAACTAAGAAAGCCATGGATAACAGATTGTATTCTTGTCTCCATCAAAAAGAGACAAAAACTATTTAAATCACATTTTCTTAGCAGTGACTCTAAAAGAGTAAAGGAATATAAGACATATAATAATAAATTAAATAAAATTAAAGAAGCAGCAAAAAAAAACTATTTTACTTCTCAATTTAATATGAACAAAGAAAATATCAAAACAACCTGGAAGTTAATCGGTATGCTGACAAATAGGAAAAGAGCATATCAGACAACAATAACAAAACTCATCAGTAATAATAAATGTTACATAGATAAGCAAAGCATCTGCAATGAATTAAATACTCATTTTATAAATGTTGGCCCTAAATTATCTTCACAACTTCCTCAAAACGACAATACCGATCCAACCAAATATATAAACACCTCATTTCAAAAAAGTTTTATGTTCCGTGGTATCCTTATACATGAAGTTCGTGATTTAATAATGGGAATAAAAATAAACAAAGCTTCAATAGGAATTCCCCAAAGGTGTATTAAATTAGCATGTGATCAAATAAGTGAAGCCTTGTGTTTAGTATTCAATTATTCCTTACTTCAAGGTATAATGCCTGATATTTAAAAAATATCAAAAGTAACTCCTGCTGACAAAGGCGGTGAAATCACAAATCCTACAAATTTCCGACCAATATCTACACTATCATCACTCACTCAAATATTTGAAAAGCTTGTCTACAAACAACTTATCATTTATATTGAAAAACATCAAATACTAAATAAATATCAGTTTGGTTTTAGAAAGGGAAGATCTACAGCACAAGCGATAACTGAAATTACAGATAACTTAAAAAAAGCAATTGATAATAACTTAATCACGTGTGGTGTATTCTTAGATTTTTCAAAAGCATTTGATACTGTTAATCACAAAATTTTAATACGGAAAATGGAAAAATATGGTATAAGAGGAATTCCTTTAGCATGGTTCACTGACTATTTGATAAATAGACAACAGTACGTTTCCATAGATAATGTTGAGTCAGAAAAACAAAAAATGATTTGTGGTATTCCTCAAGGTTCCTCCTTGGGACCACTATTGTTTTTAATATATATTAATGATCTTCCAAGTTCGTCAGAAATATTCTCCTTTAGAATCTTCGCTGATGATACAAATGTATTCACCTCATCTCGTAATGCCTCTGACCTAGAAACTTTAGTAAATTCCGAACTAATAAAAGTTAAGAAATGGTGTGACTTAAATAAGTTATCAATAAACTTTACAAAAACGAATTTTATGATCATAAAATCAAAAAGAAAAAAGCAAGTGAATATCGACATAAAGATAACGAATAGTGATGGGACGAGTCATTCCCTGCAAAGAAAAGATCATATTAAATACCTTGGTGTGAAGATTGATGATGCAATTTCCTGGAAGTACCATATATCCTATGTTTGCTCACGTATTGCAAAAAATACTGGTATGATTTATAAACTAAGACACTATCTATCCCTACAACAATTAAGACAACTATATTACACTATTATTTACCCATACATATCATATGCAATATTAGCATGGGGTAGTGCCTACAAATCACATATTAAAAAAATCCAAACAAAGCAAAACCAAGTTATAAGAGCGATATTCTTTGCATGCTCATATGGGGAAAATACGGAAAGTGCTCTGCCCCTAATCAACCTGTTAGATATTCTTACAGTGAATAATGTTTATAAACTTCAAGCTCTCAAATTTACCCATCTTTGGCATAGGAAGCAATTACCAAATGTATTTGATAACTATTTCCAATATGCCAGTGATGTACATTCCCATAACACTAGATATGCTGTCAAACAAAATTTATATAAAACTTGTGCTAGAACAAATATTGGTAAACAAACTATCTCTTCCATGGCAATTGAATATTGGAAACAGATTCCTGATGATCTAAAGAACCTTAAAGTATTCTCCTTCTCCAAAAAAGTGAAACATTATTTATTGGCAGAACAATATAAGTATTAATAAATTATAATGTTACCAATTGTCTGCTTTTTCCATAATTTATTTATTTCATTTCTTCTTTTTCACTATACTCTCGTTTGAAAGTTGAGCTAATCCCAAATACGAAATCTATCTAGATTGATCTCCTTCATTTTTCCCTTTTCTCCATATATAATTCTCGTTAGAAAGCTGAGCTTATTTCAAAACTAAACTTTAAAAGGCTAGCGGCTAACCAGAAAACCTTACGGTTTATTTAGCCACTAGGCATAATTACCTTTCAATCAATAATTAATTACGTATTTTTATTATAAAATATATATATACTCATAATGCTTAAAAAAAATGGATGAAATTATGCGAATAAAAAAAGTTGTTGTTGTTGTTGTTGTTGTTGTTGTTGTTGTTCGTGTATTTCGTCATGCAAAGTTGCCGGACTCAGTTTATCCGTCATTTTGGCGTTTGTTTGTTAAGTCCAAAAGCTTCTCATTCCCGCTTTAAACCTCTCTGTAATTGCAAATTAGTTATTAAGTTAAAAAGCCCAGAAGTTTCAAAGAATGTCATTCAAAATGTCAAGTCTCATAAAGGTTTTCACGAGTTCAACTTCAACACTGCAGTCAGAAGTGCAGACTCTGAGAATCCTCGCCACTTTGTAAACACGGGGTAAAACACAAAGCGCGAAAACAAATCAGTTTACCAAATAATATAAAGTAGAACCAAAATTACTTTCACAGATGATCTGTCAGTTTGAGACGGTCAAAATGAAAGAAAAGTTGAATAATAATATTAGTAGCACATGTTGTCATTCATTAAAAAGACATTTCGTAAGATTAACGGCTTTTCAAATATAAAGAATAAAGGATGCAAGCTTGCTGTTGTTCAACTTTTATCGGCTTGAATATTGAGCTAAACAACTGCAGTTTAATATGGCTTTCTATGTAGATGAGAGGATGATAAGGAGATTGTTGGACTCAAAGAACAGAGCATCTTGAAAGATAATTTTTAAGTGATAACTGCTCATTTTTAATGCTGCAGAGAATGAGTTTGAGGTGAAGGTGAGGTGAAGGCGAGCCGGCAGGAACACAGGCAGCCCAAGCTCACGATTTGTGGCTCACGATTTGTGGCTCACGATTTGTGGCTCTTACAAATCCTACGGTAGATTACGTGCACTGTAAATTCAAAAGAGCTGATTTGACCCCAAAAATGGGGCCAAAACGGTGAGTAAAATTTGGCACATACTTTAGAGCTGTTTTGGCTCCACTTTGATGGTGCTAATTTAGCCCTAAAATTAGGGGCTGAATTGACTCTTATTCAGGGCTGAATTGATCCTTTGTTAGGGGTTGAATCGACCCCCTGAAGTGCTGATTTGGAAAAAACTGGGGTCGAATTGATTTTTCAGGGGGCTGAAATAGCCCTAGAAAGGGAAAGGACAGGAAAGGAAAAGAGATGAGAAACCTCTGTTCGCAGGGTAAGCGAAATCAAATCATAACAAATTTGGCTGGCGGTCATTTTTTTTATAAACTGACACGCCAAATAGTAAGAATTTGTTGTTTAGCTTTCAACAAAATTAATGAATGAGACAGACAAAATAAATATTCAAACTATAAACACTAAATAACACAATCAGCGCAGCTACCAACATTAAGTAATATTTACAATGTCTGTGGCATAAATCGCGCGTGTAAATCTCATAAACACAAGCAAATGATAATTTGCATATTACAGAATTTAAAAGAAACTAACATGATCTGAAGAGGGCCTCATACCTGTTCATAAATGATGAAATATTATGGTGTTAGCCATCAGCAACGACCATCCGACTACAACAAGTTTTCCTTCCACAAAGCCACAATATAGTGACATTTATAGTACAATGCTAAAGTTGTTAATAACAAAATTCGGTCGAATTAAATTCCAGTGTGAAGCAGTCTCTAAAGAACGTTACCAAAACAGAATAGCGTTCAGTTTTGTCTCACAACTCTTCCTCAAGCTATCCATCGTATTGCCTACGAAATCGAAACACTTTCTAGCCAGCACTTCGTAATTGGATACTCCGTTGTTTTGAAAACGCCTGAAAATGAAGTATGTTTTAATCCAGAAAAAGGTTGTCTTCTCCATCAGATCAGAAAAGAGTCCCAACTTCATCTGATTCCTCTGAAGAATGGTGAGAGAATACGAAATTCTGACAGTGGTTCTTCTTGTAGTTCAGTTGTTATTCAAAAGTCAAAATCTCCCGTGTTAATAGTTCATGTTAATTTCGACGTTAACCTTCGTGACAACTTTTCGTTGCAAATAACCAACTCAGTTAAGGCTATGAAGATCCGATAAATGTGGCTAAAGTAGGTTGAAAGTGTGATACAAACTTCGCCGGTGAAAGTTAACTTTCTCCTCGTTTTGATCGCGCACATGCGACGAACACAATCCAGACGTTGCCACGAACGCTCCGCGAACAATTGCTCGTGATGCTTGTTATTACTCGGGCTGCCTGTGGCAGTACCGAGTCTTAAAATGCAAGCCGTTATTTTTTTAATTTTATTTTTGGTTGGGTGTCGCAAAATTTCTGCGCATGCGTTAAAGGTCAAGTTCACCACCAATCAGATCGCACTGTGCTGGTCACGTAACACTTGCCAGGTTAATTTATTTACATAATTTAATACAGTAAATCAAAATGGTCGACCCGCGAGGGCGAAAGCCTTCCAACAGGCTCAGGATATTTCAACTGGCGCTCTTGTTGACCATAAAAATACATGAACAACCAGGAGCCGTAATACATTCGATCAGCGCTGTCTGGACAGATCCAATGTACATTTAGAAACGTAAGCGAAATACAATATCCAAACACGTTTGGATATCAACGGGTATCGAATTATAATCAAAGGTTAGATTTCGTCAGGCGCGCTCAGATAAGAAAGTTCAAAGCTCTCAGACTAGGCGAGACAAGGAGATATCACTTTCAATGAGTCATTGTCAGAAATCTATTCCATCGTGGGCAATTATGCAATACAACCTAAATTTGGGTCAGGTCTTGTACAGCTAAGGCATGTTTTACGACAGAATAACCAGAGTCTTTCTACTGGATTGAGAGCTCGAGACATTATACATGTCGGCTAATATGGGGAAAACTGAAACAAAAAATGAACTTTGACGGCAGAAACCCTCAATTGAGCCAAGCGGAATATTTACATGATCCGCTAAGATTTTTACAAATCTTAGTTAAGCAGATGTTTTCAGTGTATGCCAACTGAAATGCGGCAACTACACGAACAAGAAGCATGAACTGCCAGCAAAGAGAGAGGAAAAAGTACTTGAAATGCACAGCGCTAGCTGAAGTAGGGAATATATATAATATCTGAGACGTTAAATTACGTTACTGTGAAGAGGATCAAAATTCAAGTTTTGTAGCTTGAGACTGTCTTCTGCCGTGACTCGTGAGAGAAATTGGAAAAGATCTAGCTGTTTCATTCAGACACTGGCAAATTTATTGAAAGCTACGGGCTTACTTTATGAGATTATTATTCATTGTGGAATGAAAGGAAACAGGTTAGCTGAAAGTTAAGTTCGAGGTAGGCTTCGACTTTCAGAATAACTTATTTGAAAGGTCAACTGAACTCTTGTGTCGATAAGCGCAAATGTTTTTGTGAAACAGTCTGTGACTTAATAGAAGAGCTTTCTCATTAGGAATTACATTTTTTTTCTTGCTATGAAATTTATGTTTCATTTCACATTTATTCATATAGTTTTAGCCGGACATTTCCCCGAGTTTTTGATCTATTTTCAATCAAATTCAAAGTCTGAATATGTCATTGTATTGCATTTATACACTTGAATTGCCAGTATTCTGTTGTTCGAATCCTGCGTAGACCAGTCTGTTTTTATGACGTTCTCACTGGCGAATTAAAGCACGACTTGTTACTAAGAGGATTTCAAATGAAAGTGTATTTCATCTTCAATCTCATGTGGCCCGAGTGAAAGCCCAGATGGGCTCTTGTTGTCTTATTACTCGGGCTGCCTGTGGCAGCACCGAGTCTTAAAATGCAAGTCGTTCTTCTTCTTTTTTATTCCGTGTAGCAAGCTTTCTGCGCATGCGTTAAAGGTCAAATTCACACCAATCAGATTGCACTGTGCTGGTCACGCAACAATCGCCAGGTTAATTTATTTACATAATTTAATACAGTAAAGCAAGATGGCGGAGGACCCGCGAGCAACTTTCTCTCTAACTTGGAGTCTCATCTCTCAAATGTAAGCCAGTTTAATGTTTTATTTAACTTCACTCGTGCGAAAGCCTTCCAACAGGCTCAGGATATTTCAACTGGCGCTATTGTCGGATCCGAAGGACCGCGTTTTTTACCCAGATGGCCAGTGATTTTATATACGACACGTACGACGACCTGAAGCCAGGATCCGGAAAGCTAAAATTCGAAGAAATAGATATTGGAATCTATAAGCCATCGGCTCGCTGTGCTGCATTTAAAACATTCGAGGAGAACATCTTATTTTGGGTGAAGGCACTTCAAGACCAATATTATGAGTCTCTTAAAAACTGTCAGAGATTTAAATTTACCGTAAGTTGGATCAGAGAGTATTGAGATCAAGTTATTTCGTTCCAGCGAGGATATTGACCTAGCGGAAACGGTACAAGCTGTCGAAGGATTTTACTTATATTCATCCACGTCTACTTAACAACAGGAATAGTTATGTGCCAAGGCATGGGCAAAGATTTAGTTTCCCAAGTTGAGAACTTTAATAATGAATGAACAAACAGAGGTCACGCGCGACATGCTTGAGAACATGAACATGTTCAACACTTTATGTTATACTAAGAAAACAAAACAAATTACAGAGCCTGCAAGTTCACAAGTCAATGAAAAACCCCAAGAGCCTGTAGTTTTGGATCAACATATCCTTGAAACTCCAAAAGCAACATACACATGAGTCAAATTCAAACCGGAAGAGACGGAATTCTTTAGATTCTTCACGAGGATTGTTAGCCCGCAATAAGAACTCTCTCGCTGCTTTAACGACCTTGATTTGTAACATGGAGGCTGACCTAACTGATATGCGTAATGAATTCTTACTCTCGTCACATCAAAACACGAATCAAGAAACCAAACTCAGTCATTTGGAAGACAAATTAGTGCAGCAAGATAATATATACAAGACCGAAATCAAGATGCTGTCATCACGAATATATTATTGACCTAGAAGTTGAAAATGGCGAGTTGAAAGCGGATATAATAAAGCTGTGATCCGACTTTCAAACATAAAAAAAAAAATCAAGAATACAAAAAAGAAGACAATGAAAGACCAAGGTCTCCAGTGTTCCGAGACTACCCAACCTACTGAAGCTTATCAGTTTGTTCAAGAGCCATCTTTCTTACATGACAACCCGATCCCTATTCATCAGAATACATTTTCTGTGCTAAATGACGAGAGTTTACAATCACCTGACCGACAACCCACTACTAAAGAAAGGGACCATGAAGTACGGTAGTACGGTTAATTCTCGGGTTCCAAACAATGAATATATGCCTTCTCGCTGCACTTGCAGACAGCAATCTACGAAGTGCGAACATTCGAGCTCTGACCTCGCTATCCGCCATCTTTACAATGTAGGAAAAATATTCTGGTCTGCGTTGCTGTACTTTAAGTCTGAGTGGTCATTGAATAAATTAGAAACGGCTGAATTAAGAACGGCCTCTCAATCAATCAATAGGCGGACCGTTGTTGATTTGGGTCGACCTAAATATGAATTAAGAAAGGCGCATGAAAAGTACGGCGTTTAAACTGGGCCTATTAAACTTACCTAGTAATCACATCAAAAATATTTATACCAGTAGAGTCGCTCCAACGTCGGTATTGACGATTTAGATAAATTGAAATAATTAGTTACTGAAATTGGACGCTATTTTTCGAATGGGTCTATAGATAATAATAATAATAATAACACTTGATAATAATAATAATAATAATAATAATAATAATAATAATAATAATAATAATAATAATAATAATACGGCCGTTCTGAGAGCTTCGGTGTTAAAAATATATAAAATATTACGATATGTGTCTTTTAAAAGTTAGAACTCCCTGTGAATTACGATATGTGTATTAAGTTAGAACTCCCTGTGAATAGCGTTCAATTGCAGTCTAGGAAAACGTTACAGCGTGCGTCATAGCCGCTACAGTTGTAACACTGGAAAATGTACTTAATGTTTGCTTTATATACACCTATGTGATCTCACGCGAGACTGAATGTAGATTCGAAAACCAGACGGCAGTTTCGGAGCTTCGTTGTTGATCCACAGCAGGCTCGGAAGAGGGTCTGAATTGGGGGGGGGGGATCTACATGTCAGTTGTCAGTTAAAATTTTGACCATTTGTTAGTTGTCAGTTAGCCCTAGTTAATCATTACTAGAGAAAATTTACAATGTTTGACCCAAAAAAAAAAATTTGTCAGTTGTCAGTTATTTTTCAGCTGTCAGTAAAAAAAAATCGTCATTAGTCAGTTATTTTTAAGGCCGTTTGTCAGTAGTCAGTTAACCCCATTCAGACCCTCTCGGAAGCCTTGTCATTTTTAGCACTTGTCAGTAGTCAGTTAAGCAGTCAGTTTAGTAGTCAGTTAACCCCATTCAGACCATCTCGGAAGCCTTGTCATTTTTAGCACTAAATTAACAAATTGCAATTGAGAGAGAAAATTAAAGGTTGCACTAATTTAGGTGACGTCAACTAAATAGTTAACTATTGCTTAGGACTGACCAGCCTTACATACATGTGAATACACTTTTATGACGAGGCTAGTCAGTCCGTGACAATAGCTATTTAAATTGGGCGCCATTTTTCGAACGCTGTGTAACCACCCCTAAACTCGGGCTCAGACCCCACGCGGGCCTCGACCCGCGCGTCTTCTCGGATTTATTCACCTCGTGCGTCGCCCGAGAGCTGCACCCCCTTGTTCCAAACAAAAAATAATTATGCGATTATAATAATACCCAGTAACTGCAAATTGAAAATTGATTTCTAAGCCTTTTGTTACTACGCAGGAATACTGGACTGCAAGACTCCATTCAGTGGGCTCGCAGGGCCAAAGACTAGTCCGATAAAGTCTAGAAAAAGGAATTCCGAAATGTATTGTTGTTGTACTCCAAGCGAGATTGGTCGAAAATCGAGAAGCCATCCAAGTAAAGATGAAGAAGAAAATGGAGCGAATGGTGGGAGATTATCACGAACTTTATATTGCTCGAACTGTGGAAAGCCACGCGAGATGAACTTAACTTTAGACACAGGCCACTCAAGAAAACACACTCTAGAAAGGCGGGAAAATTATGTGACAGAAGATTTAGGGGGGACACCGCTACCCTACCCTCGCAGATTTAACCTAGGTAAGGCCGGTAAGGAACCAACCCTCTTCCCCTATTTAATGATCAGTGCAAATGAAAAACACCATGATTATTTTTTGCTGAGCCTCCGATCCGATCCGCCTTATTTGAAGCGAAATTTCTGCTGACCCCACTTTGATACTTACCTGGTTGGATTTTTCCAATTTGAAGCCGGAAAAAGAACATATGATCAAGGGCGCATTTGGGGGGGGGGGGGGGGGGGGGAGGGGAGATATATATACCAGGTTTTCCGAAACAGAAATGTACGGAAAAACCAATCTTGTTTCCATTATCAAACAGATATTTTTTCTAAGGAACGTACTAAAAGTATAGCGACTACTTTCCACATTTCGTCCTGCAGGATTTCGAGGTATCAGCTAATTTCGGAAAAGCATGCAGGAATAATTCCCCCAAAACGCGCCCCAACATACTCTAACCATGCAGCTAGTGATTTCAAGGAAGGAGATGAAACGGTCCTTATAATTAAGCTCATAGCTTTTACAAGTAAACCTGGTAGCTCTACGTTGAACTGATTCAATCAGTTATGAGAATATACTACTGAGTGAGTACAGTTGACTACAGTATCCTAGGTGGGACCTCACTAGAGCTAAAGGCACAATTGACTACAGTATCCTAGGTGGGACCTCACTAGAGCTAAAGGCACAGTTGACTACAGTATCCTAGGTGGGACCTCACTAGAGCTAAAGGCACATCTGACTACAGTATCCTAGGTGGGACCTCACTAGAGCTAAAGGCACAGCTGACTACAGTATCCTAGGTGGGACCTCACTAGAGCTAAAGGCACAGCTGACTACAGTATCCTAGGTGGGACCTCACTAGAGCTAAAGGCACAGCTGACTACAGTATCCAAGGTGGGACCTCACTAGAGCTAAAGGCACAGTTGACTACAGTATCCTAGGTGGGACCTCACTAGAGCTAAAGGCACAGCTGACTACAGTATCCTAGGTGGGACCTCACTAGAGCTAAAGGCACAGTTGACTACAGTATCCTAGGTGGGACCTCACTAGAGCTAAAGGCACAGTTGACTACAGTATCCTAGGTGGGACCTCACTAGAGCTAAAGGCACAGCTGACTACGGTATCCTAGGTGGGACCTCACTAGAGCTAAAGGCACAGCTGACTACGGTATATCTAGGTGGGACCTCACTAGAGCTAAAGGCACAGCTGACTACGGTATCCTAGGTGGGACCTTACTAGAGCTAAAGGCACAGCTGACTACAGTATCCTAGGTGGGACCTCACGAGAGCTAAATAGTATTACAAGTCTTTAATGGTCTTGAAATAAATTTCCTGCACAGTTATGCTCCATAAAACCAATCATAGTTACGGTTTGCTTTGAGAGTCTGACAGAGTCGATATGCGCATTCCATGAAAGGTCTTTCGTTACGACGACTTCAGACCTAGATATAATGTTGCCTGCTTAAATTACTTTGCCCCCCTTTTAGGCTGCATAAAGATTGTTGGCCCTCTCCCTATTTTGCACAAGAAGAGAAAGCCGTACCTATACCACACAAAAAACAGCAAGCCAATATGTTATGAAATGTTACTCTAATCTAACTAATGCCCCCTTCTCAAATATTGTCTTGAACTGTTGAGAACTCGATCGCCCGTAATGATCTTCAGTTTTGCCACTATCCATATAAAAACAACATGCATTTCACTCAGTTATTAGCGTTCTGTGCACGTGTGAAAATTTTTAGTACTCAGGGCATTAAGGGAGCAAGTCAAAACACATGCCATCTCTACGGACCCATTTTGGAGTAGGAAGGTGGGGGCTGCTGCCAGCCATCTCCTCTGGAGAGAAAACTCAATATAAAAAATTATTTGTTCTTAAATATCTTCAAAACTATAAGGCATAATCTAGAAACAAATGCACTGCATGTTTTGTCTTACGTTATCGTTTCATTTTCTGTGTTAAAATTACCACTAGGCCCCCCAGAATGGAAAATAGATGGTCAAAAATGGGGGATGGGGTGGTACCCTGCGCTGACAGCTGTGTCTGTTGAAAAATATGGGTCCCTATCTGTGGCATGTGTTTTGACCTGCTCCCTAAGGCATGGGTCTCAAACTATTCCAATATGGCCGCCGCAAATCAAGAGGGGGACGGTCTATCTCTTCGTGCTTGTTATATACAGTCTTGACACTCTGACAGATTTGATAAAGTCGCAAGCTTAAAGTAAAGTAAAACGTAAAGCTACTTTATTTAACATCGGTAACTCGTGACAGTCTAGTGAGACTGATAAACTTGAGGCCGACGAGAGTCCTACGATTTTACGTCCTTATCCGAAAGGACGTGAAGGTCTAACCATTTGCAGTTGTTTCACAAAGGCAGCACCATCTGCTCAGTTATTTAAAGACCCTGAGTGTTGGTCCGGTCGGGGTTTGAACCCGCGACCTCCCGCGCAACAGACCGGAGCTTAACCACTGAGCTAACCGGGAGGAGCTTAACACATTTGTGTGACAGTTTCCATGGAAACGTGTATTGTGACCTTTGAACTTTAATTATAAGGAAAATTGGGAAAAGCCTCCTGGAAAATAGTAAAAGTTGTTAATATAGTGGGTATTTTCATGCAAGTGAATGAAGTTGGTTATTTTAAGGGGAAGGCAATTTAAGGCAAGTGTGAAATTTGATATCCTCAAGTTTCCACCGAATTAACAAACATTCCAATAATAACCTTTCCAAATTGTAGCACCGAAGTGTGCACTAACCCTGATTCATTTGCATGAAAATACCTACTATATGTCAACAACTTTTCCCAATACACGTTTCCATGGAAACGTTAAGCTTGCGACTTTATCAAATCTGTCAAGACTATATCTCACAAACACAAAGAGATAGACCGGTCACCCCCTCTTGATTTGCGACGGCCATATTGGAGACCCATGCCCGTTAACGCCCCTGAGTAGTACGAAAAAAACTTGGTAGAAATTTAAAGTGGCTAACCATCAGCGCTAATTTCCAAATACGAAAATAAACTTGTTTTCCTTTGCTGTACTTTTTCCAACCGCCAAAATCAATAATAATTTTAAACAAATACCGTTATGAAGGTAACACAATTACTGGTGACCCAGTAGTTTTCGTTGTGGCCCTTGGTTGTGGATAAGAATCCCAGTCGACGAGGAGACAAATTGACTGGTTATTTAACAATTAGACCCACAGCCCGAATGGGATACGAGTCAACTGATAGCCCATGAGGCGCAGCCGAATGGGCTATTTAACTCTTAGCCCATGAGGGCGAGAGGTCTAATTGTTTTAGCATTAACCAACTAGCTATATATAGTCGGACAGTAATAAAAGTGATTCATTTGTCACTGTTTTATTATTTTACTCAGGTCAACTACATACCTTATTCTCAACGCCGCCTGCCTTTTGGTGCTCAGTACTATTACTACGCCTGATCGATTATCCTTCAATACACCTCAGAATCCGTTTTATCCCATATCATGATGAATACCAATACAGAGAGGTAACTGCATGCTCAAATTATTAGTTATTCATTTTCTCTTGAGTTATTGTAACATTCGATAATAATTCTTAAGGGTGCTAACCAATTCTAACACCGGCCTGTATTTCATGGTAAAGCTGAGCTCATTGGCTGAAATATAACATTTATAGGATATTAAGAATATTGCACAAAAAGTTATTGAAATATTCTATCAAAACATTAGGATGCTGTTTACTGCTTTGGGTTCTGAAAGAAAACCCTGTTTCCTCGGTGAATGCGGCTTGTATCCGAGCAGAGTTTCTGTGTTTGATTCTTTCCTCACCAGAGTCCAGCTAGAGACCAGAGTAACAGACGATACGATCAGATGTTTTTTCGGTGCTGTTTTTTTATTTTTTATTATATTTTTATTTAAACATATAATGAAGTGTTTTCCCCAAAAGTACAATTAAATGACTTATCTAGGGGGTTCACACTAAATATTGTACATTCTTTTTTACGCGAACAGACACACACACACACAAAAAAAAAACAATTAATAATAAAATAAAGTAATTAAACATAAGTCACAGAGAAACGATTTGTAGAATAAAGCTTTGAACTTTGCAAAAAAAACGACAATTTAAATCAAAATCAAAATCTTTAACGCCGTTCAGAATAAACTCCATTTTTTTCTTGTCGCTGCTCTGTGACCATTTCTCACCCAGTAACTGTGCAGCAGAGGCAAAAAAGGAAGTTCGTTGGGCAGCGTAACGGGGACAAAATATAAAATAATGCTTAGGTGTTTCTTTAGCTAGTCCACATTCACATCTGGGAGAGTCACAGCAATTGATTTTGAAAAGATCACTATTCAGGGCACAAAAACCAAGCCTGAGGCGAGTATGAAAAATTGATGCTAGTCTCGAACAGGAATAATCAAGTAACTTATTATAATTAAAAGGAAAAATCACAGATCGCAAATTAAATTTGAAAGGAGAAAGCGAAATTGAATTCCTTACATCCAAACTTAGTGAATTCCAAGACGTGATTGTGGAAGGCAAGAAAGACTGCTGAAACTTAACGGTTCTACAAGGAATAATTGAAAAATCTTCACTTGATCTTAGGTTAAAATGTACACGTTCACCCACAGTATTGGGTAGTAGCTCTCGTAAGTATATGGGAACTAATCCATTTACAATTTTATAAAAATGTATTAACTTATGCATTTTCCTCCTTACACTTAAACTCTCCCAAGTAAGCTCTTTTCTCAAGCTTGTAGCACTTGTACCCTTAATTGCTCCGGTTACAACCCTAGCAGCCTCATATTGGACACTCTCTATTAGATTAGCATCTACATCACTACAATTACTCCAGATTATATCTCCATATTCCATTAAGGGACGAATTAAGCTTTTATATAAGCAAGCTAAGGTTGACCTGTCAACCTTGTACTTCAAAGACTTTAACATATTCAACCGTTTAGATGCCCTTTCAAAAATGCTCAAAATGTGACTCCGCCAAGACATATTGCTTTGTAAGGTTAATCCTAGATGTTTGTGATCTTCAATCTCTTCTATATGTTTACCATTAAATGTCAAGGTAGGATGAACAGGCTTATCACGTTTTAAGGAAAAGACAATACTCCGAGTTTTCGAAGGATTCATGGTAACAAGCCACTCATCAGACCATTGAGAAATCTTACTCAGATCATCCCCGAGGCGGACGGCCGAAATATCAGAATCTTCTACAATTTCAAGGAGAGTAGTATCGTCAGCATAAATAAAAGGAAAAGAATTTAGACCAACAGTTATGTCATTTATTTATATTAAAAACAGGAGAGGTCCAAGGACCGATCCTTGGGGAACTCCTGAATTAATCCTTCTCCATTCAGACGATTGACCGTCAATAACAACACGTTGCTGTCTTTCCTGAAGATAACTTTTTATCCATTTCAACAAAGGATCACGAACGCCAATGGATTTCAATTTGCATAACAAACCAGAGTGCCACACCCTATCAAAGGCCTTGCTGATATCTAGAAAAACAGCCCGCACCTCCTTACCGCTTTCAAAAGCTAGGTAAATTTGATGAACAATATAAATCAATTGATTCACTGTTGAATCACCTGGTCTAAAACCTGACTGAAACTTGTACAAGAAATCAATATCCAGCAAAAACTTGTAAAGTCGAACAAAAACAACTTTTTCACAGATTTTTGAAAAACAAGGTAACAAGGATACTGGACGGTAGTTGGTCTTTTTCTGACGATTATCACATTTAAACAAAGGAATTACATTTGCTAACTTCCACACATTTGGAAACTGACCAAGCGAGAAAGATAGGTTAATAAAATGAGTAAAGAAAACATAGAAACCTTCTGCACATAACTTAATGATTTTGTTTCCGATTCCGTCGTGGCCGCATGCTTTGGACGTATCAACACCTTGCAATAACTCGAGCACTTCCAACCTTGATGCAGATATATTCGAAATAAAAATATTGGTTTGGTATGGAGATATTATAGGCGTAGGCTTATCAGCGCCGGAAAGTTCGGATTGAGACACAAAATAGTCGTTAAAAATGGATGCTTTTTCAATGGGGTCAGTCACAGCAACTTCGTTCTCAATAATTGCTGGTATCGAGGATTGATTTTCTTTGCCACATAAACGCTTAGCGATAGTCCACCACTTCTTAGAACAAATAGTCGGATCAGACAAATCTCAAAATCGGTGCTGTGGGAAGGCTAGAATGATTAAAGCTTTGTCTGACGGCTGTTCCTTGCTTTAACGAACTGAAGAACAGCTGCTTGACCCATCAGTTCTGTTCACGCATTTAATGCAAATGGTCTAAAACTTTCTTAATGAGAGAAACACTGAAAAAAAAATGAATGCGCGCTGTCTACGATAGCGATCCCTCACTACATTTCAATGTACTGCTGCGACCTCGTATAAATTGTCTCCCCTACATGAAGTGTCGATGGCAAATTCAGGCAATTTATTTACTTATTGTGCACTAATATCACACGGCTCTCGCTAGGAGTAGGAGTCAGATTATTAAACTACAATTTCGTATACTATACTGCTTGCAGCACTTCACTTTTGTTAGAAACCTCTAGTAATTTGTGGTGTCCCACAAGGCTCGATCCTAGGACCCTTGTTAGTTCTACTTTATATCAATGATTTATCAAATTGCCTTAATTTTACTACCCCATGTATATATGCAGATGATACCCAGATTTTTGCATCTGCCCCTGATATGGACAAACTTACATCGAATATTAATTCTGACTTGGATAACATATGTGACTGGCTTGTAGTGAATAAGCTCCAGTATCACCCCTCCAAAACCAAACTAATGATAATTGGATCGACCTATAACTTAAATAATAAAACCAAAAGCCAGCCAAACAATATCTCCATAGACAATAACAAGGTATTGCGAGTAGACTCACATACCTGCCTAGGGATTGAAATCGATGAAAAACTTAGTTTTGAAAATCAAATAAATAAGATATGTAAAAAGGCAAGTGCTGGTATAGGTGCCATAAAGCGTATTAAGCCATTTGTCCCCACCGATTCACTCGAAGTAATTTACAAATCACTTGTACAACCTTACTTCGACTATTGTTGCCCACTATGGGATACTTGCGGCAAGACGCTAAAAGACAAATTACAAAGAGTTCAATCTCGAGCCGCTAGGGTAATTACAGGCACGAATTACGACACAAGATCCGTTGATATACTTGCTAAATTAGAATGGAAAACGCTCCAAGCCAGACGTAATCAAATGAAATCTATTTTAATCTATAAAATCTTAAATGAACAATCCGCACAATATTTGAGAAACTCTTTTATTAAAACAAGTGACTGCGATAAACGCTATCAGCTAAGAAACTCTGAAACTGATCTAGCACTTCCAAGACCGCGTACAAATTTCCTCAAGCGAAGCTTCAAATACAGTGGTGCTATGCTTTGGAATAACCTGCCAGATGAGGCTAAAAGAGCCAAATCTTTACGGCAATTCAAGAGGAGTGTCTGTTCCTGTTACTGAGTTATGCTGATAGCAGATTTTTTACTGATTTTTATCAATATATGTTTTTAATCTGTACATATATTTATTGTTACGCCCCACGTGGAAACCAGCTTACTGTTGTAGTGGCTAGCGTACGGAAATAAAGTTACATGTATGTATGTATGTATTAAATATTATATAGTTTCATCTCACATGCACTAAGTAAGATATAATATTCGTGTCCGATCTCTATTGGATTTACAATTGCTCGCCTGAAAGTACGCCTAACGGCTCGTCATTGAAAATACCCATCAAACACTACTTAATAATTCATGAGGTAAGTAGCCAACCATAGGTCTCGATTTGTACCACGTGCAGTACTTTGAAACCCCGTCAAAGTACTCTCTACATAGCCTCCTCCGCAGGCATCTCTAATTTTCGAAGAAATCAGATTATGGGCTTCCTATGGTAAGTGAAGAAAAGAGAGGGAGAAATCAGATTAAATCGTGAATAGATGGGTTGCACTCAATCCCCAGAGATTCAAATGACAAAGGGCATGGCGGCCATGTTGGTGTACCTAACAAAAGAAGCGAACACAGAATCTATTGTTAAAGGTACACCAACATGGCCGCCGTGACGTCATGTGCAACACATCTATTGCTCCAATCTCCCTCTCTTTTCTTCACTTACCACAGGGAACCCATAATGTGATCTCTTCGAAAATTAGAGATGCCTGCGAAGGAGGCTACTCTCTACAGTACTTTGAAATCCTTTTCTAAGTCCAGGACTTTGAACTATGAATATTCATAGTTCAAAGTCCTTGGACTTAGGGCCTTGTTACGTGATCCCGGGTAGAAGGGTTACCCCTTTATCAGAGACAACTTTTACCGAGCGTTTATATGGAAAGCTAACCTCGCTTCCAAGAATCTGCGCGTGCTCTGTGTGATCGATTTGCCCCGGTGAGAAGGGACAAAGTGTTTATATGGCGTATTGATGTCGGAAAGTTGTCCCGGGAAGAAGGGACACCGTTCTCGCCGAGACGAGATATCTCTGAGCCAGTGACAATCCTTCTACCCGGGACGAGTTTATTCACAATGTAAACAGTTGCTTGTGGTTTACAGAGAAATGTATGGAAAGTTGTCCCGCCCCGGGTAACTCGGCTAGAAGGGTTATCCCTTCTACCCGGGACAACTTTCTCCATGTAACAAGGCCCTTACAAAAGAATTTCAAAGTACTGAAGGAAAATACCTTGAACAAAGAGAGGTCTCACGATTGATCACGGACTTCCCCAAGAGGTAAAAAAATGTGAAGGTACAATACCTGTCTTGATGCAAACAGACCTTCTCTCCAATGTGGGACCTGTTTTTTTTGCACTCTGCCCCGACACTGCGCATGTCCGTGACGCCAACTATAGTGCCAAACTATAATGTTTTCATCAAATTTCACGCCAGGTTGTAAACACGTACTCCCACGAGAACAAGCGCATCATTGTTAACATTCCATCTTTTCTTTAACAATGGACGTTTGATTACTTTTAAAAGTCAAACAAAGCAACGATATGTAAATACGCAAGGACAACCTACAAGCCAGAAACATGGAAACTCTAAACGCATGAAGTTTTAAATTCATTTTGTTGTTTATCCCACAACCACCAAACAAGCATGCGCCTCGGACTGAAACTAATTGCGCGGACTTTGAAATCCCGTCCAGTCCTCATTGTCGGCCTTGAAACATTACTTATAACATCATTAATAATTTATAAGGGTGCTAACCAATCTAAACGCAGCATTCAAGTCACATGGATATCCCTGTAAACACGACACAAGATTGTAGTTAGCCTATTAGTATTCTGTATTTAATAGAACGAGTAGCCGTGCTTTATCGGATTCAGTACATCCTGTAGACCCGATATACAAGATTGTAGTTAGCCTATTAGTATTCTGTATTTAATAGAATGAGTAGCCGTGCTTTATCGGATTTACATCCTGTAGACCCGATATACAAGATTGTAGTTAGCCTATTAGTATTCTGTATTTAATAGAATGAGTAGCCGTGCTTTATCGGATTTACATCCTGTAGACCCGATATACAAGATTGTAGTTAGCCTATTAGTATTCTGTATTTAATAGAATGAGTAGCCGTGCTTTATCGGATTTACATCCTGTAGACCCGATATACAAGATTGTAGTTAGCCTATTAGTATTCTGTATTTAATAGAATGAGTAGCCGTGCTTTATCGGATTTACATCCTGTAGACCCGATATACAAGATTGTAGTTAGCCTATTAGTATTCTGTATTTAATAGAATGAGTATCCGTGCTTTATCGGATTTACATCCTGTAGACCCGATATACAAGATTGTAGTTAGCCTATTAGTATTCTGTATTTAATAGAATGAGTAGCCGTGCTTTATCGGATTTACAAACTCGAGCTTGTAAATTCGATAAAGCACGGACACGAATTCTGCATATGGCTTATCAATCGTCTAGGCCTAATACTAATAGAGTTGTGTTTTCAGTTCACATTGATTTCCTTTGTCTTCCTACCATGAATTATTAATGAGTTTGATAACAAATGATACAGAATACTAACTAAAATTATTAGAATTCAAATGATACAGAATACTAAGCTAACTAGAATCCTGTATCAAATGATATCAAATGAGGGAGGTCTTACAACCAAATCACTGACCTCACCTATCCCGGCCGGGGTAAGATGACAAGGTAGAACTCCAGTCTTGATGTATACAGACCGTCTCACGCATGCCCGTGACACAAACTATTGCTGGTTTGCAATCATTCACCAGAGATTCAAATAACAAAGACGTGGCGGCCATGTTGGTTGAATCAAACAAAGACATATTTTGGTTTCATGGTTGATCGAACGAGGAATCTTTTGTCAACGTCAACCAAGATGGCGGCGATGACGTCACGTGCAGCCCAGCAATAGCGCCGGACTCTTATTTTTACGCTTTTTGTCAAAATTCAAGAACATTGTTCAATTTTATATAGGTCATTTCATAAGTACCTAACGGCTCGCCATTGTATATCCGATACAGTTCGGTCGCTCATATTGCACTATTACTTATTAATGTATACTCCTATATGTTGGAAATGGAAAATGTCAATCAGACACTAGTGGACGCTAAGTACTGTTTAAGGACTCTCTGTCGACCGTCCGCTTTGCGCGACTCCAGCGAATTTCGTATGATATGAAATTCCGAGCTTGAATGCGGAAAAACAACCGCGATGAAGGCTATAATTCACTCTTTTCACCCGGTGGCCATCTTGGATTCAAAGTGAGGCAATCCTTTGTTTTTGCCAGGTTAGCCTCGTTTTGACTATCCCTCACTGCGAGGCTAACCTGGCAAAAACAAAGGATTGCCTCGCTTTGAATCCAAGATGGCCACCAGGTGAAGAGAGTGAATTATAACCGATCTTCTAAAACTCATGAATATTCAATTAGTGCGAGAGCCAATCTGGTGCGATAGATTATACCACGTGATGACCTCTATAAACGACAATACAAAACTCTTGATTATCGAACTGGAACACTTACAGAACTCTTGGTTATTCAACTGGAACACTTATAGAACTACATTACGTCACCAGTTCTATAAGTGTTCCAGTTAAATAACCTAGAGTGTTGTAAGTGTTCCAGTTCAATAACCTGGAATGCTGTGTTTTAGTTCAGTAGGCACTCATCACCCCCGCACTCCCCCCAACATTTAGCCTTCAAATGTAAAAAAAAAGGAATTGAATAAGATCATTCGTTATTTGATTTGCTAAAAGACTTTTATCTAGCTATATATTTTTTACGTTTCAGTATATGTAGCCAGTAGTTACGACTCCCAAGTTTTAGTGGCCGGTATTCTAAAGTTGCGCCTTCATTCGAGTAGATTGCCAGCCCTGCAACGCCCTGGAATATGTTTACACTCCATTTCATCATCGAATATGAAATATTACTGGCTGGAATACAAGATTCAGGCAACTTGTTTCTCCTTTGGTTTTTGGCTTTCGAAATCGCGCCAGCTCAGGTTAGGAGAGACGAACCTCAATTGACTGGACTCGATGTGTAAGCGTTGTCCAGTAATAAATGTAGATGTTGTAAATTTCTTTTGAGCTACAAATCATAATTGTTGTTTTAAAGTACAGAGAAATTCTTCTGGATTATTATTCATTGAAATAATATTGCACTCAACTAGAACAGAAGAAGCCTCGATAACTTTATTTATTATATGGCAAGAGCTACTTCCGGTAAAAGTGCGCGTTTTGATTGGCTGTTTAGCGGTCGAGATTTCCCCGTAATGCCCATGGGCATTAATATGAGATATGTTAATGCCCAGAAAATTTTGATACCCAGCTGAACTGTCATAATTTTAGAGAAAAACGGAGAAAAAGTGCAAAATGAGCAAGGAAGAATATTCCGAAAGTGAAATTTATTACCCTACTGAAATAGAAAATAACGTTATAGCGATGTTTCGTGTGTCGTCATCCATTGTCATTAATGTGCCAACCAGAGATCCATTGGTTCCTAACACAAAGCGGGCTTTACAAATCATGGTTGGCACATTAGCATAACAATTGCAATGTTTATCAACACGAAACATCGCTATAGTGAACAAAAACAACATGACCAACGGCAAAGGCCGGTGGAGGCTCCAAACAGCCAGCAAGGAATCGAGAGGTTCGTAAGTAAACAGAAAAGTTCCGTGAAGAAAGTAGCTAACTTCTGTCGGTTCCTGGAGTCGATAAACAAGGAAAACGTAATATTTTCAACCTTACTTCCAGTTGACTTCGATTATCGGTTATCCAAGTTCTTCAACGGACATTCACAAAGTTAGCGGTGAAGTATACGGCTTTTATACGAGCGTGGGATACCGGCTTTCGTGTTTTCAAATCGATTCCCCAAGGCTAGTCAATATCCTTTGGAATAAGGGCTTCGAAAAGTCACGTCCATTTTTGCTGCAAACTGACAAAGCCGTCCAACTCGCCCCTCGTTGTCCACGGTAGTCCCTTTCCCTGTACATCTGAGGAAAACAGCCAAGCGAGATTTGCTAGCTGCAAACATTGGCAGCGTCTCAGGATGCCACTTACATATTTGCCAGTGATAGCCAGGTACAAATTGTTCAAGGTTCGTAAAACAGGTGACGAGTGTTCGAGAAATTATCGATGAAGACTGACTTCAGTTTGACAGATTTGTTCGTCCTTTTGCCCCTATGTTTTCTTTAGCAAATCTTATTCCGTCTCAATTCTTCAACAAAAAAACAGTGTTGCCTTCTGAAATTAAATATAGTTATAATTATACGGATAAATTCTTCAAAATAACGTTGATTTGATTTGATTATAGATTTAAGGTTCTAATAGAACCTTCCACGACTGTGTTGAGTCGTGAAACAAAACTCGAAAGGGCGCGAAAACTACAATCAAGACACGCGCGCCCATGCAACCGGATGTAAAATATTAACTTCCGCCTTATATCTTTTTGTATAATAAACATCTTATTAACCTCGTCCGCTCGGTCTTTACGGGAAAATATCAAACCTGGCCATGGGTCTTTTATCAGTATCGCTCGGTCCGTACTGTCAAGACCTCGGTCTGATATTTTCCTGTAAAGACCTCGCTCTCGGTCAATAAAAAGTTAATAATAGAATTGTTACTCTTTTTTCAAAGTAAATCTTTGTTACAAAATTCGAGTCCGTGTTGTATGGGAGATACAGGTCATCGCCTGAGGCTCGAATCTACCCATACACCACGGCCTCTCATTTCGTAAATAGCACTTAAAATATAATATACTCCACAAAACATCTGGATTCTGATTGGTCAATAACGAGTGCATCTAAATGTTAAATCCCGTATAGCACGAGCAGTTCATGCGATTTCCTCTACGTGTTACGTACGCGCAATGAAGCAGTGCCTTAGATTGATAGATAGATAGATAGATAGATAGATAGATGAACTTCATTTTAACAGGGTGGCCCATTCAGCAACGTGGCTGGTATCCAAAGGGGCCCTGTATCAATAACATCTACATGCAATACTAACAAATATCCTAAAAACTATACGTACGTTTTCCAAGGCTAAGTTTCGGTGTAGGTAGATGGAGGTCAGAGTTTTCTTCTTGTATTGTAAGTATGAAAGCCGTAATTTCTAGTGAAATAATTACTAGGTATATGGCGGAACTAGGTTATGTAAACATTTAAAAACAAGAACGCGTTTGTGTATTTTACGATTTGTTTCTAAGTTAGCCCAATGTAAAATATTAAAAGCGTCTCTAGAAGAATCACGCCTGAGAATGATACGGGTAGCTCGGTTTTGCAACCGCTGCAAGTTGTTTCTACAGCCGGCGGACAGTTCTCCCCAGGCAGTATCCGTATAGCTAAAAATCGGTTCAACGACACTAAGATAAACACACGGCTTTGCTGCTTTAAAGTGCCTATAACCCTTCTTGCAAGTTTTATAGCTATGAACCTCCTTAAAGTTTTGAGTACTTCTGTGAAGAAAGTTTTGGTTTACAGTGTATACTTTATGTTCTACGCTTGTTTGAAATCGTGTAAATGTGACCTTTCCTGACCCATGATCGCGTAACTAAGTAAAAGCCTGGGTCGACTCCTGATAGACGTCATCTTGACGTCATATAATTAATTCGACTTTGCAATCATTTGAAGAAATACTTTTTACAACAACATCCAATTTTCTCACGTTCTGATTGGCTCTCCACTATGTGCAAAATAGTACATACAATGAAAATGACGTCACTCGCAAGTCGTGGTAGCTTTGCAAAGTGCTTTCCCGGCGAGGTTTGTGAATTCAAATGGATGTTAACTTCGCTTCCAAAAAACAAGAAAGTGAGGATTTCACAAGCATTTTATTACTAGGAGAAGTTAATCGGTGAGTCAAACTTCTTTGTAGTGTGCCATTTGGCAAAATGAGAGTTTTCTCTTGAGTGGAGAAAGTTTTGGCGAATTTGTAGTCAGACTTTGTGACTAGACTAGTTGCGTAGTCTCAGAGCTCAGAAGTTTTGAATTACATAACAATAACTTTTCTGATCCAGAAAAAAAGCAAGAAAGGATTTCACATGCATTCCATCAGTTACAGAAGTTAATCGGTGAACCAAATTGCCATTTGTCTAAGAAAGCTTTCTCTCGGCAACGGTAATTAGAAGTGTTTACGTTTTGACTTTCAATGGCCTTTTTCGACTCGAAAGCAGTTCATTACGCACTCATTTGAAGCTATAAGTGCTTCGTCGTTGTAAAAAACAAATCGCACACATTTTGCCATTGTCTGAACTCGTATTGATCATAGAAATGACGCCATAAAATGTCCAAAACTTTGCAGTGAAACAACTCGCTACGCTCGTTGTTCCACTTGAGTTTTGAACATTTTATGGCGTCATTTCTATGATCAATACGAGTTCAGACAATGGCAAAATGTGTGCGATTTGTTAATTAAATGTTGACTAAAATGACATTTTTCTTTACTATCAACTCACAAACTGTATATTTTCTATGGCATCGATGTAGTTGTGATAGAAAGGCGCCATGGAGAATAATGCATTAATGAGATGACGTCATCCCAGGGGCGACCCAGGCTTTTACTTACGCGGTCATGGGTCAGGAAAGGTCACATTTACACGATTTCAAACAAGCGTAGAACAATTAACTGTGAGCGAACACTTTCTTCACAGAAGTACTCAAAACGTTTCGAAGGTTCATAGCTATAAAACTTGAAAGAAGGGTTATAGGCACTTTATGGGTAAGGCAAGATCATATACGTGATAACAGGCCCAAGTGCTTATTTACTTTAGAGCAAATAATGTTAGTATGTTCTTACTGAAAAAAAAAACAGTTAACCAATGTATTAAACTATATCATGGTTTGCGTAGGCACTATCTGCTGTAAGTTCTGGTGAACAACTGCAACTGAAACACGTCTGTGCAGCGGGTCCAATAGACAATAACCACCCCTACCGGTGCAAAGTCAGTGATATATCCCATGGCGTACTCATTAAAGTACAGGTCACCAGTGATGATTGGCTGTGCTTCTTCGATGACCCGATAACTAGGATGGATCTGACCAAGGTAGGGCGAAGGTAGGGCGAAGGACGGATCATTAAGGTGGCTCGTCTGGATTTTCCAGGGACGCACCATACCCACTTTGAACGGCTGATACTCCACTGTCAGAGCTCGGTCGGGCTAGCCACTTCACCCATTTACTAGAAATAGAATAAACTTGTAGGTTTGTTTGACATCAGGGTTACCATAGCAACACAGCGTTGACGTCATGCATTTTACATATCATTAATTTTCTCGAAATCTATATATAGACCTAAACTTTTAAAACGACCTAGTGTCCCTTGTAGTCTAAATGTAGGCCTTCAAGACTGCAAAGTTAAAAAAAATTGTACGTGAGCGTTTTCGAAAAAAATTGGGTTGAATATTTTTGTTTAAAAAATAAACAATGCGCCTTACTTTCTGATTAGTCGTCGAGAACTGTGTTTTCCGGACCGATTCTAGCGATGTTTCTAGCATATTTCACTGATACCTGGGGCATAGGACTACTTCCCATGAAAATGTAATTCCATTTGCTTTATTCGATTTTGGTTTATGGAATCATAAGTAATGTCATAAATATGCTCATTCTACTCAAAATAGTAACGTATTTGCTAAGGAAGCTGTAATTCGAAAACTAGTCGATAAATATATTTTTTAATCTTTCCACCTGAAATTCAATATGTACTACCCTGTCCCTGTAAATTTCAAGAGCCTTGAATCATTTTAAGGGCGCGGAATAAAAACAAAAACATGGGAACTTTTACATTCATCCACGCAAGCTTCATTGCTGTATCATTTTGTTGATAGCTTGTGTCTTTCCGAAATTTCTCTTTTGTCTAGATTCGACATACTTGTGTGCTTTTGAACTAACAAGTTTACCATGACACACTTGCTACACTTCGCTACTGCCGGAACGCTCGTGCAAATTCCGTTCTTAGTACAATGAGATGCAATTATCATAGTCACGCTGCCAGTTGTAACGCTGTTATAATACTGTAACTTATAATATTTATTTACAAAATGTTTTATAATATCACTAATACGAAATTTCGTTATTAATTAATATTTCTCGAGTATTATTCTGTCTTATAAATTAAGTATAAATTAAGTATTTATATTGCGCGTGTTCCATTGGCAGATGCTCACATGCGCATTACAAATGCCTATAGGCTTACGTATATACTAATCCTAACTAAGTGATGTGTATAGTATATCTAAATCTATCATAATTGAATATATACAGTATATAGATATAGACGTGTTGTATAACAATGGTAATACGATACTATTGTTGAAATGCTTTGCCAAAAAGATAGGTTTTTAGCAACTTCTTAAAAGTCGTAACACTAGAAGCACTACGAATTTTAGCGGGCAGGACATTCCACAGTGTGGGTGCCACTACCGCAAAAGAGCGGTCACCCAATGTGATCAATGTTCTCATTCTTGGTCGCTCAAGCAGAAGTTCTTTAGACGATCTAAAGTTATATCTTAAAGTAGTCTTACATTTGATAAGTTCAGTTATATATGCCGGAGCGAGTCCATTTATAGCTTTGTAGGTAATAAGTAAGATTTTAAAATCAATTCTATGTTTAACGGGTAGCCAGTGTAGTTTATATAAAATGGGAGTAATGTGATCGAACCTACTGATATTACAAATGAGTCTAGCCGCAGCATTCTGCACACGCTGAAGTTTGTGCAGCTGATTGGCTGGCAGGCCATAGAGAAGGCTATTACAATAGTCTAGTCGACTAGTAACAAAGGCGTTAATTAAGATTCGCACAGTGTCAAAACTAAGATATTTTCTAATTTTCCTAATGTTAAATAAATGAAAAAAAGCTGATTTACAAGTCTTGTTAATGTGGGTGTCCATTTTCAGCTGCGCATCGAACCAGCAACCAAGGTTTTTTGCCTCACTAGAGGGTGCTGTGGTTACATCTCCGACGCGCAGTGAGTCAACGTTCACTTTTGCCAGCTGCTGTCTTGTCCCGATGATAACAACCTCTGTTTTGTCATCATTTAGTTTTAGCCTATCCGCTAGCATCCACTTCCTGATGTCTGCGATGCAGTTTTGCATGGCCTCAACAGCAGCAGATTGCTTGACACTTAAGTCCGGTTTGAATGAAATATACAGCTGTGTATCGTCAGCATATGCGTGGACGTCTGGTAGATGACGTTCCAGAATAGTAAACAGCTTGCTTGCGTAGATGACAAACAGGACGGGCCAAGGCAGGAACCTTGTGGAACACCGTACTTCATTTTAAACTTCCTGGATGTCCCCTCTTGTATAGATATGTAATGGTGTCTATTATGTAAATAAGACTTAAACCAGGAAAGTACTTGTCCTGAGATGCCAAAATCAGAATACAGACGGTCCAGTAATATGGGGTGATCGACAGTGTCGAAGGCGGCGCTTAGGTCAAGTAGTACTAGAAGAGTCACGTGTTGTTGATTCATGTTCATTAAGATATCGTTTTTTACACGAAGAAGTGCAGTTTCAGTGCTATGAAATTCGCGGTAAGCGGACTGAGCTTTGGGATAGAGTTTATGCAAAGTCAGGTGATCATGAGTTTGACTGAAAACTGCTCGTTCAGTGAGCTTAGAAACAAACGAAAGGTTACTAATAGGACGGAGGTTATTAAAAATGACTTCTGCTCTAGGTTTCTTCAGTCTTGGGTGGACTTCAGCCTGTTTCCAGTTGTCAGGGAAGCATCCAGAGTGTAAAGACAAGTTTGTCATCCTAGTGAGTACTGGAAGAAGAACATCTAGGCACTCAACCACGAGAGGAGTGGGCATGGGATCTAAGGAGCAGGTCTTCTTGCTAGACTTAGAGATTAAGTGACGAACATCGTCTTCACTAAGTGTATTAAACAAATCAAAGCGAATAGAAGTCGCGGTATATTGATCGTTGATTGAGTCATCACCAGCGGCAGCATCAAGGTTGGCACGGATTCGTTCAACTTTCTGGACGAAGAAGTGACCTATGTCATTGGCGAGTACTTTACTGTCACAATAATCGTGAAAAGTTAGATCAGTTTCCCGATGAAAGAGGGTTTTTGCAGACCTAAACAGCTTACGATGATCATTGCTGTTCTCTTGTATAAAATTAGTGTAGTAGTTTCTGCGCGCGCACTTCATTACAAAAGTAGCTTGATTTTTTTTTACTTTGTAGATTAAAAAGTTACTATTTCATTTTGTCCGTCTCCATTTCCGTTCAGCTCTTCTACGTTCTCTCTTCGCAGCCTTGACCTCCTCATTAAACCAGGGAACAGTTGGTCTTTTTGTGACTGTTTTAATGATTAAAGGTGCATGTCGATCCAATGTCGACAATAGTGTGTCGTTGTAACAGTTAACAAGGTCATTCAGCTCAAATGAGAGCATGTTCTTACAGAGGTCTGAGTTCGATAGTTCATCTCGTAAAACGTCAATATTGACGGATTTTACTTTTCTGTAGGATATCTGAGATTTATTAAGGGAGGGCTTGTCAACTTGAAGTTTACAGTGGACAGGCATGTGATCTGAGAATAGATAGTCTGCCCACGGGGAGGAATTAATAATTTGTTAATTTGTTCATCTTAAGATGTGGTCTAGACGTCACGGGCACTTTTCCCGATCTGGTTACTAAAATACACTTATTCAACATTACCATACCGCACTGCCTGGCTTCATGGTTTAACTAATTTGAATGCCATTGTACTAAGAACAGAATTTGCACGAGCGTTCCGGTAGTAGCGAAGAGTAGCAAGCATGTATGGTAATAAAACTTGTTAGTTCAAAAGCACACAAGTATGTAGAATCTAGACAAAAGAGAAATAGCTATCAACAAAATGATACAGCAATGAAGCTTGCGTGGATGAATGTAAAAGTTCCTTATGTTTTTGTTTTTATTCCGCGCCCTTAAAATGATTCAATGCCATTGAAATTTACAGGGAAAAGATTTAAAAACATATTTATCGACTAGTTTTCGAATTTTAGCTTCCTTAGCAAATACGTTACTATTTTGAGCAAAATGAGCCGCATATTTATGACATTACTTATCATTCCATAAACCGAAATCGAATAAAGCAAATGGAATGAAAATTTTCATGGGAAGTAGTGATGCCGCAGGTATGAAATATGATAGAAACATTGCCGGCTAGAATAGGTCCGGAAAACACAGTTAGGTCTAGTTTAGGTCTAGATTTCGAGAAAATTGATATGTAAAATACATGACATCAACGCTGTGTTGCTATGGTAACACTGATGTCAAACAAACCTACATTTGCGTTCGACGAAGGAGAACGCATCCTAATCTTGCGTTGGGCTCCCTGTGGTCATATGTGGGTTACCTGTGCTTTCCCAGGCTAAAGAAATTCCTGGCTTGTGTGGCACACTTTCGGAATAAAATATCTCGGCCGAGAAACTGGTAACTACATAATGCTCACTCGACGTTCGGTGCATGGTTTCTTTGTCTTATTTTCCTCATTCAAATGCAATGATATTTGAAAAGTTCGCAAGTACGATTTATCAGTGCGCGAGGAAAGTGTGTACTACTTCTGGAGCATTGGCAAAGTCTGATGTCCGAACTATATCAAGTCAACCATGGTCCGTTTTTTCAGCACGGTTGATCGAAGACGCGTGTACATGTACACGAAGTTGAACAGTCGAATCCCTCGGCCATAGTTTGTGTTGAATTATCGACAAATCGAGTGAATCTGCGATCGAATATTCCGTTGGCTTGATCGCTGTATTGGATTGTGATTTTCGCTGAACACGGATACGAAACTGCAAACATGAAGATACTATAAATATATTCATACCTGAAGAAAAACATTTGACAGTGTCTTGTGAGTTGTGAAGATTTAAACCATATGAACACTGCATTCAGGCAAATAATAAGAGTTTATCTATAATTGGATAAGTCAAGGAACGTTTAAAATATCAACACAAGGTGAGGGAAATTTAAAGTACTCTTTATTGCTGTGTACGTGCATGTACTCTAATCATTATCAATGGCATGATGGTCTTGATGGGACATAAGCTGTACAGTCTACCAACATTGATCAAAAATTATTCTGCAATATAACAATGGACACTCGATATTCTGTAGGCAGCCTGGACCTCACTTGAAGAATAATTTGAATGCTCTGAAGGAACTGGAGTGTTAAGTTTATACACATGGGTATATAGTTTAAATTCTACACTGGAGTGTAATCACTAACATTAGCCAGCCTTGGTCATCTGAATGCCTTAATACACCACATGGTTAAACTATCAATGTGCATTATATCTGTTGCCGAATTTGTTAAAACTTTCCTCAAGATCCACATTGATTTCCAGTCATTTGATTACGTATTTAACTGAACAAGTCCATCCCCTTGAATAACTTAAAAGTCAAAACTGTTCACATTTATTTAAAGACAGACATTTTTGATCAGGATTTTAATTGTTTACACACTGTCCACAACACTGTAGCAATAAAGGGTGTGTATGTTAATTTGTGTCACAACAGGAAGCCCAGTCCTTTCTTATACAAAACAGTATATATGTCGAACGCACTTTGATAATCTATGATTACTTCTAGTTCTATTTCTAGTAAATGGGCGAAGTGGCTAGCCCGACCGAGCTCTGACAGTAGAGTATCAGCCGTTCAAAGTGGGTATGGTGCATGCGTCCCAGGAAACTATCCAGGCGAGCCACCTTAACGTGAACTCTTGCCTGTTCCATGTACAATGGGCCTTTTGCAGGATACGATCACGTGGTTGTACTGGACGGCAAAAAAAACTGACTTCATTCATTTAAAGGCACACGTACGAGATCGGTAGTGTTATTAGCAAAACCTGTTTGTAAATGCTACTTTCAACCTCCAACCGACTGTCGATCTTTCTAAAACAGCATTTTAAAGTTTGCTTGTAATCATCCAGTTAAGCCTTTCACTGATGGGATCACGAGCGCAGTTCATTGGTTATCGAAGTGATGTACTAGCATGTGACCTTTTTCTGCAAAATACCTATTCTTCTCTTGGGTATATACTTCATGGTGGTATTCCGTTCCATATAGTCTCCCTGCATAATCATTTTCTCTACTGTTTGACAGTATTATGCAGGGAGACTATATGGAACGGAACACTACCATGAAGTATATACCTTCTCTTGCTTCCGTTTTGTTCGATAATCTCCATGCAGGATATCGCTAAATATGTAATGTAGTCTGTACAGTTTAACCTCATGTAGGTTAGTAAATTTACCCCGGGGTAGCGATTATCGGTGCTTCGAACAACCGGGCCCATGCAGGTATATTCAATTGTTTGATGATTTTGGATAATTCTAACCAACTAAATGAATCTGTACAATTCATTTTCGTGCAGTCGAGGATCCCGTACCAGAGTTTTCTTGACGCACTTCAGCACACCGGACCCACAAACGTCCCATTTAAAGATTTCACCCTCATATCAAAAAAGGACGGTGAAGAATGGGTTGAATTCAAGTTGACTATCAAGTCACTTTACAGTGATCAAGAACATCACAGGACATACGTAGAACGAGTAAGTTGTATTACGTATAAAGCTCTGTGTTAACATAGTTAATAGAGTGGAATGGTTATGAAACCCAGCGACCTTCTTCGTTATATGTCTTTGTTAGCTTTTTTCAACCGTGACCCTGCACAAAACACAATAGAAATTCCAATGTGTTAATCAATCAGCCAATAGAAACGTGTGAGTTCAGTCGTTCAGGGGACGCTAATGAACTATGACCCTGCACAATCTTTTGTCTTGCCCCCTTCCAACATAAATCTCAGCGCCTTTGTTAGCCCCTTTGAAGTTTGCCGGGTTTCGTAACCATTCCACTCTATTAACTATGGTGTTAATACGTATCGCATAGTCACAGCTGAATCGCACGAGTGCGTTAATTTTTTGCGAAATCAGACGCTGATTGTTTGAGAGGAGGGTGATTCAGAGTGGAATCACCACAGAAAACCCAAGCTCTGTTTATGTAAATTTAATTTAATAAGGGTTTGTATGGGAATTTTTAAATCTGGCTTTTCGATAAATATACTGTAATAAAATGAATAAAACTTACCTGGTGTCTATAATGTCTTAGCTGTGTCTGTACGTAGTTTAAGCGAATTTGGGCGAACTCTACAGTATATTACACTATATTTATCGAAAAGCCAGAATTAAATATTCCCATACAAACCCTTATCAAATTTACATAAACAGAGCTTGGGCTTCCTGTGGAATCACCACTGTAGGCTACGCGCGCTATTTATAACTCACAAGAACTAAATGAAATCATCACGTAGTTCATCGGACTGAAATAGGGTTATAAATTTTGCCTTTTTAGTCTGCAATAGGGTATGATTTTGACATGGAAGAATGAGGCTGTTCATTGATAAAATAATGGTAAATGATTTCTCTTAGTTTCTCGTTATTTTGACATTGGTCTTCAAAATAAATCGAGAAAGAGAACAAAGTACGGCGAATAATATCATTGGATTAAATAACGCGATTAAAGGCATCTTTAGTAGTGTATTAAATAGGGTACAGATTTTCGCAATTTCTTGGGCAGGTCTGGAATATAGGGTACTAAGCCGTACTGGTTAGAGATGGCTATGGAACATTTATTTTGGTCTGAAATAGGGTCAGGCTTTGAAGACCCGAGCGGCACATCTCCACCCAAAATCCCCCGGGCTTTTATGTGGTAATCATTGGCGAAGGTTAAATATAAATAAGTAAAACGTATTCTTTGTCAAACACGGTTTTCTTTAGGTTAAGGCCCCGTCCACATATAAAGCGAATTTCGTGTGATTTGATTGGATCGGCAGAAAGACAAAAACAATAGGGGAACCATTTCAACGTCACGGCATGCCGTACAGTAACCGTGCCGTTAGTCATTGCTGTAACTTGCCCATGCCACTCCTACGAAATCCACTCTAGCCTGTGTGGTACTACCGTCCACATGAATACGTTTTCAGAAGTTTGCGTTTCCATTTACCTGAAAAGTGAATGAAAGTATTGCGTCCTCACAAAAATCGATACAAGCAACTAACATGCTTTCAACCTTATACTGCGCATGTCTAAAAAACCCTGGGACTGCATGAGATCACATGGCTAATCGTTTTCAAAAGTTTGCGTTTTCAGTGAATCTGACCGTCTAAACGAAAACAACAGCATTGCGTTTTTTTAAATCATATTTGTGTGTATGGGTTTAAGACATTGAACATTTAAAATGGGAGCTCTGACTACATTCCACACATCAATAATAAGATTGCCATTGATATTGGAATAATTAGTAAACTAAGATACTACCTTACATGCTGCCTGGTTAGTTATACTACATCCTTATATACCCATATCTGAACTACGGTCTCCTGACCTGGTGTAGTACTTTTAAAACACGATTGACCAAAATTTAAACTAAACCAATGAACGCATTTGACTGCAGAAGTATATTCTTTGCTCATGGTAGAGAAAATACTCACCCATACTATATAGTCATCTTGAAATTTCAAAGCTTGAAAATATCTATAAATTTTAATGTATAATAATCGCTCTCTTTTCTTTGCAGTTCAAACCCTGATGTTCCTAATATTTGTTGACCTCAGTAAACCAATGTGTATAGTACAAGAGGACTCCTCTTGTCGTGATCATGAAAACAGTTTGCGGTAAAAGAAGAGGGGAAGTGGCCAATAGTCTGTGTACAGCTGAGGTACACGTACGTACAAAGACCACAAGTTGACGGGTAGGGCGTTAACACTTTTCTGATTGAATAAACAACAAGTAATGACGTCCAAGACAGCTGTGCTACGTCAGCAAGGAGTATCTAGTAAAGGTACTCAGGATGAGTCAGTCGAACTGGCACGTACACGTACGTTGTACATGACATATTACTTATAAGAACATTATGAGGGATGTGTCCGACAATTATTTATATGTACATGATGCAAACAAGGCCTAAAGGCCACACACTTTCAAAGAACTTCGATCACTTGTCCATAGGACAGACAGTGTACTAAAGCTTTCAATGGCCGGCCCTCGCCCCAGGCTCTTTTCCTTCATAACTGCACGGTACGGTCACTTCGCCGCCATTGTTATTAGTTCAAGTTCACGTAGAAACGCTCATATTTATTGAGTTCTTTATTAGTTAAACTACTAGTTTACTGACTTCAGTAGCTGTGCGATGGGCCGGTCATTTTATCCATTCATGCCTTGCGCACCAGAATCTCCGTTCAGCTGGCCATGGTAACCCCTAGTCTCTAAGTATCAGAAACCACAGGTAACCCAATTTAGAATTGTTCTTCTTCACGGTGCGGAGGAGGCTAGGTAACCCCATGCTTTATTCGTGAGAATAATATATACATGTACATGTATGTTTAAAGTATATATCAGGCCAAATGTTTATCAATTAAATCGATTCTACATCAAGTAAATACAGCAGCCCATTACCAGGAGCGTCCATCTTCCCCACTGTGTCTGTACCCCAGCACAGAGTTAGATGAGGCTATTTTTAGCATTGCGTTTCGCGCGAAAAAGAACAAAGGTAGGCTATTCTTAGCCAATCAGATATCATTCTTCTCACTTTCAACGCGGGAATTCGAATTGCTGGTTTTCACTCAATTCCCAGAGATTCAAGTGTTGGTGCCCCAACAAAAGAAGCTAACGAGAAATCTATTGTTTAAGGGCACCAACATGGCGGCAACCTCTTTTCGCGGGAATTTCGAATCTAAAAATAGCCTCATCTACTCCTGTGCTGGGGACCCAACCCATAACAGAGGAACGCTCCTGGTAATGGGCTCCTGGTAAATAGTTGAATAGTAAAATCCTTCTGGATTTGAGTGTTTTTCAAATACAAACCTTTATAACTCAGATGCAACATCCAAACCAAGAAATATTTTACTATTCACTTGATGTAGAATCGATTTTAATGATAAAAAAAAGAACTTATAGGCACGTTAAGGACCTTCGTCGTCTCTCTCTGTATAAAATATACACAATATCATCAACAAGCCTAACCCTTCTTGAATTTCTATAGCTATGTACCTATGAAAAGTTTTGAGTACATGTAATACTCTATGTTCTATACAGACTTGTTTGAAATCATGAAAATTTGGTCTTTCCTGGCCCATGACCGCGTAAGTCGTAAAAGCGATTCCAGTCGAGTCGATTCCAGGAGTGATGTCATCTAATTAATTCGACTTTGCAATAACTTGAAATACTTAAAATTTCAACTAAAATGACTTTTTTTCTTTAAAGTGCCAATGAAGCGAAATTTTCGACATTAAAATTAAGATCTCATTTGAAAGTCCTTTCGAAATAAGGAAGAAATGCGTGTTCTGTTTGTCAATATCTCATCTCGTTCTCCATATATTAAGGATCTTGGAATATGCAAATTAGATGGTCTGTGACGTCATACGGTTGACTGGGAGCAAATGTCATAATATGAGGTCCCGTGGGAATTTTGTGCTGAACGCAAGCCACCGGTCTAGAAGTGTTCATTGGGGCCTAGTAGACATGAAATGTTTTGGTGGCAACTTGCTAAGACAGGATTTATGGGGTTCGAAATTGTGACGTATGGAGGCCAGCATGGAAACTCCTTATAACTTCCATAAAAATGCACCGTTGCTCACCAAACGTCGCTATATTATAATGATCGATGCTCTTAATTGTATTTAGCGGTTCTTAATTAAAATAATGGTCACGTGACCTCGTAAGCATGGAAACGAGGCAAAATAATCTATATAGTCTACATATTTTTTTTAGAAACCAAAAAGAAAAGAAAAAAGGAATTAAACTAATGCTCATTGCAACTGAGAACTTATTTTCAATAGGTGTGGTCATAAGACTCTGCAGTTAGCATGAAAACGAGGCACGTTTTTGTGCAGTGAAAGAGAAGATAAGAGGGGGGGGGGATGAAGTGTTGAGGTGTACTTTTCTTGTCCAATCCTATTGGTAGTTTTTCAATAACCTTTCTTCAAAAATTATATTCATTATCAGATTATCAGAATGAAATGAAATTTTTCGATCTCACTGAGCAATATCAATATTATTTATTGACATTACCTTAAAAGTGGCCTAAATTGTTAGATTTTCCCAGATCGCGGATTTTCTTCCAGTAGAAAACTCATCATCTTTTCTTTATGCCATTTATTTAGCATTATTACTATTTTATTCGTTACTGATAAAATCCTGTGGTGTTCATACTAGAGGGGAGCCTGGGCTCCAAGTGAGCCCATTTATTTTAGGTCAGCGGTAATTATCATCAGATGAGAGGTCGGCCATCTTTACTTACAGACGAACTAATGAGATATGGAAAGGTCAGTGGCACCTGGAAGTATCAATTTTCAGTTGTGCATCATTTGTCAAGCAAAGAAGCAAGATGATCAGCAGCCACTACACATGGTCTCCACCGAGTCTGCCGGTAGCTCTTTGGATGCTGCGGTAAAGAAGTTAGATGATCCGAGGCTTCTTGTAAAGCTCTCAACTGCATTGGATAGTCAAGACGCTCATGCGATTGATATCAAGTACCACAAGAACTGCTGGGCGAGGTACATCAGGAGCGTTCTCCGAAAGTCGTCCACCACAGAAGGTCCCGGAGAGAAAACCAGTGAGACAGCAGCTAAGATCGAAATTCTAACGATGACAGAAATTGCTCTGAATAGTGGAATGGTTATTAACATGGCTCAGCTACAGGACGCCTTTGAAAGCATTTGTCGTGAAAACGTGCGATCGAAATCATGGAGCCGAAAAGCAATCAAAGACCTTATTCAAAGGGAAATAGGAGGAGTCGAGTTCCATAAGCCAAAACGGGTCAATGAGTCTGAGAGAGTCAGTGTGAAGCAATCAAGAGACAGCGCTATTCGCTTATCAGAATGCTTGAATGAAAACGCTGCAAGTAACATGAGAACCTCTATGATGCTGCGTCGATATTGCGAAAGGCAATAAATAAGAGCGAGAGGTAGATTTTCGCTGGCTCTCTTGATACTTTATCCGATGATCATTGTCCCGAGGAAACTTCACTGTTCCTTCAGGTGGATTATTCAAGGCCCAAACAACACTCTATCTGATGAAGAAACATGCAACGAAGTACATAAACGGGCAATGTATCTAGCCCAGAGCACGGTATCGATGTGTTTGACTTAACGGCAAGTAAGATACTCCTGACGGGAAGCGCACTCTGCACGGCACAGCTATGGCGATATACCAGAAGACTGACCCAGATGACGAACAACCAGAATCAAGGTAAGGCACTTTGTGTGTTTTTACGCGTCCTAAAAAATTATATCATCGTTATGTCTTATCTAGGTTAGAACTACGGATAGGGCTTCTCACATCTTCAAACATTTACTAAATTCGCCGGCATGTCATTCTTTATGCTTCAGTGAGTGTTTCAAAATTCTAGACTATGCCGACACCGGTTTTCAATTAAAGATAAAAGAGGCTATACATATCCTTTGGGAAAAGCCCTCCTTAAACCAACAAGTCTATCACGTTAATATAAAACTATCCTTGTAATTTTCACGTTCCCTTTGTACTTCATTTGTATATATTATCACTTTATTCTATTTAAACATTCCAATTGTAATCATTCAACGTTGCACTGAAGATGGCAGAATGATCTACTGAAACATGCCTGCATCAAATCTCAGAGTTGTTGTTTTGTTTTTGAAATTTACTGTAGGTTAGACGAATCAACAGATTCCTGCCGCTCGGTAAAAAAAACTGGCTGATTCTCTTGCATCATTACGCGAATGTCCCGTGCCGTCTTCAAAACCAGTTGCTCCTATTCATCCCACATTTGGTCTATTGACTGAGCACGAGATACCCATAACCGTGAGCCGTGATGACTTTGCCTGGCTTTTGTCACGTACCTTCAATGCTCAAGTCGAAAATGAGGATGACCGAGCGCATGTTTCAGTGTGGTCTGGTTATCATTCGTTAGTCAATGACGCGCTGCCTGTTACACGCGTGGGCGCACCGCCTTTATTGGCACATCCTGCACATGAATGGAGCACGGTCCTAATGCAAGCTCAAGACATTTCTACGAAAGTGGTTGGCCCTGGGAAGAAGACAGTTATATCTCTTGACATGGGGCTGTATCAACCCACCAAAAAGCTCCAGATGGCTCGAAATGACCTGAACCACCCTATACTCCATCCTGGCGAGTTGCACATTGGTATGGCCATGCTGAGGACAATCGGCGCCTATATTGAGTAGTGGGATCGACATGTGCTGGATTGAGTCAGAACTGTCAAGCAGATTCTTGATGGCAATCACATCAAAAGGGGAGAGAAGGCGCACATGACAACCTTGCAAGCCTTGTTCACACTGTACCTGGAAGCTTTCCTTAAGAATGCACCGGAGCTGCGCCAGAGTCTTGAACATTTGGCAAGAGAAGTTAATGATGTATGTACGGATGGCACGAGAGCAAGGATCGACAGAGCTCATCAACATTTCGTCAACACCATCAGTTCCGTCAGAGTCATCGAGAAGATGTTAGAGTTCGACGTTGCAAACTACAGCAACCCTTTGTTTGTAGTGATGCGTCACTACATGCGCATGGCGATGGAAATGTTTGCGTTCATCAGATCTGTTCGTACCGGTGACTGGGAAATGCATCTTCTCACACTAGAACTGTTTACCAAGTACTTCTTTTCGCATTATAGGATTAACTATGCACGCATGATTCCAGTCTATCTTGCTGAGATGGCCTCTCTCGAATCATCAGATCCTGAGATATATGAAGAATTCGTTAATGGAAACTGGGTGGTCAACAAGAACGAGGAAGTGCCATTCTGTGAAGTAGGAGCAGACAACGCCTTGGAACACCTCAACCGCTCCATGAAGGTGTCTGGAGGACTGGTTGGCATCACATTGAATGAATGTGCTCGAGCAAAGTTTTTCCTAATTGCACCAGTGTTGGCAAGGCTAGCTGAAGAAGCAAAATGCATGGCAGGTCTGTCTCCGGAAACTCCAGAACAGCATCATGCCCTTTCTGCTGCTATCTTAGCACGCGAAGAGAAAGGCGTCCATCAGCTGACGGCCACGGTTATAAGCTTTACAAATCCTTTCTCAGCCAGCGATGATTCAACTAATACTGACCTCTACAATCTAGTCACCAAAGTGGTCATGTCTGAGAAAATTAAGGACGATTTGTGTCAACAGGGCCTAATAGACATGCAGGAAACTGTTCCATTCGTTTGTAGATGAACGACTCAAATCAGGGAAGGTGAACCTTTGATCGACTATGAAGAAGCGAAAACTCCAGACTTGGAAAAGTAGTGGCAAGGTCATAAAGGTGAAATCAGCAGATAAAGTCCTGGAACTCAAGGAGGACAGGTCTCTTTTCGCGCGTCTCATGATGGTTTGCAAGAGCCGACCAGGAGTAGATGTCAAGGAAGCAGTCGGACTTCACGAATTCTCAGTAGTCCCAAGGTCTCTGTTTGCTGCTGACGGTACCATGCTACACTGTTCATGCAAGAGTGCTCTCATGCACATTTTGGAAAAGCTCAAGGGGGAGTCTAGGAGTGGCGTTACTGATACCAATACAAAGAGTGCCGATGCGAAAGTCAAGGTATCCGTAGTGGATGGAATGGCTGAAGTCCAATCGTTAGACAAGCCAGATTGGATCAAGAGTTGCAAACAGCTGGCAGAACATTTCAGCAATCGCCTCTTTAGCAAGTATGATGACAACCAGGAAATTCACATAATCTTCGACAGATATGGTGTCCCATCATCTCTGAAAGCTGCCACACGGACCACAAGACAAGGATCCGAAGACCCGATATATTATCGCATAACCGATTCCACACATGCCACTGAAGAGACTACTCTCTCACACGAAAACCAAGGCAGAGCTCACCGCCTTGCTGGCGAAGAAGGTAAAGGAACGTGCTGAGGTTATTGGCAGGCAGATTGTTGTGGCATGGTGAACGGAATGCGAAGCGACGCACAAAGATATGGGACATCTTCAAAGTGACCATGAAGAGGCAGATACGAAGATGATATTACATGCCCTCGATGCCGCTGCTGACGGTGCCACGGAATTGTGCATTCATTCACCAGACACCGATGTCCTTGTACTAACTTTTTTAGTAAATAATCTTATAACTTAGTAAACTCACAGTGAATTACAAATTAAGAAAACTTCAACCTGTTAAAGTCTTAGGCTTATCTTTTAAGTAGTTTTCTTATTTTTTTTTGACAAAACAGTTCACAAATGCATCCTTTTAAGCAGAAATTTTAAAATCACGGCATTTGCCTGTTGTTACATTTTAGTTTTCGCGGGAAACTGGGGGAGGCCGCGCGCCGACAAAATATTGCAAATACGCATGCGCGTGACGTTTTGCCTTGGTGTGCCTTTGCCGACATCAGACGCTTTCTTTGATCAACCGCCGTCCACAATCATGGACGAGTCAAACCAGTTTTGAAAACAGGTTTTACCAGAAAAGAGTTGTACGCATCATCCAAGTTGCATTTCGCTTTTTGAGCCCACTTTGTTACGAAGACTGCTACTCGCTATTTGAATAAGAAAGTCAGTTTATTTTCTTTGACAGCTCAAAAGCCTGGCGATTTCTTGCTCACATTAGAGGGACTGTTCTTAGACAGCCGTTAGAAGTGACAACCGATAGTGCCGGCCGGTGCTCAACGGAGACAGAATTCTCATTCAGTTGCAGTTTCGCTCGCAATTTCTCGAGGCTGGTTTTACAGGCGCTCTTGACTAATTTTCGGCACAATGGCGAAGCTGGAGGGGTTCTGAACAGTATATCCGGATGAATTTCTAGTTTTTACCACAAGCATAGCCTTTGTGTGAAAACTGATCGGCGGTTACATGTCACTTGTTGCCAAGGAATACGCATGCGCGACAGAGAAAGCGTCGGCTGACGTCCATTCTCGATCCCAGACCCTTCTTCTTTCCATTTTACCAAGACAGAGAGACCTATTAACAGGGAAGGAGACAAACCACAAAATGAAGATCTCTGCAAATAGTGGGTAAAAATAATTGACACTTTGCAACACTCTAGGCCCCAGGCTCCTTCAATGATAAAAAGACATTTTTTCTACTGTGGGCATATTAGAAGGTTTGGAACAGTGTAGGCATTGCATGTGAGTGACTTAATAAATTATTTTGTGTAACAGAGATAAAACTACAATTTTATGTTCAAGGTGAAAGGAGCCTGGGGCCAAGAGTTTCCATGGCAACATCATGATGTCCACAGTGATGTGTGTTTTCCTTAGTACCATACATGTGCAAAGTTTCAATTGTTTTTACCTACTATTTGCAGAGATATTCTTCATTTTGTGATTGTCTTCATGGCGGTGTCAACCTTATGACGCCACAGACCATCTAATTTGCATATTCCAAAAACCTTAATATCCCTGGATTGACAAAAAGAAAACGCCATTCTTCCTCAATTCGAAAGGACTTTCAAATGAGATCTTAATTTTAATGACGAAAATTTCGCTTAATTGGCTTAACTAACAAACTGTGTATATTCTCTATAAATCGACGTTGTTGTGATAGAAAGGTGCCATGGCGAATACTGAATGAATTAATGATAACATCTACTCAAGAATCGACCCAGGCTTTTACTTATGCTGTCATGGGTCAGGAAAGGTCAAATAGTATTCTCTGTAAAGTACAGTTATCTATTTTGTAAGAAAAGACGATGTATACTTCATTTGAAAATCCAATATTATTTTAAAAATTACATTTCAGTTTCATCAATGGATGGATTTTTTTTTTTTATAAATTTAGCTTCCTAATTCCTATTGAAAATATCATTGTGACACGTTTATACACCCTATTCCTAAATGGTGAATCTTGCAAGCAGTAATTAAATAACAGTTGAATGCTACAATGTTAAAGAGTATGCCAAGATTAGCAATACTCTGAATTTTAGGGGTGACAGCATAACATAGTACTAAGTTATCGAGATTTCAATATATATAGTTTTGTATGGGTTTGAGCCAGTTATGCCTAACTAGCCTCGTTCTAGTGATGTTCCCTGTATTTAAATGTCAATAACTTTGTAGCAATGAAGACTAAACTCTCAAACTGCTCAGTATTACTTCCTATGACATGCTTTAATACAGGCGGCATTCACTTCATCTAATATCTACGTTTTTGGCATTATGCAAATCAGAGCATCCATATTGGAACAGTAAATGAACATGTATGCTAGCTATACATGTAGTATAATGCAAAAAAATAAACAAACTCTTTGCTAGCAAGACAGTAATACTGTAAAACAACTTATATTTAAGTTAACTGAAAGTTCATTTGCAGTAGCATTCTCCTGAGCAAGTTTTGCATTTCAACAGTTTGTAAATGGCTCAGTGAACCATCGCATCGACTGTAAACCATGCGATAGTTATAGCTTACACGACAGGTCTCCTTATCAATGTACCTCTCTCTAAACCAAATGTCACACACACAGTTTTGGGTAACTTGGTGAATTGCCATGAAAAACCTCTCCTCTGTTGAGTTTTCATTCAGCCAGAAACTAATATCATGGATGTAGATGGGAGGATAAAGGCTGAAATATGGGCTGAACTTGACTGTCGGTTGTGAATTCTGTCAATTGATACAAAAACATACATATTATTTAATTGTTTTTATTCTATAAACTACAAGGATTTCCAGCACTGAGAAATCTTGTATCTGAACACACGTAAAAATACGATAATTTCACGTGTGGATATCGCCTTTCAACCAATCAGCGCTTTCCACGTCACACGCTTACCCTTGCTTCGAACAACCGGGCCCAGGTCCAAGTATTGTTTATAAAATAAATAAGATAATATATGGACGCTTGGAGATATGGCATTTATCTTCGAGTGTTCAACTCTGAGATATCGAGTTGAACACGAGTAGATACATTTCATATCTCCACGCGCCCATGTATTATTCTCTATTTATTACATATACACGTGATGACTGTGTACATGTATGTTCCGAGTGTTTTCCAGAAGCACTACCAGCTGCCATTTCCATGGACGACTCAATTCTGAAGCACCAGCTACTTACAGTGTGACTATTCTAACCCTTACATTTTACAACAAAAACTAAACACATTGCAAAACGAAAATATAGCATTCGAACTTACAAATACTAGCATATCCACAATATATCCAAAGCGTCTGTTGGCGTCTCTCCTCAAAGCACCTGTTCCACAGGCTATCATTTTCCTGTCTTATGCACAAAATGGTGTTTTAAGGCACACTTTTGTTTCGATCCATGTGTCTATGCACGCTCAATTTTCTACACCTTTCAAAGCACCGTTTTTTTATAAAGAAAAGAACCTGGGAAACATACATGTACACTAAACTGCTTCAATAAAATAATGATATTGATAATAATTTTAAGTGCAGAAGTTAACTTTAAAATCTCACCATGAGCTGCCTGACAGACAACAAACTGTTGGATAGAGAGCATCACGTTTACGTTTCCTGACAATTAGTTTAGGTACAGTATTATTTTAAAAATTGTGAAATAGTATTTTCACACATTATGTGTATTATACATGTTATAATTTATTTGGCTTACAATGTACATGACAGTAATTTATTGAGCATTTGTTTCAAGATTATGCTCTATGAAAATTAAAACAACTACAGTATGTACATGTACATGTATGCTACAGGCCAAATTTATTTTCAGGTCAATTTATTTTAACCTAGTGTAGGTTATTTATTTTAACCTAGGTTATTTTTGCAACCTATATGCAGGTTATTATTTTAGTAACCTAGGTTATTTTTGGGATTCACTTAATATTTTTTTACCTTAATTGAAGGGCTGTGTGCAAAAAGGGCATAAGTGACTCTTGATCACATTCTAAATTCTCCTTCAATTTCTTTGGTTTCTAAGGGAGAATTTAGAATGTGTGCACAGTTTAGCGAAATACCAATCTATTATAAGGTTTTTACTGCACATATGCAAATTTGGACTAGACTGTGGGGGACTGGGTACTAGTAGCACCATCATATATTACATGAGTATGTTGTTTCACATTGACCACTCAGTGGCACAGTGGTTAAGGCTCTGACCAACAGATCTAATGGTTGTTGGTTCAAGTACCAGCAAGGACGTTTGAACGTAAATAAACATGGTAATTAGTATAGTTGATTACATGGGTACAATGTAGCACTATAAGGATAAAAAGGGAGAGGGGTAGGGGAAGGAAGTGATGAGGGGGAAGTAGGAAAACAGAGGGGGAGGGTGAATTTATTTTTAGTACACAAAAATAGCCTTGTAGTTAAAAAAAGAAATAACCTAGGTCAAAAGAAAAATAACCTAGAATGAAAAAAAAATACCTGGTACATGTACAGTGTAAGTTGACAAAAGTGAATTCAAAATAAATTTGATCTGTAACATGTACAATTGTAGAAAAGGAATTAAAAATCTGAAACCAACTTCTTTTGTCCATTATTTCTTAAATTATTAAACATGGGTATGTTTTGGGGGACTTCATTTTTTCAGCTACAGTGTACATATACAATGTACATGTACAGTACTGTATTCCGAAATTAGAATACTTCAAAATCCTGCACATACATATATCCCTCTTTTGAAATGTGGAAAGTAATCACTACTTATCTTTTAGTACGTCCTGTAATGATAATGTAAACAAGATTGCTTTTTGCTGTTTGTAACTAAACATTTATGGGATTCTGCTTTATACTAACCTTGTGAGGATCTAGAAACTGCTGTAATAATCTTTCCTCTCTGGACCACAGCATTCTGACATCCCTAATATTATGCAGGGCCATTACCAGGGCATCGAGGTGAACTAGTATTACCCAACCTGACCTTGCGCTTGGCAAATCTCCTTCAATCAAATCCAAGTTCAAAAGACCATACGAGATAACCAACACTTCACCACTGTAAAGCTCCTTCCTACTCTTGGAATCAGTGAGATCTTCTAAGCAGTTTCCCTGCTTCTGGCTGAGATACTTGACTTCCATTTTACAATAGGTACACTTAATTCCATTTGTATCATTATCCAAACAACTGCACTGTGCAGGCATACATGCCTTGGATGTTGGTAGATTTTCAGTTCTCCATTCATAGGGGTTTCTCCTTCTCTGTCTTAATGCCTGGTAATCATTAGGTTTAAATAAATTTAACTGGCATTTAGAGAAATCCAAATCAAATTCCTCAGTACCTTCCTGGTTGGGTTTCGCAGTAAATACCATTCCAGCACATACATTTGTAATTAATGACTTGCAAGCAATATCGAGTTCAGTACTCAACTCTTCATTAGAAGTGCCTGTAGTTACAGTCCTTGTTATGACCACCTTGTGGGTTACAGGGTAAGTACTTGCAGTAACTGGAAAAGTAGAATTTATCTCTGTACCAGATATAATGAATGCAGTGTGATTATTTTGGAGGTATTGAAGAACATTTCCAAGAAAGGAAAATGAAGATCTACTAATAGGATCAGGATTAGTGCAAACCATTTCTGAGCTAGAATTGGGAATATCAACAGCACATGTAGTTCTTACATGGCTTGAACTGCAACCATCCATCGAGCTCTTCATCTCACCATCTGTTGTTCTCCAGCACATGTCACAACTGCCTTGACTCGAATTGCTACTGCATGTTTCATTTAATAGAAGCTTTCTTGTTTTAGGTACATGTACAAATTCACAGTATCCTTCTTGTAGAATCTCAAATCTCTCACTGATTGTTCCTGTAATGAAGAGATCCTTAAAGTGATTCTCTACATTTGTCTTGAGAATTCCAATAGGATGATTTGGGTTTACATGCATCCCAGTGAATTCAGATGAACAATCTTTCATTCTATCAAGAGAAGAGCTGCAAAGAAGGGAAATTAATTACAAGTACAACAGCTGTGATTACATGTAAATTGCCCCACAAGCCAAGGGAGGATTTCTGCAACATCTGGACTTTTACAAATCCTCCTGAGGCTTGAGGGGCAATTTAATCACTAACTAAAGTTGAAGTACCCACATATACGTGATCCAAACATGGTTTACAAATGTACATTGAAGGTTATGATGAAGACAGGTCAGTTTGGGTTCAACATTTTCACCCGGGAGCGCATTAGGCTAGTCGTGCCAGAGGGGAACAAGAGCTGATGCTTTTGACCCTCTAAGACAATGCAGATTCCATTGCCTAAATTTAGAAGACAATGGCCCTGACTAAATTTCCCTGCCAGCAGGGGAAGTTATTACTCGGGCTGCCTGTGGCAGCACCGAGTCTTAAAATGCAAGTCGTTATTTTTTATATTTTTATTTTTTATTTCATGTCAGACGGATTCTGCGCATGCGTTAAAGGTCAAATTCAAACCAATCAGATTGCACTGTGCTGGTCACGCAACAATCGCCAGGTTAATGTATTTACATAAGTGAATACAGTAAATCAAAATGGTCGACCCGCGAGGGCGAAAGCCTTCCAACAGGCTCAGGATATTTCAACTGGCGCTCTTGTTGACCATAAAAATACATGAACAACCAGGAGCCGTAATACATTCGATCAGCGCTGTTTGGACAGATCCAATGTACATTTAGAAACGTAAGCGAAATACAATATCCAAACACGTTTGGATATCAACGGGAATCGAATTATAATCAAAGGTTAGATCTCGTCAGGCGCGCTCAGATAAGAAAGTTCAAAGCTCTCAGACTAGGCGAGACAAGGAGATATGACACTTTCAATGAGTCATTGTCAGAAATCTATTCCATCGTGGGCGGTCTTGTGCAGCTAAGGCATGTTTTACGACAGAATAACCAGAGTCTTTCTACTGGATTGAGAGCTCGAGACATTATACATGTCGGCTAATATGGGGAAAACTGAAACAAAAAATGAACTTTGACGGCAGAAACCCTCAATTGAGCCAAGCGGAATATTTACATGATCCGCTAAGATTGTTACAAATCTTAGTTAAGCAGATGTTTTCAGTGTATGCCAACTGAAATGCGGCAACTACACGAACAAGAAGCATGAACTGCCAGCAACGAGAGAGGAAAAAGTATTTGAAATGCACAGCGCTAGCTGAAATACCTAGGGCATATATATAATATCTGAGACGTTAAATTACGTTACTGTGAAGAGGATCAAAATTCAAGTTTTGTAGCTTGAGACTGTCTTCTGCCGTGACTCGTGAGAGAAATTGGAAAAGATCTAGCTGTTTCATTCAGACACTGGCAAATTTATTGAAAGCTACGGGCTTACTTTATGAGTTTATTATTCATTGTGGAATGAAAGGAAACAGGTTAGCTGAAAGTTAAGTTCGAGGTAGGCTTTGACTTTCATTCCGATTCAGTGGATATGTGCACGAAGGTGGGTGCTGTCAACAACACTACCACAAGATCCAAAACGAAAGTTCAGTTACGTAAGTACTGTAAGTAAACTCTTTTTGATTTGAATAAATTTCCTCTCAGTTTGTCTGTTAATGTACTTTTCCTTCTAATTATCGCTTTATTTAACATCTGTGATTTAGAGTATGCGTACCTCAGAATAAATTATTTGAAAGGTCAACTGAATTCTTGTGTCGATAAGCACAAATGTTTTTTTGTGAAACAGTCTGTGTATATGAGAAGCGGCTTATTAGAAGAGCTTTCTCATTTATAGGAATTACAATTTTTTTTCTTGCTATGAAATTTATGTTTCATTTCACATTTATTCATACAGTTTTAGCCGGACATTTCCCCGAGTTTTTGATCTATTTTCAATCAAATTCAAAGTCTGAATATGTCATTGTATTGCATTTATACACTTGAATTGCCAGTATTCTGTTGTTCGAATCCTGCGTTATCATAGTCATGCCATAAAAGCGATTAATAGACCAGTCTGTTTTTTGACGTTCTCACTGGCGAATTAAAGCACAACTTGATACTAAGAGGATTTCAAATGAAAGTGTATTTCATCTTCAATCTCATGTGGCCCGAGTGAAAGCCCAGATGGACTCTTGTTGGTTTAAATGTGCCTCTGAGAACAAAAGGACAGTAGAAGGTAACATAAATATGGTAATTAGTATAGCTGATTATAATAAATTGACTTGGATACATTTATGTAGCACTGTAAGGAGATACAGGGAGAGGGGTACGGCAAGGAAGTGAAAAGGGGGTAGGTATAGGAAAACAGAAAGGTGGATTTATTTTTAGTACACAAAAAATTCCCTGGTTCAAAAAACATTTCCCTAGTTCAAAACAAAAAAATTGAACTGAGATGAAATTTGAACTACATGTACAACATGAACACCAGGTTGCAATGAGTAAGATGGTTGCAGCTTAGAGTATGTAGCATGTAGCAATTAATAGAAAATATAATCCAAAAAGCCATGTGTTTTTGGGCCTGCTGACTGGTTTTACATTGTGTAGATCTACATGTACATGTATATCAGGTCAATTGGAGGGAAAGGGAAGAAGACCAAGGAGGTTCATGTACATGTAGCAACACAGTGGTGTATTCTCAATATAAAATAAATGTTCATGTAAAGTATGCCTTGAAATCGAGGACATGTGTGAGCTACATGTATAAAATTATGTACATGTCATGCACACTGCAGCAAAAGTCATATGCATGCACCTTAGATGAGCTCAGCGCACATGCGTCCACCCAGTTTAACAACAAAACTAAAAGAAAACACAGACAATCACCCTATTTCTACTTTTTAGTGTGTAAATTTCCATAAGTTAACGTTTTTAAAAAACAAAGTCAAACCATACTTAAAAGATAAGCCTAAGACTTTAACAGGCATACCGTTTTGCCGCGGTGTGCATGTCACATAGCTTCTAGAAGTTGTGTGTTGTGTACATTGTACATAACATTATGTCATCATGCAAATCATCTGTTAGTCCTGCAAATGCTATTCAGAATACATTAGAATTTCATCTACAAAAAGTGGATTATTACATGTGTAAGGGTGGGTTAATTACTAATACTCACATAATATCAGGGGGAGGTACATGTACTAGTGGCATTCCATGTACAAACATATGAGTCAACCCACCAGATGTGTGAAAACCCTTACCAAGGTTCCCCTTGAAACCTGCACTGTTGTAGCCTGGATAGGTTGACCTTCTGAATGGATGGATGGCATTAAGAATCAGTCCTAAAATTAAGCAGTATGTAGAGCATTACATATATCAAACATATATTAAGAAAGAAAGAAAGAACAGGCAACTTCTGACGGGTCCATTATTTTCTTAAAAACGTTTTGACCTTCGGTCTTCTTCAGTTAAAAAAATAAATTAAAATGGTTATTTACAGCAGTAGGGTGCAGCTTACATGTATATAGGCGAGTAAGTGCATGCTATCTATAGAAATCGAATAACAATAACATTATGTAACCTGCAGCAATACTTACATGTACATAAGGATTAAGTCATTTAAATCTAAAGTGAAAAAGGCAATAATTAGCTAATTTCTAGCAATAGTTATTATAGGTTATATAATCCAAAGACTGAAAGGCGACATTCTAAATGCTGTAATGAATCTTATTCTTACATTTTTTATCAACTATGTATATTGGTAATAGTATAACTGTACAACCTAGCATGCACACACTTTCTCTAAATGACTATTACAATGTATGGTATATGGTTCCAGGTAAATGTGAAATAAAAAGTAAAAACTATTCTCGCAGACTATTAGTGTGTGTTAATATTTGACTGACCATATACATGTACAATGTACACAAAATGATCATGATCATGACTTTTTAGTCACTGGAATACTACATTGTAAATGTATCCTGAATATCATACAATGTATGTCAGCAAGTGTTTGTAGCTTTATACAGTGCAAAATGTGCCTGAACCAGTGATTTCCAGAGACTATTCCATCTATTCTTATATTTCTGGAATTTCTGTATACTAAATTGAATGTGCCCTAACATCCTATTCTCTGCTTTTCTGTGATGTTGCCCATATCATTCTTGGTTGGTGTTATAAACAGAAATACATTATTCTCAGTTGCAGATCAATCAACATGGCTGCCATATCTTGGGGTCATATAATTATTGAAAGCCAAGAACGTTTGTTTTACATTGTTCAATACCCAAATTTTCAGAGTGGCTGGACAATGATAGAATGATGTCTCAAGTCTCCATCAATTCCTAAACACCATGCTCCCTGGGTATTTGTGGGGCACTTGACATTTTTGAATCAGAGCATTGCTTAAATGCCCCACCATGGAGTTAGCTCAGCTACACAAATGCCCTAACCTAACCTACATGTTACCCCAGCTGTCCGTTGCTGGCAAGTCAATCAATCAATTAACTTTATTTAGACATGGTAAATGGCTCAGCAAAGCTGCTTTTCAGACATGCAATGTTTACAATATAATTTCTACTCATTACAAACTAATTAAGCTAATAATAACTAATAGTTAATTTAAAACTTTAAATAAAAAATAAATAAATACCCCACCCTTGGGACATACTATGCCCCACCTATGCCTGGGGGGAAGGGGAATGGGCAGGTTTGGAATTGGCCACTTTAGAAACAAGTAGGGTGATGGGGCAAGTTTGGTTTTGCAAAGGTGCTTGGAATCATTACTGGGGACAATTAATTGCAATATTTGCCATGTTTCTTTGAATTCTGCAATTAGGGTCTCCCCAGTAATGATCCAAAGCACCTTTGCAAAACAGCTAGAACTCACCCCATCCCTACTCATTTCTAAAGTGGGCCATTCATACAGACATTATATTGTACATGTATGTGTACCTGCTTTGGCAGCTTGGTCTACAATTTGCCACGTGTTTCCATACTCTCTCTGTATTGTGTCCTCTGGGGTACCTCCCTGTCCCTGGCACAAACTGACACACACCACCCCCGTAAGTGGTTCCAACTGTCTTACTGCGCATACGAAGAATTCCTCCAACAGTTTTCTGCAATTGCTGATCTTTATCTTTCCCCCAGTGTGCGGAAAATTGAATATAATTCTCTGAAATAACCTCGATTTAAAGGTTCTATCCAATTCTGTCGCATCTAAACCATGCAGGACCTGAACATTTGGAAAACTTGAAAGCTCTTTAAGGTTTTCCAAAGCTAAAGAGTTCGTTTCAAGCTGTTCCTTTGTGTCTAGCGAGGTGGCACAAATGTTGATAGATTTATGGACAAGAGCTTTGGCTAAACATAGAGAAAATGAGAAGTTGCCATCCCCGACTATTAAGGCTGGTCCTGGGTAGAAATCTGGTTCAGTAAGGGCCATTTTGAAGCTAGAAACATGAACTAAAACACCCGTACATTTAGTTCTCTGTGGACCGCCATTTTGTTTCTTTCTGAGCCTGCAGTGAAAGAACAAGCAGCAGCTTTACCCAATAGTGCTAGTCTTCTAGCAACCTTTTGGAACGCCTGGCATAAATCAGTCACTGGGCCGAAATTCTCAGATGGCATGGAGAAAAGTTATTTTAAAATATAATTCCTTGCTATCTGGTAACTCCCAAGCCCGTTTTATTCATACCTACATCTTAAGAGCTAGAGATAGAACTGCCATGGCTGAAAGAGAGAGAGGTTTACAGATGGGTACTTGCAAGTTTGCTCACCAAGAAACTAGGTACAAGTACAATGTATAAAGCCCGGAGTAGCCAATCGATGAAATCGATGAAATCGATGATCGGAAATCCAATCGATAAATCGATATCAATCGATAAGGTCACAAAGATTTGGTCCATCGATTGTTCATCGATTTCCAATATCAATCGATTGATTGGTATCGATTGGCATCGATTAATATCGATTTTAATCGATCATCGATTTCATCGATTGGCTACTCCGGGATAAAGTTATCTATCTGTGGGTGTGTATGATCACTATTTTATAAATTAATACATTTTAGATTACTTACTCGTTGCCTGTTGAACGACACCAAAGAGTAAGGTTAGGACATTGTATTGTTTGAATTGATGGCCACCATAGACATGTAATAATAATAACAACTTTATTTAATCGAGAATAATGTAATTTAGGCATGGTTAAAGATCCAGCAACTACTGGGGGCCCTGTGGTACGCTCGCGTGGCTCTGTGGTTGCTCACATCCAGGACCGTACTTTTGTGCTCATGGCACGGAGTTTGGATTGTCAGTTTCAACTCGCTGCGATCGCTCATGGCTTTCCCTCCCTCCCTCCCTTGTCCACTTTTGTGTGACCCAGTGTCCGGGCTGTTCGGCTGCCAGGAGTTCCTGGCAGCTGAGCTCTCAACTTCCAACTTAGAGTCTTAACATGTTGTAATTGTTCCGTTTTTGAATTAGCTGGTTATTTAATGAGGGTATAAAACAGTTACACTTGACGGTCAGCCCTTGATATTGATTGATCAATATCACAACTGGGGTGTATCGAAAATGAAGACCCCGGAAACGAAGGCCCCGAAAACGAAGACCTAAGACCCTGAAAACGAAGACCTAAGACCCCGAAAAGTAAGACACCGAAAACGAAGACCATGAAAATATTTTTAAAAATTAATCAGGAAATATTTTTCTCCCACCATTCAGAATGAAATAAAAAAACTAAGTGAATAAGATGTGTAATTGTATCTCAAAGTCTTTGTTTGCCATTCATGACAGCTAGGAATCTGAAAAAATTCCAGGAATCAGGAGCATTGGTTTATTAATTCTGACATTTTTTATAGGGAGATTTTTTAGTGTTTTTCGGGAGAATACCTTCAAAAGAATTTCCGGGAGAGTGTTTGTGTTAGAATTTGACTACAGCGCTATTTGATTTCTTGAGCGAGCATGCAAGGGTTTTGGTTATTATGGAAAGAACATTTTGCCAGATTATCTAACTGGAGATTTTCGTCTCTATAATGCACTGTCTAGCTGTCACGTATGGTGGCCCATGCAGTAGCTCTATCTGACTTAACTTAAACATAAACAACCTTGCCAAATCCAAAATTTGATTCAATCCGTTTCTGCAGATTCTCTATTTTTTATTGAGCTTTTGGAGCTTATAAACATAGTCACATGAAATGAAAAACAATGAAAACTTGAAATGTACAAATTACTCTTATCTCAAACATGGGAAACTTGTCAAGCTCCTCATGTCTAGACTTCATGATCAAGTTATAGCCATTCAGTGACCAAGAATGATGGGCATAACAATACATATTAAATATACTAATGATGTGATCCATAAGATATAAACAACCGAGGCTGCTGACACAAAACTTTCCTTATAAAAAAATAAGGAAAACAGCAGAAGCATATTGAGTCAAATTTCATCTTTGGTTTGAAGTGTAATTGGCAAGGTTGTTTATGTTTATAAGTTTAGTCAGATAGAGCAACTGCATGGGCCACCATACGTGACAGCTAGACAGTGCATAATAGAGATGAAATTCTCCAGTTAGATAATCTGGCAAAATTTTCTTTCCGTAATAACCAAAAACCTTGCATGCTCGCTCGAGAAATCAAATGGTGCTGTCTACAGCTCTCAACTCTAACAATTAACACTCTCCCAGAAATTCTTTTGAAAGTATTCTCCCAAAAAGTTCCCAAAAATCTCCCTACAAATTTCTGGAATTATTAAACCAAGGCTTTTTCCCTGCCGTGAACGGAAGACAAAGACTTTGACATACAACACATCTTATTTGCTTTGTTTTTGTTTTTTATTTCATTCTGAATGTTGGGAGAAAAATATTTTCGGATTAATTAAAAAAAAAAAAAAAACAAGGCTCAGATTCCCAAAACAATTTCAGATTCCTTGAATATTTTTTAGATTCCCTTTGACATGAATGGCAAACAAAGACTTTGAGATACAACACATTTCATTCTAAACTGCTGGGAGAAAAATATTTCCGAATTGCTTTTTCCCCCGATGTTACCCGATGTTACTGTCTCAAACTTGGTGCAAGGCTACATGTATATAGTGAGTGCCTTCATGCCTTTCATGTTAGAGAGGGAAGTAGAACCTCTGGCATCCAGGCTATGCTTACTCTTCCTTCTAACAACTGGGCCCTGGGTGGTAGTGGCATGGTAATACTTAGCATTTGTACTTGCTTGTTTTTAAAGTTTCAAAACCTCTCTATGGCAATGTTTTCTGTTTATAAACATTACACTTGTTATTCTAATGTGCCAACCATGATATCAAAAGGACACTTTGTGTCAGGAACCAATAACTGGTTGACATATTAACAATAGATGATATATGGCATGAAACATTATTGCAATCTTAACATGGATTTAAAGTTTTACCTGTACAAAGGATTGCAGGTCAAAGTACAAGCTGTCATCTTGTTATGTACAATGTAAGGCGGATTATTTTACCTGATATTATACAAATTTAGGAATTTTATCATTTATTCATGTAACAAAGCCACCAGCAGTCTTCTGAACTTCAACTTCTTCAAGCTGTTAAAGAAACTATTCCACCTTTGCTGGATAGTGCACATAAAGGACAGGCTGGTCGAATTGGAGTGATTGGAGGCTGCCAAGAGTGAGTAAGCAAATTTATCCAGTTTATTTCTTTGCCTTTAAGCGTTAATAGGAAATATGGACAACATAGACTCCTTGCAGCTCCTTCTTTGGCGAAAACCTGTAGTAAAATCGGGGTTCCCTGTGGTTAATGAATAAGCACCTTCACACTTGGCCACATACCTCACGCAGCCAACTATAACGCAGCAATAATATAGCTCTGATTTTACTCCGGTGTTTTGCCAAAGAAGGGGCTGCAAGGAGTCTATAGACAACAAAGTAGCCACAAGATCTAAGACAGACTCCACATAAAGCTCCTGTCACCAATTGGCTATTTATTAATAACATCCATGCTGATGAGGTTTTACCTATTTTTGTAAAATCAAGTTTACATAATTATTACAACTGTATTACATTTGAATATTCTCGGCAACACAATAGCTTGGAATAGCGAATAGAGTTTAATGTTATCAGTAGCAGTTCATGTAACCTTACAGGTCATACCTGACTTTAAATTGATGGGTGTTATATGGTATTATGACACAATTCGTCGTTATCTACATATGGATATAGAAGCAAAAAGTTGCCGTTATCTTTATTATTATTTTGTATTTAAGCTATATTTTATTTCACATATGTTTTTATTATCTTTATTTACAATTTTAGTGCATGATTTTTTACTTTTCAACGTTTATATACTACCGACCCTCTTTGGGGCCGTTAACTAACGGCTCCAACACGCCTTGGTATATAAGGGAAGTGTCTTTGGGGCCGTCAGCTAACGGCCCCAACGTGCCTCGGTATATAAGGGAAGTGTCTTTAGGGCCGTTACCTAACGGCCCCAACACCTCGATATATAAGGGAAGTGTCTTTGGTGCCGTCAGCTAACGGCCCCAACACGCCTTGGTATATAAGGGAAGTGTCTTTGGGGCTGTCAGCTAACGGTCCCAACAAAGCTCGGTATATAAGAGAAGTGTCTTTGGGGCCGTTAGTTAACGGCTCCAACATGCCTACACTTTACTTATATACAGACGCATTAAATGCCCACAAAATTGTTTCGTCTGTATATCGAGGTAATGACGAAGGGGCCATTATCTAAACCCCGGTTTGTAGTCCGAAAGGCCGCATCAAAAACGTTTGCCACTGCCTTGAGTATTAACTCTAAAAAGGAAAATGAACCTCACAAATAAGAACCCAGTCAGCGGTTCACGACTTCATCGTCTGAAGATGACTCGATCAGCCAAACCACAGCAGAGATCTCCGCCTTGATGTTTGTAATGGTGTTAGCACTGATTCCTTCTCAACTCCCTGATCATCTGTTTCGTCTACAAGAACCAGAACATGAGAAAGAACCTTAAATGGCCTACGCTCCAATCTAGAAGGCAATATAGTAGACTAAGTCTCTTCTATAAAATTTTAAACCATCACTGCGCTATCCCCATCAAGGATTATCTTACTTCGTCTTCTGCTATTACTAGACGCAAGCATAATTTAAAGTTCAACCTTTTTTCTCCTAAAACTGATTGCTTTAAGTACTCTTACTTTCCTAGAACTGTTCCAGAATGGAATGACTTACCAAGTAATGTCGTACTAGCGCCTTCCATTAGCTCTTTTAATGAGCAGCTTTATTGCCACTTATTGGCCTAAACAGGTTTCGGTAATTAATCAATTTAGTTAATTTAAATTTGTTTATTCGTCTAGTTTACACCTCCTTATTTATTGAGTATTTATTTATTTATTCTTTCTTTAATCTTAGGTATCAACTTTACTCATTTATTTATTATTTCTGTAATTATTTTCTTTTTGTTAGTACCGCCTCGGTTTGTAAATGCGCATAGCTGTACCGAGTAATACATAGAAATAGTAATAATTTTTTTCATCGTAAACATGCATGGCCGTTTCCGATATAATTGTGGCATTCACCTATAATTAACATCATTCGACTTGATACGCTTATTTCGAAGTCGATTTATTGGAAAGCCGAAGGTGTTGCAGGCCGCATAACTTGTAAACTGGCCTTCTTTTTCTCGGATATTTCCCCCCTGGTTATTATATCATTGGAGACATACCGAGTAGTTTCTTCACCAGTCTTTGTCACAGATATGACGAAAACAGTCCGTGTAGTGCGTCTTGTTGTGTGTTGGATCATTCCTGCCATGATTTATTCGCCAAGGATTTACTACATGGTTATTCGTTATTCACAATGCGCCGTCATAGTGGGTAGTGACTACATGAAGTACTTGCAAGCACACTGTTTGCACTTTTTTATGTGTTCTTCGTTGTGGCGCTCGCTGCTAACGCTGCCCTTCTACGAAAGCTGCGGATTTGAAAAAAAAATCCCTAGAAAATTGTTTTCTGAATGACTGGCTAGGAAATTTGTTTTCAATCCCTAGAAAATTATAGAAGAAAAGGGAGACTAAAAGGTTTCCCCTAAAATATTCGTACGTTTTCGTCTGATCAATAGAGTCAGAACGATCCGGAAAAAACATTGGTTGGAATGAAAAAAACAACCATATTATCACAAATCATTTAGTGAAGCGGCCACCCAAAGTTTTCGAGAACACATTTTCATTCTCTAAGAAATTCTGACATCTAAAATCCGAAATAATAAACCTTTAGCAAATGGAGGTCACCTAAAAGAATTGCCTAAAGGAAAAAAGAACCCCTAAAAAATTCGTACCTCCACAAAACTTTGCAACATGAAGTTATTACTTGGGCTAGAAAATTCTTGCTTATGTTCTAGACTACTAACAAATTCGTAGGCCGGGAATATTTTGCCATAGTATTTTCGGTTGACGCGATTTCCACCTAGAAAATACGAACAGCTAATAATACCTTTCTAGAATACGTCAAAAGACATAGTAGGCGCCTTAAAATGGCTAGATAAGCTGCATACAACTGGTTTCAAACGAATTTCAAAAAGTACTCGTTGTGTGCCCTTGTTTATAATGGCAGTGCCACGCTGGAGTTTGTACTGTGGTATCTCATCTGCTTGAACTCCGTCTTATTTCCTTGCCTTTCCTTCACGTTCATTACGAGTGACTTTAGAATACAACTAAGGAGCATCGTGCAGAGATTTACGTCGAATCACCCGATTAAGCTACAACACGTACAAGGCAATGTAACCTCACAAACATAAGGAACCAACTTCAAAACAGTAACCGTTGTTCGTGTTTCGGCCTTCACACTGGTTTATATATATATATATTTATACCACTCTTTAGTCAGTACACACTGACTTGACGCTAGTTCACTCATCTTTGCTGGGGGTATTTTCCCCATTCTACAATATTGTTATATTAGTTTACCAGAAAATAATAATAATAATAATAATACAAATATTTACAGAGGGTGCCACAATCACCCGAAGGTGTTTTTCATGAGGGCCCTCTACGCTAAGTAAACATAATATTAAAAGATGAGTCACTTCGTACCGCGATCTCGAACTTAAAGTAATGATTATCATTACTAGTCAAATCGCTTTAAAGTAACGATAATCATCATTACTCTTAAAACCAGTCAAGACCAGTCAACGATGAAGATAAACAATAGTCGCATTCCGAATGGCGGTAGACCCGCTTAGTGTAGTGGTCATTCCATCTGCACTACACGCAAAGGGTTACGAGTTCGAGCCCCAGTAGGAGCGCTTGAAAAAAACTTTTTCTCTTCACGTTCTATTCTTGTTTACCTGTGAACCCTAGCTCTAGGTGAGTGAGAACCCGTCGTTTACCCGTGAACTCGTCCGATGGTTAGGGTTAGTTTTGTGGTTCGGGTTAGGATTTATCTTAAAGTAATGATAATCATTACTTTAAACCTCGAGAACGCGTTGATGTATTGTTGAAGTCTGAACTTCTGCACCTTTTCGCTGGTATTTGTGAATATTTTACATCAGAACGAGACTACCGTTGAGTAAACAGTGCGCCTGTAGTCATCGCATCCAGCGGTAATTCTTGAATGCGAAACTGGTCTATTCGTCGATACAAAACATGCTGACCGTTCAAACTTCTTGCACTGAAAAACACAGGTCTACAATCGGCACTACAGTTCGTAGCCGACTGTTTTCACATCAATTTAGTCAATAGTGCTGAAGGAGAACCTCTCAAATTTAATAATATTATAAACGTTTTTCTGTTTCCCGTGATCATTGAAATGTGAACTAAAACGCTTTCAGCAGGAATTATTAAATAAATCTATATTTACTTGAGGAGTCGAACCTTAACAGAAGAATTGTTTTGAATAGCCAATCGATCGAACTTCATGGCCGGATCCAATCCCCAATGCTGAAAATGTTTCTTCCTAGTGGCCTGACCACATTACTTTCTATTCTCCTCGCATCAGCCTGGTTTTCAGGTCTTTTTCTTCCCAAGATTAACGAGAACAAAGTATAGTATTTTACATTTAAAATAGAGTTTTTGAGCTTTCGAAAATGGCCATCAAGTGATAACCTGTATCCGTGTATAGCGTTCGACAGCTAGATATTAGAATACTAACATTAATATTTAAATAAAGATGGTTACCTGAAGTAAAGGGTGCCTTCAAACAAATATTTCTTGACTGTGGAACTTTATGACAGGAAGAACTTTACGAATGCTTGTGAATACGTCTCTGACCCTTTTATTTTTAAAGCACTATTTCTCTGACTTGGTGGCATTTATTTGACAAACGCTACACGCTTTGATGTTTATTGTTTCCGACTCGTCCAAAAAGTGTGGGAACAGCGTCACCAACAAACAGTTATATTAATTATTGGTACATACTTCATGGTAGTGTTTCGTTCCATATAGTCTCCCTGCATAATACTGTAAAACAGTAGAGAAAATGATTATGCAGGGAGACTATATGGAACGAAACACTACCATGAAGTATATACCTAATTCTTCCACAAAGAAGAGAAAATCATGGATAATACTGTCATTATCCTATGCCACACTCTATTAAAATCCTTTGTTGCAACTGATGCGATAAATCCCATATCCCACTGTCTTAATTAGGCAAGTGGACAGGGCTTTTGGAGAGAGGGAAATTGTGAGGTAATAAATACTCATTAGCATGTGATAAGTAACGTGATAAATGGTTATCACACTGTTTATCATCCCACTGTTTCATTCACGTGCATGTGATTTCGAAATATGGAACTTGTGATATTTATTTTTCACTCACACATCGACAAAACAGAAACTTTAATCTTAAAAGATATTGAGGGTTTGCACGTGACGTCATGGCCGCCATGTTGGTGTACAGTTAACAATAGATTCTTCGTTAGCTTCTTTTGTTAGGTACACCAACATGGCCGCCATGCCCTTTGTCATTTGAATCTCTGGGGATTGAGTGCAACCCATCTATAGACCCTTTGCACTTTACGTCATAGCCGTCATGTTGGTGTACCTTTACGATAGATTCTTCGTTAGCTTCTTTTGTTAGGTACACCAACATGGCCGCCATGCCCTTTGTCATTTGATTCTCTAGGGTTTGAGTGAAAATCCTCTATTGATTTCATTTCTTTATGGTTTAAACGGCGTAAGATAAGTTGGTTAATGAATGCCCACTCGTGTCGAACTCGTGTGATATGTGATTTATCATCTCTCGTAAAGCTTAACGCTTAAAGCTCGTTAAGCATTACTCGCGATCCCATACCACACTCGTGGCATTCATTAACCCTTACACATTGTCTTCCCTGAACTGGTTCCCTTTTTGATGCTAAACTCGAGTTCCGCGCTTTTGCAAACTGTGTAGACCAGTCGCATTGTTAACACTCCTGGATGTCGATTCCCCTTTGTGCCGGAAGGGAAAGAGTAAATATTTAGAAAGTTAAACGGCAACTCTTACATTGTAAAAAATCCTGTCGAATTATCGTTGAAGCTTCAAATTTATGCGAAATTCTGCTGTAGAGATCCGTTTCGCCATGTCCCTATTACACTTTGATTTATGGTTTCGTTTATGTATTTCACGAACCACTTCTTTTGTCGGGTGGTGATCTGGGTGATGTGATGGGATATAAATCTCCACGAAAGTATGCGAGTACGGTAAAACCCTAAACCCTTTAAATCTTGACTTGAATGATAGGTAACCCTCGAGCAAAATACCGAACTATAAACGGCCATCTTGTGATCCGATCAGTGATCCGAACCGATTCGTGATTCGATCCGATCCGTAATCCGATCCGATCCCTGATCCGAACCGATTCGTGATTCGATCCGATCCGTGATCCGATACATGTCAATTAGTTCCCAGTTAAAGTGCCACTACGACGAAAATGTACCATTTCGATTGGCCACTTTTTCAGCGTCAATAGGTCAATCAGTATTAGAAATATCCGAACTAATAAAAAATATTCCCAAATGGGCATGTTAAACCACAAAATTTTAGGAGAGTTTACCGGTAAAATCCTGTCCGCCGTTCTCAGTATTCAGCGGAAGTGATGTCATACACTTTACACGACAACCTCGTGGCGCGAAATAGTGTGCATAAAAAAGTAGCCAACCTCGCAAAGATAAGTATAACTTTCTTCTTATGTACATGAAGACGTTTTTAGTAGAAATATGCCTCCAGGCGTTGTGTTCTGCAGGCGAGCGTTAAGTGTACGACATCACTTCCGCTGAATAAACCTTTGTTTAAAGCTGAACAAAGGGAACGGCCTCCAGTAATGGCAGACGTCTAGATTCAATATTCGGAGCTCAAAAAATAAGACTTCCTGTCGTTGTATCGAAAAACAATTTGAACTGGTAATCTTATATCAACTCTACTTTATGAATATGCAAAACATTGATATTTCAAAATTTGATCGTAGTATTTATGATAAATAAAATGGTAAATATGATGCGAAATAACAATTTATGATTACAATAAATTTGGGTAAGAGATCCTTTTTCCCTCCTCGGTCCCGGTTTCCATTTTTCTCCCGCGTCCAGCTTTTTCGTTCCCAGGTCTCAAGACCACTTGCGCATGCGTGACATGAACACTCGCGTTTTTTTTATTATATTTATTATGACATCTTTGTGTTTACTCCAAAAGCGCGAGCTCACCTTTTTGAGTGAAGTTTCGCTCTATCATTTCGATTGTTTGGCTTCTATCGTGTTTATCACAAACCAGTTCCACATTTAGCCGAATTAATGCCTCAACTATAAATAAAGGTTTGTGATTTTCCTCTCAACCATTTGCGTTTTTGATAAAGGAGCCGTTTCGGTGTCACAAGCTATCAGTTTCCTTTCCTGTTATCCAATTCTGAATTAAACAAATTGAGGTATTCAGGATCTGTTGGTTATTGTACTTATTTCCGGCCTTCAAATCATTCTCACTGGAGCTAAGGAACTCTCTATAAAGCTGAATTTTGGCTTGGCGGCCATTTTCTATGGCATCAAAAAGGAAGGCTGAGATGGTTCCTTTAAGAAACTGAAAAAAGGAGGAAAGGGATTTTGACGAAACAAACTCATTGATCATACATAAAGGAAGAATATTAACCAAAAGAAATGGTTGCCCAATCAGCTCCCTACTGATTTGGTTCTCAAAGCTAAGGAGTACAATAATATCGAAAATTAGTACAACACGTGACTTTATAGATTAAATATTTGAGTCCGCGTTGGGTTAGCTTTTTAATCTCGAACCCGGCAAACTCATAACAAAACGAGCCGCGAATAAGTGTTCTTTTTTGTTTTTTTGTTTTTTTGAGTCTCGGTTTCTTTTCTATGTACTTTAATTTTTAACGTCAGGTGTGTGAACAGAATTTAACTTTCTACGTTAACGTTACCGTTTGAGGTTTTAGAGTTCTCTAAAAGTCGTTACGTTACACTTTTGTAAACAACGAAAAACTGTTTGGACGCGGGCTATTACTGTATTTTCGTAATTAACTTAATTGTATGTTCAACTTGCCGTCGTAGACGCCGACATACGACATTCTGTCGTAATTGTAAATAATAATAATACACAAACCCAGTTAGCTAAATGCCGTTGGCACTGTGATGAGTTCCGTAAGGTACAGATGAATTGGAAGATCGTATAGAACGATAAACTACAGCAAACGAACTAATTGACTATGTCGGTGTTGCGTACTGCATATAATTATGCCGAATAGCACAAAAATACAAGCGATGAACGAAAGAGATTTCTAAAGTATCAGTGAATAAACTTATAGAACTTAGATAATAAAAGAAAAGAAAAAATATGTATTTCTTGTGCTATTTCTGTCGTTTGTTAAATGAAAGTTCATTCAGAATTTTGGTAATTTTGTGTTAGTTTTGTTTAATTGAACTCGTTAAAGTTTGATAGTTTTTCCTAAAAAAACAAAAACAATATTATGCCAGCATGATTTTTAAAGTAAAATACCATTTTCAATTAAATTTTTGACAGATGAAAAGCAAACACATTTTACCGAATATCATCAAAGGAAATTCAGGTACAATTTTAATTTTACCAGCCTGAGAGACAGATGGCTGAATTTATTACTTTTTCTTATATAAACTTCGGCATCTTGCATAGTTTGTAGCTTTACTCTACGAGCATCAATACGAGAAAGGGAACCCGTTTTTTCCTTCTAAGTTTGAATCTTTCTCAAAATTCAGCTCAGAATGTTTATATATTGTCGCTAGCTGGTCAGTTTGTTTGACTGTTTAATTTTGGTTCAAACCAGCATCGAAATTATAACGATGAACACTAACATAAGCCGAAGACTAAACTGCTCCCCGCTTTCTTCTGACAGCGTCAATACAAGAGCCGCCAAGATTACAGTCTACATTGTCGTAACCTTTTTTGCACTTGTAATAAACTCGCTGATCATCTATTTCGTGTACAGGAACCCAAACATGAGGAAGAACATCAACTATTTCATCGTAAACATGGCCGTTTCTGATCTCATTTTCACTGTTACAGCGAACACTGTTGTGATGGAAACCCTTGTGACATCAACAAAGTCTTGGAAAATTGAAGGTCTCCCTGGCCGAATTACCTGTAAACTCCTGCAGTTCATCGGAGAAGGTTCACTTCTGGTTTCCACCCTAACCTTGTTGGTTATGTCGTTGGAGAGATACCGAACAGTTTCTTCTCCAGTCCTTGTCACGGATGTGACCAGAAGGGTACGTCGTGCGTGTCTTTGTATCTGCTGGCTTATCCCTGCCATGCTCATGTCACCGTTTCTCTACTTCACTGATGTACAATCTTCACTTTGTCTTCTACAAGGTGCTGGCTTTTCAGAACACATCTTGGTATTTTTTGTCATATTCGCATTCCTTTATTTTTTCACCGTTGCTGTGAATTTTACTGTTCTTTACAAGCTACCGAAAGTGAATGTGAACATTGTTCTTCCTGCAGCACTCCTAGAATCCCGCAAACGAAGAATGAGGAATGCCGTTCTATTGGTTCTCTCGTCAGCGTTTTGTTTTCTGTTACTCTGCTTTCCGCACTATTGCCATTTATTTCTTCGTTTTTCAAACTTAATAGCGTCATCCTGTTACGACAATAGCGATCTTCAGTTCGTGCTGTGGTTTTTAGTCAGCCTAAACTCAGCCGTATTTCCGTGTTTTTCGTTTATATTCATGAAAGAGTTTAAGACTGCTTTACTTGACATGTTATGCAAACACTCTGGTCAGCAGGTACACCCAACTAATCTTCAACACTGATGACGTAACCGTTGTTGAAGGACGTCCCGCTGTAGTGCCGAAGGAGGGTCTGACTGGCAAAGTCCATACAAACTCTTCTAAATTCAAATTTCAACTATGCCACATTGTATTTTATGTTTGTCAAACTTCAGTGCAGCATAACTAATTTATGAAAGCTTATTCACGGCAGAATGTCCGTTGTTTTAGCAAGTGATTCAAACTTTTAATCCGCGTGGAACACGATAAAGCCTTTGCTGCAAAAGGCAGTGCTCAAACATATTACGTAATTCACTGATATTATTCTGCGGGGGAGGGGAGCGGAGGGACGGAGAGGGTACGGAGAGGGTAGGAAAGGGGAATCATTGAATTACACTGGCGTAATTATTCTGTCTTATTTGAGCGGTACGAGCAGTCGAAAGTACATTTGATTATTTGCCTGCAGTGTATACCTTAGAGGATTACTGTAAATCAAACACAGCCGTCTAAAAACAACAACATGTCAGCTGTGTTGAGTTTCCGTCTCGAACATATTTAGTGTCATTCAAGTAGCATGCTTTACTTGCTTTCCTTATATTTCATAGGAAACTTTTCAGTTATATTGCTGCCGCAGCGAGCGAGCCTGAAGCGAGAAAGGAAGCAGTACTCATCTGCCGATTTTTGGTGCATTGCCAGCGCATTGCATTGTGGGTCTGCGCAAGGACTCGAAAATTCAATGCGCGCGGACCATAATGCTATGTGAGGTATTAAGTATTAAGTCTGCTGAAATGTATATAGCTTCCCAACTGCCTCCTTCAACGAGGAAGTTTTCAGATTATATAACTCCAACTGAACATTCGTTTAGTATTAAAGAAACATTCATTAGTGAAGTAGACAAGCTGTTAAAGGCTCTGCTCTACGTGTGGTCTAGATGGCATTCCCACTAGGTTGTTAAAGGAGGCTGGTTCGGTAACCAGTTCCGTCTCTTACTCGCATATTTAACCTCTTTATTCGAACTAGCATTTCCCAACAGACTGGATAATTGCCAAAGTGACGCATCCCCGACAACTATCTCTGTTTTGCTGGCTGTCACACAATTCTATGACTATCTGACAGAACACAATTTGCTTACTGATTCGCAGTCTGGTTTCAGACCCTTACATTCCACAGCGACGGCTTTACTAGATGCCACTAACGAATGGCTTTACTAGATGCCACTAACGAATGGCTTTACTAGATGCCACTAACGAATGGCTTTACTAGATGCCACTAACGAATGGCTTTACTAGATGCCACTAACGAATGGCTTTACTAGATGCCACTAACGAATGGCTTTACTAGAGGCCACTAACGAATGGCTTTACTAGATGCCACTAACGAATGGCTTTACTAGATGCCACTAACGAATGGCTTTACTAGAGGCCACTAACGAATGGCTTTACTAGACGCCACTAACGAATGGCTTTACTAGACGCCACTAACGAATGGCTTTACTAGATGCCACTAACGAATGGCTTTACTAGATGCCACTAACGAATGGTTTTACTAGAGGCCACTAACGAATGGCTTTACTAGATGCCACTAACGAATGGCTTTACTAGAGGCCACTAACGAATGGCTTTACTAGATGCCACTAACGAATGGCTTTACTAGATGCCACTAACGAATGGTTTTACTAGATGCCGCTAACGAATGGTTTTACTAGATGCCACTAACGAATGGCTTTACTAGATGCCACTAACGAATGGCTTTACTAGATGCCACTAACGAATGGTTTTACTAGATGCCACTAACGAATGGTTTTACTAGATGCCACTAACGAATGGCTTTACTAGATGCCACTAACGAATGGCTTTACTAGATGCCACTAACGAATGGCTTTACTAGATGCCACTAACGAATGGCTTTACTAGATGCCACTAACGAATGGCTTTACTAGATGCCACTAACGAATGGCTTTACTAGATGCCACTAACGAATGGCTTTACTAGATGCCACTAACGAATGGCTTTACTAGATGCCACTAACGAATGGCTTTACTAGAGGCCACTAACGAATGGCTTTACTAGATGCCACTAACGAATGGCTTTACTAGATGCCACTAACGAATGGCTTTACAAGATGCCACTAACGAATGGCTTTACTAGAGTGGCTTTACTAGATGCCACTAACGAATGGCTTTACTAGGGGCCACTAACGAATGGTGTTTAAACATGGATAAGTGCTTTTGCTGAATGGAATTATTTTCTTAGACCTTAAGAAAGCGTTCGATACCATGGACCATGAAATTTTATTAGCAAAATTGAGGCTCTATGGCATAGGTGGAGTTAGCCTAGAATGGTTTGCTTCCAATCTGACAGATAGAGATTCATGTACACTATATACAAAATACTCAAATGCATGATAAAACAATTTCAAACTTAAATGTATGATTAAACAAGTTGCGAATCATGAAGTGAAGTTACAGTCCTAATGAGTTTATCAGTCGGTCATCTCGTTCCCAAAAAAATATTTTGGAACAGGTCCCACATGGAAGAGATGGTGTGTACATAATAAGAGAGCAGATGTACTTTGTCATTTCACCCGGCCCGGGATAGGGGAAGTCAGTGATCGGTCGTGAGACCTCCTAGATCTCACACTAACGCTATCATGTTAGTATCCTGCATCATTCCATACAGGATTTTAGTTGGCTTATAGTTAGTACTCTGTATCATAATTATGATACAGGATACTAATAGGGCTTGTTATGTTCATTTGTGATCGTGTTTGTTTGTATGTTTATCAAGAATTGTGATAAAACATACAAACAAACAGTGCTCCTTATGTTTCGACGTGAAGTTTACTAAAACAGCGAGTTTAACCCACAAAATATATTTTGTAACTCGAGGATCATGTTCACGAGTTCACTGGCGTGGTTTATAGGTAGTGATCTGAGCGTATTGTTGGATAGCTTGGACCGGATCGAGATTCATTGCTTTTATCAACATCGTAAGCAACAAATTTCTACTATTACCTTATAGAGTCAAAATCTATATAGTTACATCAATAGCAATTTGGTTGATTTCCGGTCAGTTTACGAAGCGTAAATATCGGAAATGAACCAAACTACAGCCGTGGTCAGCTCGGGAGAAAACAGTGTTTTTGACGTTCTATTTGGGAAACCGCGCTATATATTTCTCTCCCCCTCTCCCTTTTCTTTTTCCTCCTCTTTTTCCTCCTTTATTCTCCTCCCGTCCCCCCTACTTCCTTTTTGTCGTCGTCCCATTCTCCCCTCCTTCAAATATAGCGCGGTTTCCTAAATTTTACGGGAATCTCAGAGAATTTACTGGGAAGCCATTGGGATGATCTGAAAATAATTAAAACTCTTGAGAAAACACGCCATTGCACAGGCTTCAGTTAGAGCCGTGGCACACAGTCAGATCAACCTTACACCTAATAATGTTTTCCTCAAGCAGCTACTGTAGGTATGTCTTCTAATACACTTCATTAACTGAGAGGCAGCATTCACTACCTATATAAGTATACTAGTTTTCTCTAGTGATTGTGTGCCGCGAAACCCAATACTGTCACTCTTATTCTGGGAAAATTAACTTCGTAATTTTAACATTCTGCGAGTTGTTATTTTTCATGTATAATTTTAACGTTTCTACTATATTCCCTTTTATTTTCTACGCTGTATTGCCTAACAGCAGCGATGCTACAACAAAATAAAATCAAACATTTCACCAAATACCTTTGTTGCTTCTAGCATAAGCAAATACGTTCATTAAATTTAATCACAGTCTATATGTAGATAGTTAGATAGATAGATAGTTTTTTATTTGGAGTCGTATACATCTGTACATAGACATTTATCCAAATAAATGTGCACTTCACTGTGCTACAGGTGTTTGGGGTCTTTCAGAATTATGAGAGTCGAGGCAGAATCGATCAGAGTTCTTTGAGGCCATTGTCTCTATACATAAAACATTCGTATATGAATTTTGCAACTATAGCTGCTGTCCTATTGTTGGGGCTTAACATAATTTTTAGCCGACTTTCCTCGGATAACTTTTCTATGTTTATCTGAAATTCATTTTGCATTGAAGCATGGAACGCATTTCGTAAATGGTTATATTTATTGCATTTTACGTGCACACGCATTTATGTGTGTGTGTATGTGGGGAGGGGGGGGGGGGGGATAGAGCCTGTGTGTTTGCGACCCTTTTAGAATTTGTTTATCTGAATCATCTTCAAGGATTGGACCAGTAAAGATATCAGTTACTTTATCTAAACTAAGCTTCTTGTCTCGTGTCGGAGCGAGGGTTAACTTGTTGTGCCGGATATACTTTTTTAACGGTAATGTCTTGGAAACATGAACGTTTAATTTATCCTGTATTTACTGAGTCTCTACTACCACTTTCCATGATTTGCGACCGCTCAAAAGTGTGCTTCACCAAAATGTTTGCAGGCATGCAGCAGACTTCTGTCTATTAAGGAATTGCAACGGAAGCACTTGAATGGGTTCTACAAGTTGCTTTATATCCAATCACAGCATGCTTAACACGAAAGTCAATCAACAGTCGCTTTGACTTTCTGAAGCCTACCGCAAATCTCGTAAAAAAGTGCTCCACCTCCCTGGAACCATTAAAAACAGTAATAGGAAACCTAGAAAAAAGGGATCCGGTGAAACTTGCTTGTTATTATTTTTAAGGGCACTGGACTTTTAAGAGGATCCGGTGAAACTTCCTTGTTATTATTTTTAAAGGCACTGGACTTTTAAGAGTTTTATCACTTATCTTTTTCGGAAGAGATTTATAAATTATCGATTGATTATCTTCGGGGTAAATTATGTGGATTTTAGTGGATTTTATGTTTAGCATAGCTAGTATGTGGACGGCGTTATCCTCATAATCCACTGTCGCGTAATTTTTTTGTGCGTAAAATGTGTATCAATAAAACATCTATAAATAATCCACTGACGCGCCGGTTTAAAGTTCTTAATATTTTTTAACGGGAGTTTACTCGCGTAAAATTATTATTTTTTGCTCCCTTTATAACACTTGAAAATCCACCTTAAAGCTACTTTCTGTTATCAGATATTGGTGGATTATACACACCGTACTGTGAAATCCCTCTGATAAGCCCTGGGCTTATATTCGTCATGGATTTCAGGGGGCAGCATAACCGAGGGGTTATATTAGCCATGATGATAAAAAAAAAAAAAAAGTCTTTAACAGAAAACTACTTCAACGCTCGTTTAATAGTCTTTTCTCTATCCACACAAATTATCGGTAAGTGTTCATAAAAGGTTTTCGCATTACAGCATTCAGTCATGAAATATAACTGTAATAAACAGTTATTTCAGAAACCTTAAATAATCACGCCTTAAAGCTCGCACATCCACCACGTGCTCTTCCCGGGTACTGGGAGAATGGGTATTCAATTCCATGTTTTATGTCACAAAGTATCGGAAATTTGACGATATTCTGCTTTTGTTTTGAGCTGTTCGATTTTTGAGGAAACTTCCAAGACCCGAAGATTTTAGCTCAAAACAAAAGGAAAATATCGTCAAATTTCCGATACTCCATTCTCCCAGCGCGCGACCAACTTGAAAGGGCTTGGTGGACATGCAGGCGTGGTTACGGGGTGAATATGAAATAAAATAAAATAAATTGTCTGGCCATCCATTTGTACTCAATTCAGCGATTTCATATCAACAAGAGCCCATCTGGGCTTTCACTCGGGCCACATGAGATTGAAGATGAAATACATTTTCATTTGAAATCCTCTTAGTATCAAGTCGTGCTTTAATTCGCCAGTGAGAACGTCAAAAAAACAGACTGCATGGTCTATTAATCGCTTTTATGGCATGACTATGATAACGCAGGATTCGAACAACAGAATACGAGGGTCTGAATGAGGTTAACTGACTACTGACAAACGGCCTTCAAAATAACTGACAACTTACAAATGACGATTTTTTTACTGACAACTGACAACCGAAAAATAACTGACAACTGACAAATTTGGTTTTTGTGGGTCAAACATAGTAAATTTTCTCTAGTAATGATTAACTAGGGCTAACTGACAACTGACAAATGGCCAAAATTTTAACTGACAACTTACATGTAGACCCCCCCATTCAGACCCTCGAATACTGGCAATTCCAGTGTATAAATGCAATACAATGACATATTCAGACTTTGAATTTGATTGAAAATAGATCAAAAACTCGGGGAAATGTCCGGCTAAAACTGTATGAATAAATGTGAAATGAAACATAAATTTCATAGCAAGAAAAAAAATTGTAATTCCTATAAATGAGAAAGCTCTTCCGATTAAGCCGCTTCTCATATACACAGACTGTTTCCCAAAAAAGATTTGCGCTTATCGACACAAGAATTCAGTTGACCTTTCAAATAATTTATTCTGAGGTACGCATACTCTAAATCACAGATGTTAAATAAAGCGATAATTAGAAGAAAAAGTACATTAACAGACAAACTGAGAGGAAATTTATTCAAATCAAAAAGAGTTTACTTACAGTACTTACGTAACTGAACTTTCGTTTTGGATCTTTTGGTAGTGTTGTGCATGTTGACAGCACCCACCTTCGTGCACATATGCACTGAATCGGAATGAAAGTCGAAGCCTACCTCGAACTTAACTTTCAGCTAACCTGTTTCCTTTCAGTCCACAATGAATAATAATCTCATAAAGTAAGCCCGTAGCTTTCAATAAATTTGCCAGTGTCTGAATGAAACAGCTAGATCTTTTCGAATTTCTCTCACGAGTCACGGCAGAAGACAGTCTGAAGCTACAAAACTTGAATTTTGATCCTCTTCACAATAACGTAATTTAACGTCTCAGATATTATATATATGCCCTATTTCAGCTAGCGCTGTGCATTTCAAATACTTTTTCCTCTCTCTTTGCTGGCAGTTCATGCTCTTGTTCGTGTAGTTGCCGCATTTCAGTTGGCATACACTGAAAACATCTGCTTAACTAAGATTTGTAAAAATCTTAGCGGATCATGTAAATATTCCGCTTGGCTCAATTGAGGGTTTCTGCCGTCAAAGTTCATTTTTTGTTTCAGTTTTCCCCATATTAGCCGACATGTATAATGTCTCGAGCTCTCAATCCAGTATAGAAAGACTCTGGTTATTCTGTCGTAAAACGTGCCTTAGCTGTACAAGACCGCCCACGATGGAATAGATTTCTGACAATGACTCATTGAAAGTGATATCTCCTTGTCTTGCCTTGTCTGAGAGCTTTGAACTTTCTTATCTGAGCGCGCCTGACGAGATCTAACCTTTGATGATAATTCGATACCCGTTGATATCCAAACGTGTTTGGATATTGTATTTCGCTTACGTTTCTAAATGTACATTGGATCTGTCCAAACAGCGCTGATCGAATGTATTACGGCTCCTGGTTGTTCATGTATTTTTATGGTCAACAAGAGCGCCAGTTGAAATATCCTGAGCCTGTTGGAAGGCTTTCGCCCTCGCGGGTCGACCATTTTGATTTACTGTATTAAATTATGTAAATACATTAACCTGGCGATTGTTGCGTGACCAGCACAGCGCAATCTGATTGGTGTGAATTTGACCTTTAACGCATGCGCAGATCGCGTGCTACACTGAATAAAAATAAAAAAAATAACGACTTGCATTTTAAGACTCGGCGCTGCCACAGGCAGCCCGAGTAATAATAACCTTGAATTTGATTGGTTAGTTATTCGTGATTGCGTTTACTAAATCAATTACTTTGATTACTTTGCCTCGTAAGTGGTTGAAGTAAAACCAATCGTGATTTTCTTCAGTTCGTGATTGGTTCATTGATGTTTTTACTTGCTCCTGTTAGAGCGGATTTCAATTGAGTGTCGGAAGTGTTTTGGTTTTGCGTTTACTAAGCTCTCCTATAGGCTGAGAAAGTAAACCAACCAATCAGAATCCAAAGTAAAACCAAACGCAAATTAATTTTGGTTTTGCTTTGGTTTGTCATTGGCTCACAGGGAAGCCATTTATGAGTTACTTGTGATTACTCGTTGCTATGATTGGCTGGCTGTGGGTAATTCGCGTTTGGTTTCACTACACTCAACTGAAAACCGCTCTATTAGGTCAGGTTTTGGTTTTACGACACTCAATAGACCCTTTCAGCTTGCCTGTTTGTTGTCCCTATTCAGACCACGTGACTTTTCCCTTGAGTAATGCTGTTTTGTTTTTCTGTATCCCAAGAGAAAGTGTACCAATTTATATAATTGGAAAACAAAGCAACAACAACAACAACTTTATTAATATACTCTCACATCTAAGTAGATACATCTATAATAATAGTAACAACAATAGGAGTATTAGGCTACCAAACCAAACCAAACCAGTACTGAATCCTCTGGAGAACTATCACGTGACTAGGTCTATTAAAAACCGCTCTAACAATCAGTAAACTGAAATGAAAACAATCTTTTTTATTCCAGATATACCGGTGCTCCTTACTTTGCGGCAATCTCCGCCTTGAAAACGGTAAGGAAGTTTTTGTTTGGAGTCTGACTACAAAACGAAATGTAGAGAAATACACTAGAAAAAAAACACAGTTCCCATAGAAAGGAAGAACCAGGGAATTTCGGATTATGTTATTTCCATACTATGAAAATAAAAAAACATAGTACCCCACTACACAAGGTCGGAAATCTGATAAAACACGGACACGAATTCTGCATATGGCTTATCAAAGGTCTAGATGTATAGAGTCGTGTTTTTCAGTTATTTTGACCATACGACCTATTTCGCCCGAGAAAATCGAAGCAAATGTTTATGTAAATCAGTACGAATCTGTATCAGATTTACAGATCACTTATCGCTCATTGATTTCCTTTGTGTTACTTTCATGAATTATTATTGAGTTTGATGAGACGTAATACAGATGTGTGGTCAACAGAGGACCATGTCATTACTGAGCTACATGTTAGCGTGTTACCCTCTATAAATTAAGTGACTTCTTTAAACTTGCTTTTAGTCCGCAGCTTACTACTTATCTACCTAAGTTTGCTGAAAGAACACCTTAACTAGATTTTTTATCCTCCCGTTGAAACGCAGCTTAATTCACACTTTCGTAATTGTTTTTTACTACATAGAGAGTGAGTGAGTGTTGTACTGTGTTATCATGTAAAATATAAAGCCCGACCCAATGAGCGTAACTTACAGTTTCCATGTCTAATAATATACATGAAAAAGATGCTCAATTCTGATTGGTTGAGGGCAATGCAATTTCAAGGAAACACAGTGCAGAAAAAAGGAAACATAGTGCCGAAAAAAGGAAATAGGTTGCAAATTTCTTTGGAAAGCAATGAAACATTTCCTTTCGACTTCTGAGAACACTCGAACAATTTGAATGAATTTGAAAGTGTGAACTATTATTGTTCGTTGACTGAATAAATTACTTTGTCACGTGACTCGCCAACGTCATTTCCTGACAATTTTTTCATGTATATTATTAATAAGTAACCATACGGTTTTCTCGTGCAATTTGGTATTAATTTTCACTCGTGTGTTTTTCAAAGAGCTCAATTTTGATACTCTTTGAAAAACCCACTCGTGCAAATTAATCCCAAATTGCACTCGAAACCGTATGATTACCTATACAAATCGCTGGAAAAACTAAACCACTTCCAACTGATGGAAATATGTTGGAAATACCATAAAAATGTTGTTGGAAACAAATGGAAGATGTCCAGTTTTTCCACAGTGAATTACCTTTATTAAGTATTCGTGTTGTCCACAGGGAGCAGACCTGGTTCACGTGTTCTGCACGTCAGACTCGGCTACAGTGATCAAGTCGTACAGCCCAGAACTCATTGTCCACCCTCTATTGTAAGTAGCCCTAACATCGTAATATGTGTACACTGTTGTCTACAGAATCTTCTTCCACTGGAGAAGCTTTCTCTAGAATACGAGAGATCTAACACTATGATCAACGCATCGCTCTATTCTTGTTGCTAATGTGATTTGCTTGTGACTGAGTTGTTGGCCATCCAAAGTGACAGAAGGGAAAGTTGAAACAACCAAGATAAAAAATGAAAGAGTGAGAGCGTAAATTCCACCAATCATAATCGACGCAAAAATGGTTGAAACGGAATGTGAACTGTTAGATATCATTTACGATCGATCTTATGTAAGTTCTATTCTAACAGTAAACCTAATTATTTTAGACAATGAAAACTTAAAGGAAAAGGAATTCGGCAACCTGAGCCTTAAATTCGGCTCTGTGATTGTGATCTGTGATTTTTTCTTCGTCGTTTTTTAACGTCTTTCTAACCGAATTATTCTTACAGAGGAAGTGGAATTTTCAAGAGAAAAACGTGATAAACAATGACGACAATCGAGTGGAATAAATTCCGTACATGCGATGTGATAGTAATATTCTGGGTGCTCAGTTCAATGTTTATATGTGTCAGTAATGTTACTGACAAATCTTCGAGTTATTCAATTCCCACTTGTACGACTCACGAGTTGTTGGTAAAAGAATTGTTATACCTTATTTTGTGAATTTATTTCTCGAATATTCTTTGAAATGTTCATATCGCCAACGTACATGAAGCCCACAAGTTCACAAGAACGAACCCCACAAATGACTTTCAGGTACTAAAATGGGCGTGGCTCAACCTTATTTTGACTCCTAAAAGGTACTGATAAAAACATGCCAACACTTTAAACTGTCGATGCCTTTTATTGCTATTACTTGATGTTGTATCATCAAGCACATTCTTCCTTGTTGTTTTCAAAAGCGCTGTCATTCTCTAGCATTCGGTGACACCCGACCCCTAAAAGGTACCGCTTTACATAGAAATGTCTGTGTTTGATCGTGGATACCCTAAGTGGTACCAAACTCCTAATTTTGACCCCTAAAAGGTACGACGAGCATCAATGTACCCCTCGCATAACCCCCCCGGGGAAGCGAGTAGCAGCTGACATTTCGAGCGCTAGCCTTCGTCATCATATTTGCGCATTTTATTCATGGTTACTATCTGCACTTCCAAAGGAAATCATATAGTTGAGCCTGTCGAGCCCTTGCCAGTGAGTGAAGGGCCAATGTACCCCTCACATAACCCCCCCGGGGAAGTGAGTAGCAGCTGACGTTTCGAGCGCTAGCCCTTCGTCATCATATTTGCGCATTTTATTCATGGTTAATACCTGCACTTCCAAAGGAAATCATATAGTTGAGCCTGTCGAGCCCTTGCCAGTGAGTGAAGGGCCAATGTACCCCTCACATAACCCCCCCTGGGAAGTGAGTAGCAGCTGACATTTCGAGCGCTAGCCCTTCGTCATCATATTTGCGCATTTTATTCATGGATACTACCTGCACTTCCAAAGGAAATCATATAGTTGAGCCTGTCGAGCCCTTGCCAGTTAGTGAAGGGCCAATGTACCCCTCACATAACCCCCCCGGGGAAGCGAGTAGCAGCTGACATTTCGAGCGCTAGCCCTTCGTCATCATATTTGCGCATTTTATTCATGGATACTACCTGCACTTCCAAAGGAAATCATATAGTTGAGCCTGTCGAGCCCTTGACAGTGAGTGAAGGGCCAATGTATTTACGAACGGAAATTTGAGACGCTAGACGAACGGATGTCTTAACGGATCAATATACTAATTATTATAGCGGACGCTGATATTATACCGTAGTTTAATGATCACAATTTTGTATCTGACAGCTTTTGTCTCGCTCTTGCATTGGGAGAAGTAATAAGTTGTCATTATTCACACATTGCTCCTGTAAGCCATTTAACTGTATGTGATTGTGTTTGTTTTGTGTATGCATTTTTAGTGATTGAGCACTTGCATTTCTTCGGCGAAATGCTTCGTCAAGAAAGATACTGAACTGTTGTCAGTGATATCAGGGAGGTGGTGATATTTACATTTGTAATCGAAACTTTTTTCCAGCTTTGACGTTGCAAGATCACACGCCTGGATATTAAAGCAAGTGGTGTGATTTTTTTATGAGAGCTTCGAGCCAGTAACATATTTTTAATGACTAATAAAATCCCTTATTTATTTGGCTTTCGAAAGGTGTTAAAGTTATCAAGACCTCCAGAAACAGATAAGACGGAAACATGAACATAGACCTTGACCATTGATAACGTTGTGTGATGCCATCTTCAACTCATCCAAAATGGTGTATCCAATGTAGATGTTTTGGCGTGTACGTCCTCTAGCATATGGTATCTAATTACCGAGATCAATTCAATTCTGAGACATGATTTCAACGTCTTTCTCAAGGATACGAGGGTAGCTTCCTTCTTACCTTCGTGCATGTCTGTTTCATGACTATGTTTATCGACAGTGTAGCTTTTGCTATGGTTTAAGTTGTCTTTTGTTGCTATTGTTCTTTATCTTAACAGAGAGAAAGAGTTCGCTGTCCATAAAATATCAGAGTGGTTACCGAGGATTCAGAGTCTAGTCATTGGACCAGGGCTGGGAAGAAATCCTGCCATCATTGAAAACACCAAGGTGACTTTGCTGTCCATATAATATCCGAGAGATTACTAAGGATTTAGATTCTAGTCATTGAACCAATGCTAGGAAGAAATCCTGCCATCATTGAAAACACCAAGGTGACTTTGCTGTCCATATAATATCCGAGAGATTACTAAGGATTTATATTCTAGTCATTGAACCAATGCTAGGAAGAAATCCTGCCATCATTGAAAACACCAAGGTGACTTTGCTGTCCATATAATATCCGAGAGATTACTAAGGATTTAGATTCTAGTCATTGAACCAATGCTAGGAAGAAATCCTGCCATCAATGAAAACACCAAGGTGACTTTGCTGTCCATATAATATCCGAGAGATTACTAAGGATTTAGATTCTAGTCATTGAACCAATGCTAGGAAGAAATCCTGCCATCATTGAAAACACCAAGGTGACTTTGCTGTCCATATAATATCCGAGAGATTACTAAGGATTTAGATTCTAGTCATTGAACCAATGCTAGGAAGAAATCCTGCCATCATTGAAAACACCAAGGTGACTTTGCTGTCCATATAATATCCGAGAGATTACTGAGGATTTAGATTCTAGTCATTGAACCAATGCTAGGAAGAAATCCTGCCATCAATGAAAACACCAAGGTGACTTTGCTGTCCATATAATATCCGAGAGATTACTAAGGATTTAGATTCTAGAGATTACTAAGGATTTAGATTCTAGTTAATTCGGCATGGAACGAGGGATATAGGATTTTTTCACCTCGGGCGCAGCGTATCGTTTTCAGTAGAATGGCAAGGTTTTTCATTGTACGCAATAACATTATTTATTTTCGTAAATCATTAGGAATCATTGTTTGTTTAGTACATTGTTGCATACCATTACTGTGCACAAGGCTTCTCATTGGTTTCTGTCTCGGTCCTTTCAACCAACGTAGCTTGTAGTGGATTTCCCTGCTAGCAGAGGTCTCTCTCTGTCTTGATAAAATGGAAGGCGAGGGAGAGACCTCTGCCGACATCCGACACTTGCCGTCCACATTCATGGACGAGTCAAACCAATTTCGAAAACACGTTTTACCGGAAATAGCTGTACGCGTCAGTTATTTGTTACAGTTGTTTCGTGCGCTCATAAGTACACGTGAGATCACATCGCTTGTTGCCAAGGAAACTTCACGCATGCGAGACAGAGAAAGCGTCGGATGTCGGCAGAGGTCTCTTCCTCGCCTTCCATTTTACCAAGACGGAGAGAGACCTCTGCCAGCAGGGAAGTAGTGGATACGACAGAGGGTTAGAAACCGATAGAGTGAAAGCTGTCGATTAAGGGTTCCAGTTCTGACTTGTAACACATGCCGTGTTTTTTCATCTCTTTTACTTCTTGTCCGTACGTAAAGAGTATCTCCCTCGGTGATTCTTTCACGTTGCTAGAACTAGAGAATCAGACAGTTTGGCATGGGAACAAGGACGAGGAAAAATGTGAGGGAATAAGTCGAGGGGAACGTAGATTTCAATAAAGGGAAACATATATTACATCATTGTTAAAATGCAAGGGGAAATAAATGTTACCCCGCAAAGAACAAAGAAACTGAGGTGTGATATAGAAATATGAGATATGATCCCCTGTAAGAAGAAAACCAAGACTTGTGAAAAATAAGGCTCAAAAATAAGGCTCTTAAAATTTCGGAAACGTAAAGAGTTTCCAGCTGCGCCGTAGGCGTGAACAGTTTCTCCAATAAGTGTTCTTCAAGTCTGCCTTAATTTGCTTTCTTCTGTTGTTTAACCAATTATTGTGTTAGGCGCGGCTACACGGACGATTTTATTCCATAGGCGACGTGCCTTTCACCTCGTAAGGAATTGTGTTAAAATATACAGTCGCCATCTTTTTCTGATGCTGGGCTGAACTAGACTTACTATGTTACAGGTAGTCATAGAAACAGCAAGAAAACAGGGCAAGCAGCTCGTGATTGACGCAGTAAGTTAATCAGTTTCCAGCCTCGTTAACCACAAAGACATCAGCGCGAGGCCAGTCGCCCCAGCTTGTCACAGGATGAGAAAAAAAATTTACTCGATGACGGAAAATAACGTTAATTTCCTGATGACACAAAAGAACACAACAGTGCGGTACGACAGAAACTGAGACATTTCTCACCGACTCCAATTTTTCGATCTTTGGGACAACTGGCCTCGCTCTGGTACCATTGTTACGAGACTATCTATCTATCTATCTATCTGTCTATCATATATCTATCTATCTGTCTATCATCTATCTATCATCTGTCTATCATCTATCTGTCTATCATCTGTCTATCTATCTATCTGTCTGTCTGTCTATCTATCTATCTATCTATCATCTATCTATCTACCTCATTATCATCTGTCTGTCTGTCTGTCTGTCTGTCTGTCTGTCTGTCTGTCTGCCTGTCTGTCTGTCTGTCTGTCTCTCTGTCTGTCTCTCTGTCTGTCTATCTGTCTGTCTATCTATCTACCTATCTACACACCTACCTATCTACCTATCTACCTATCTACCTATCTACCTATCTACCTATCTACCTATCTACCTATCTACCTATCTACCTATCTACCTATCTACCTATCTACCTATTTATCTATTGTGTACTGCGGCAAAAATCTCCTAGCGGAGTAACATGCCACAGGGGGGATGTTATATTCTAGTAGGTGTTAAGCTTATTCATAAACATAGGAGAAGTACTGGAAATGACGTGGTCTGAGAGGCTATTCCACTCAGGGATAGTTTTAACAAAGAAAGAGCTTCTAAATAGTTATGTGCTAAGACAACTACCGGAACTTGGCAGAGGTCGATCTGATTGTATTATAGCCCTGTACGAGGTAATATTCCTTGTGAATCTGTACAAGACTATTAACAACTTCGAACAGCAGAGTTAGTAAGTCTTAGCTTGCACCTCTTGCCATCCTAGTTATTTGAGCATTTAGGAGACACTACAATCCCATTGATAATTTGCACATGTAAATCATGCTGCCCTTCGTTGGACGCAATCTAATTTGAGTACGTCCCTTTTCAAGTAAGAATCCCAGATCGTGCAGCAGTAGTCAATGGATGATATTATGAGTGATATATATGTACTCGAGTTGTTTCCACCTTTTTACAGACAGCCTCTTCCAACCATGCAAGGATGTCAAGCACCAATTTAGAGCTAGTATGAGAGCTCGATTTGGTTACAACTCTGGCTGCGCGATTTTGTAGTTTCTGTAGTTCATGAGATAGCTGTAGGGTTAAGCCGTCCCAAAACCGAACTACAATATTTGAAATGGGGCTCTATAATGGCTTTGTATATTTTGCTGCAATATCTCTATCAATAAACGGTCTAGCTCTTTTTAGTGCGCCAATGCCAGAGGAGATTTTCTTAGATATTTCGTTGATATGCTTGGTCCAGGTCAGTGTTCGGTCTATGTGCAGCCCGAGACTTCGTGTGGTCTACCTTTCGGATGTCTCTTTATCACATACATACTGAGATTTACGAATGGAATCACTCATGCGAAAACCCACTTCACAATTTTCCTTAGCCAATCAGAATCGCGAAACGAATTTTTCACACGTGCGAAAAGCGTTTCGTCCAATCAGAAAACACCTGCCAAAACATATCGGGAATTTCAAACTGGACTTGAGATCGGAGGCGCCACTTTCATTCACTACGAAAGTTGGAGGTTTTGAGTTTTTTTTAATAATGTAATATTGATCTGTAAACAGCCAACTAATGATGTTAAAACTTCCAAGTCAATTGAGGAGTATATTATCGACCAAGAAAACAAAATCACAAGAGCAAAAACTTAGAGAAACAGCCGTAAAGTTACTGAAAGAGACAAAGAAGAAGCGAAATTATACCGAAAGAACTCAACAGAAACTTTATTTGTTGAATCAAAGATAGTTTCATATTGATGTTGAAAACTATTTCAAGGCTGATGTCAGTTTAGAAAGTAAGATTTTCTTTCCATTTTGATTGTATCGAGCATAAATTTTAGTCTACGTTGAGTCGGATACGAAATGCAAAACAAAAAATTGAAAGCTACAAATGTACGTGTTCAATGGCAAGACCTAAATAAAACCTGTTTGATATTGGAGAAAAATCTCAGTATGTTTATAATAAACAAATTACAAGATGGAAAGTGCTTTTGTATGGTATTTACACACTTGTTTGTTTTCACAAAACTCACTCGCTCGTACCTCGCTCGTTCGTTTTGTGAAAACAAACTCGTGCGTAAATACCATACGCCAGCACTTCCCATTAAGATAGTTTCATATTGATGTTGAAAACTATTTCAAGGCTGATGTCAGTTTAGAAAGTAAGATTTTCTTTCCATTTTGATTGTATCGAGCATAAATTGTAGTCTACGTTGAGTCGGATACGAAATGCAAAACAAAAAAATTGAAAGCTACAAATGGTATTTACACACTTGTTTGTTTTCACAAAACTCACTCGCTCGTTCGTTTTGTGAAAACAAACTCGTGCGTAAATACCATACGCCAGCACTTCCCATTAAGTAATCTCTATTTCCTCGATATGAATCCTAACCTGCATGGGGGTCATTCTGTGTTTGGAGTTTTTGGCGTGAACCAATGATCATGACCTCTGTTTTTGCAACGTTAAGGCTGAGTTGTAAATGACAGCCATTTCTGAAAATAATGCGAATCTGCATGCTATGGATAACGTTTATTGGCTTTTTGGAATGACAGTGCTCTCTGTCGTTAGAGTAAATTCTGATTTATACATAATAGGTTCAGCTTAATCAATAAATGGTGTCCAATTTAACTAGGTATTGTCCTCGAGACTTGAGCCTCGTGTCCACGTTGCCACACAGCGTGTTCATGTGAATGTGAGGCTAAAGATTCCTAAACAATGGTTATTGGACGCCATTTATGCAATGGGTCTACTACAATTACGATAACCCTTTTTGAATTCTTTCGTGTTAAAAATAGGCTCTAAAATAAGCTCCGTAACATGACTCAAACTCTAAACCATATTGGTGTGCGTCTTATAAGCTTGCCTTGACTTTGACTGCGCATTGACATGAAAGTAGATTTGTGAGAATTTTTCTAAAACATGTGCATGTCTCAAACGTTTCTACTCCATTCCCCCTTAGGACGGTTTGTTTGTGGTTATTGCCCACCCTGATGTCATTAGAAATTACAGGAAGGCAATCCTCACACCAAACGCCGTGGAGTTCGCAAGGCTTTACAGCACTGTGGTGAGTTTTCTTCGATAATTCCAACAAACGTAGTGTCACCAAACAACACGTGTTTGGCTAGATTTAGGTAAAACTGATCAATACCGCACCTGTCAATCAAAAATACTTTAGACCAATCAGAACGCAGCAATATTCCCCCGGGAAAATATGGCTGTCATCGTGATCCACAAGCTCGTCAGATAAAAACATACACTTGAGTTAATAAATTCAGCGAATGATGGAAAATCGATAAATCATTCAGAGTATTAAGAAGACTATAGCTGAACTCATCGTTTTTCGCCATGCTTGTTTTGAATTTCTTCAGGTTCAAGTTTACGGCTTGAGGGACATAGCAACAGTAACTAAGGGGTGACATAGCAACAGTAACTAAGGGGTGACATAGCAACAGTAACTAAGGGGTGACATAGCAACAGTAACTAAGGGGTGACATAGCAACAGTAACTAAGGGGTGTGGAGCTAATTTTGCGGCAGTGGACCTATGAATTGCCTGCCGGAACAACCATAACTGATTTGTTTCTATGTTTGGTTGTTTTTGTTGTTGTGGTTTTTAGTTGGGGTGGGTTTAAAGCCGTTGTAAAATACACGTTAAAACCATATTAGCAATACTTCCAAACACTTGTTTACAACCGCTGCAAGCGAGGTTCACTTTCGAGCTCTAGCTCCTCGTCAAAACAAACTTCCCACCTTACATAGAGCTTCGATAAAAACATTTTAAACAAATTAAAAAGCATAACGGTCAAAAAACGGTCTGTCGGTATTTGTTGTCTCGAATTACGCCCCTGGTTATATTTGATAACCGTTTCATTTTTGGGAGCGACTGAGATTTGTTTCATTGTACAGATGGGAAGTCCTCCAGCTCACAGCGGTGACAGCACATCACAAGTGTTGGAACTCAGTGAAAAGCTAGGTCACGTGACTATTTGCAGGAAGGGACAGAATGACGTCATCTCCGATGGGAAAAACGGTGAGAACCTGTTTGCTTAGTTTGAGTTGCTCGGTATTTGGTCGTGTTCTCTCAACTAACTAGATCAGGTTGGTATTGTGGTTACAGTTAAGGATCTTAGATATCAGTCGCTAGTCAGCACTAGAATATCGCGCTAAAGTCGACCTCATTTGCGGATACAGAAGGTGGTCACGGCTAGAGATGTGTTTGCGTCCTCAGTGGTTCTTTTTCGTTCCTATTTCCGGAGACGGGACCGCAATTTTACGTGGTCATCCAAGCCACGAGGGAAATGTTAACGACTACGCCACCGCGGCTCTCTCTTACAATATATAGAGTCGCACTTAATGCGCCAAAATGAATTATAAAAGTAGAAACACTGTGTTTATTTGAGCTAAAACTATGGTGGCTAATAAATAACTCTTTGCATAATTTCGCGCCAAGTTCATAATGATGAGAAACTACAATAGCGTATTATCAATTTACCATAAGACTTATCATTGTTCTTTGATTTGCACTCGTTTCTATAGCACAAGTTGACAACGTTTTGTTCGTTCAATACGCCTGATATAAATCTACGCGCGTCACTTCAATGTGCTATAGAAACTAGAAACAAGTCGAGCCCTTGCGCGGTTGTCAGCATTGTTCACTTCTCGTTGTATCCTACACACACCTTAGTGCTAGAACAAGCAGCAGTATTCTCTATGATATTTATATTTAGGCAAACCTAAAAGCGGAACTCCCAATTATCAGAACTGAAGTAACGACCCGAAATAACGATAAATTATATAAAGAAAACAAACTTTTTTTTTTATAATAACCGGTAGAATAAAGGAAAATCAGTGCTAGGACCAGCAGCACTGTTCTCGACATGAAGATAACCCTCGTACCTTTTGTAATCCAAGATGGTCGTCACGATTTCTCGTGTTAACACTTTTTTTTATTTAAACAATATTAAGACTTAACATTTGCTATAAGAGCATAGAAGATCATCTAGAGAGCTTATGTTAAATAAATTACAATGATATCGCCGCGTTACAGGTCAGACGATAATAATAATAGTTGTAGGAGTTGAGTACACAGATATAAATAATTAGCAATAGTAATTAAAAACAATTATAATCAAAAACGGCTCGATTGGACAATAAATGAATGGACGCATACAAAGAGGTTTACATTGGTGTTGTAGTCAAGCCCTGGAACACCGTAAAGGAACCAGTCGACTTTCTTTTTATCAGATGCGGACAGCCATTTAGGTCCAATTATTTGTGCGGCGGAAGCAAATAAAGTGTCACGCAGAGAAGCAAAAGTGTCACATTTAAGAAAATAATGTTTAGTGTTTACAATGGGAGCACCACAACTAGTACATGCAGGTGATGCAATTATGCAATATGCAATTCTTTGTAAAAAGGTCGTAATTTAAAGCACTATTACTCAATATTAAACGAGTATGCAAAATTGAAGGCAATCGGTCTCCAAGATAATAAAGATAATTACGTGATGAAAATTATATAACTTGGATAAGTTATACTCGAAGCAGCTTAACGTTGGAGAAAGGCGCACTTCAGATGGAAGACTATTCCACAATTTATAACACTTTATAACACATGAATGTAATATCAATTTTGTAAGTGATTTATTGGATGATAGGTCCTCCTTCTCTTGGGATTTTGTTCAACTTAAAGGACTTAAAACTATACATTATTTTCAGTGGATGAGTTTGATTCATGCAATCCCATTAAAGTGGAAAACATTATTAAAGGGTACTATTAAGGAAGAGGTCTCTTTTAACATGTTCGACTTTGGTAATGGAGAAATGGAAATAGGAAAAATTCAGACAAGACAAGTTTATAGAAGTTTAGTTGCTAAAAAAGTTAAAAAAACCGTCTTCACAAGTAAATTTAGCTATAAGGGTAGGATGTCCGTTTTCATCTTTGAATTGGAATGAAATCTATCATAGAATTTATAAAACTACATTAGATACTTATACTAGAAGTTTTCAATACAATATATTAAATAATTGTCTGTATTTAAATTTTGATTTACACCATTTTAAGTTAATTGATTATCATTCATGTTCCTTTTGTTTTACTTTCCCAGAGACAGTGGACCATTTTTTTGTTAACTGTCTTGATTCCAAAAATTTCTATTTAGAAATTAGGAACTGGCTAATGGCATTCGGAATCTTTCTACCCGAATCCAATATTTTGAATATAATTTTGGGAGTTGATGGGGAGTTACCAATTAACTATTTAATTGTTATGTATAAGCTTATATTATATAAGGCAAGAAAAACTAGGAAAACACCTACATTAAATGTTTTCAAAAATTATTTAGTCTATTTGGAAAAAATAGAGTTCAAAATTGCTCAATCGAAAGGTTGCCTTATGAACCATTATAGGAAATGGGAGAAATTATGGAAAGCATTAAAAGCAAATGGGTAAGGAGATTAGATATATGTCTTGTAAAACTGATTGTGAATATATTGAAATATCCTAATAATTTGTTTTTATAAATAAAATAAAGCAAACACTTGTTTATCGCATAAGCTGGGATGGCGGACGACGACAGGCTAGGTAGAAAGCCGTTTGGGTTTCAGTTCTAATGAGGTTTCTTCGTTAAAGACGCCGGGTAAAAATCTATGCGCGCCACTTCAAAGTGCTATAGAAGCTAGAAACAAGTCGAGTCCTTGCGCTTTCTACCTAGCCTGTCGTCGTCCGCTATCCCGGCTTATGCGATAAGCAAGTGTTAACACGAGAGGAATCGTGACGACCATCTTGGATTACAAAAGGTACGAGGGTTGTCGAGAACAGTGCTGCTGGTCCTAACACTAGGGTCAACCTCCTTCATGTAAACAGGCCAATGGGCAGAAAGATAGCAGATTATGACTGGTACTGCGACAGAATACCACGGAGACTAATGTACACTGGTGGGAAAGACAGACAAAGCCTTTTAGAATCTGAAATTTATTTACTCTTTCAAATGTATTCTTTATATTCTTTCGAAGCCGCAGGGACTTGTGCAAGCTGTATGAGCGTACAGCCGTTACGTACACAGTTGTAACGTGCAGTATGCGCACACAGTCGTGACGTACAATAGCGCGCACAGTCGTGACGTACAATAGCGCGCACAGTCGTGACGTACAGTATGCGCGCACAGTCGTGACGTACAGTATGCGTGCACAGTCGTGACGTACAGTATGCGTGCACAGTCGTGACGTACAGTATGCGTGCACAGTCGTGACGTACAGTATGCGCACACAGTCGTGACGTACAGTATGCGCACACAGTCGTGACGTACAGTATGCGCGCACAGTCGTGACGTACAGTATGCGCGCACAGTCGTGACGTACAGTATGCGTGCACAGTCGTGACGTACAGTATGCGTGCACAGTCGTGACGTACAGTATGCGTGCACAGTCGTGACGTACAGTATGCGCGCACAGTCGTGACGTACAGTATGCGTGCACAGTCGTGACGTACAGTATGCGTGCACAGTCGTGACGTACAGTATGCGCGCACAGTCGTGACGTGCAGTATGCGCGCACAGTCGTGACGTACAGTATGCGCGCACAGTCGTGACGTACAGTATGCGTGCACAGTCGTGACGTACAGTATGCGTGCACAGTCGTGACGTACAGTATGCGCACACAGTCGTGACGTACAGTATGCGCACACAGTCGTGACGTACAGTATGCGCACACAGTCGTGACGTACAGTATGCGTGCACAGTCGTGACGTACAGTATGCGCGCACAGTCGTGACGTACAGTATGCGCACACAGTCGTGACGTACAGTATGCGCACACAGTCGTGACGTACAGTATGCGTGCACAGTCGTGACGTACAGTATGCGTGCACAGTCGTGACGTACAGTATGCGTGCACAGTCGTGACGTACAGTATGCGTGCACAGTCGTGACGTACAGTATGCGTGCACAGTCGTGACGTACAGTATGCGTGCACAGTCGTGACGTACAGTATGCGTGCACAGTCGTGACGTACAGTATGCGTGCACAGTCGTGACGTACAGTATGCGCACACAGTCGTGACGTACAGTATGCGTGCACAGTCGTGACGTACAGTATGCGTGCACAGTCGTGACGTACAGTATGCGTGCACAGTCGTGACGTACAGTATGCGCGCACAGTCGTGACGTACAGTATGCGTGCACAGTCGTGACGTACAGTATGCGCGCACAGTCGTGACGTACAGTATGCGCACACAGTCGTGACGTACAATAGCGCGCACAGTCGTGACGTACAATAGCGCGCACAGTCGTGACGTACAGTATGCGCGCACTGTCGTGACGTACAGTATGCGCGCACAGTCGTGACGTACAGTATGCGCGCACAGTCATGAGTGGATTGGTTCTTAAAAAAACCTATCTAGTCAGGATACTGAAGTCAGTGGCGTATTTAATAAACGTTGACCATAAACTCACTTTGCAGAATTCAGTGCCATGGGCTATTATCACAGTTCGGCCATCTTGGATAAAACGATGGTTTTGGCCCTGGTAGCCTCGCACTGGTGGGTTTCAGAACGAGTTTACTGGACGAAAACAAAGGTTTCTATTCTCCTGGGACTCAACATGGCCACCACGTGATAATAGCCCATGGACAATACTGTTGGCTACAGACTAAAACATATACTGGACCGTCTGTTTTCCAACTTTCACATCAGCATATGTTTCATGTACTGGAATAGTCAATTTTCGTATTCTTACGGACAAGCTGGAACGAGCACTCAATAGAGGCTAAAACAGGGAATCTTTTCTAACGTTAAATAGCTTTTAGCAAATTCCCCCACAAGGCTCCATTGAAGTCTCGTTCCAGCTCGTCCGTGAGAATACGAAGATTGGCTATTCAAACCTAACTATTTCGTTCTTTTTTCAGTTGTCGTCTGCTCGGTGACTGGTAGTAACAGACGATGTGGTGGACAAGGAGATTTACTGTCCGGGTCAATGGGTACATTCGCACACTGGACACACATGTGGGATGAGAAGAAACATGACAAGGGCATCAGGTGAGAACCATAACATTCATTTTCAACGTAGTGAGGAAAAACTCGCTACTTTTGAAATAATATTTTCAGTCTACTTGTTTTAGTCCAGCAGAATGGTGAAGATTGTTGGGAAAATTGTGTGTTTTGTCTACATCTAAACTAGTTATCTGGCAAAGTACGACACAGGTACATCATGCCACGCATAACGTGTTTTGTGGCGCATGATAGAGTTTGACATGCTGAATATTTTCGAATATTTGTATGACCGTGCCATGTATATCGAAAGAAAAATAAGAACGAATTCACCGTGATCTCACCCTGCCCGTAACGTTACTGAGTATAGGCTGGTTTCCTTTTAACCATTTCTTGTTTTTCTCGTGTCGTTTCTTGTTTTTTAGCTTGTTTTTCGAGTGTTTTTCTGTCTTTCCAGATTTTGAGCGTTTGTCTTTCCATGTCTTTTTCGTATTTTTCCACGTTTCCATTAGGTTTTTTTTGTTGCGCTTTCTGTTTTTCATTGTTTTAGACGTCATTTTTCGTTCGGAGATAGGATTAGTTCAATCTGAGAAACAGGTCTTTTCATCTTGTTTCCATATGACGTTCTTGGGTTTTACGGGGTTTGGAAAAAACACACAGAAAAACCACCGAGAAACAAGAAAAGGCTATATGATACCAGCCTTCAGAGAACAAACAGTAAAAACTGGTTTTGTTTAACCAAACGCAGGGACGCCTTGTTTAATCCAGCTATCGTGGCAGCCTTCGCAGCGTGTAGCCTGACCCGTACCTGTAACCGACTGGCATACTGTAAAGTGAGGCGTAGTATGACTACATCAGACATGATCAGTGAGATACATGACGCATTTGAGCATCTGTTTGGTACAGAATAACAAACTCTGCTACCGTCACATGAATACGTCGCCAGGCCCTCGGCCATTGAGGCCACAATGCACAATGCACAATGCACGTGTAATCTAAACTGCGAAGAAAATTACACGAAACCGGATGTCCAAGATTCTAGGGCATTGAAACTGCGCATGCTCGTAGCATTCTCAGTAATAGCGGACTTCATTGAAGCTATTCAGACAGTTCGCCCTTTATTTAATACAAAGCTGAAAATACAGTTTTCTTTAAAAAGTAAGCAGTTGGAAGCTATTCGTGTAATTAGTTTAGATAAGGACTGATTCTGTGTCCTTCAGACCGGGTATGGTAAGTCGTTTATTTACCAAAGTTTACCGTTTGTGTTTGATGCACTTCAAGTTCAAGGATCATCCAACTCAATCGTGGTCGTTGTATCTCCGCTGAACGCAATTACCGAGGGCACATTTCTAAACTGAGAGCGAAAGGACTTCAGTGTGCTGTGTTGAGGATTGCTGAGGACTTTAAAGTTACGGTAATTTGAAACACCGTGAGAATATGTGCAATAGTCAATTGAAACTCCGCCCCTCCGACCCCCGGGACATAGCGGGAATGTAACATTTATACAGTGTTACATTTTGACCTTTTCCCCGCCCATCGTGGACAGTTGGCTGTCACAATACCCGCCCCTATGGCCCCTGCATGTGCTTCAGAATTTTCAATAGGCAATATTCGTATTCTCACGGACGAGCTGGAACGAACACTCAATGGAGGCTCGTGCGGGGGAATTCGCTAAAAACTATTTAGCATTAGAAAAGATTCCCCCGCATGAGCCTCCATTGAGTGCTCGTTCCAGCTCGTCCGTGAGAATACGAATATTGCCTATTGGGAGGAGGCATTGATAAATTGAATATACATAAGCTTCAATCTGTTGTTCCATTATTTGAAAAAAATACATTTTCTGAAGCACATCACTAGCGGATCCGGGGAAGGGGTTTCGGGGGTTGCAACCCCTCTATGATTCATGTAAATCACTGTAAATTCAATTTCAAAATCTCTAGATTAAAAATAAAATCCTTTTGCAAACCCCCTTTCACAAAATCCTGGATCCGCCCCTGTACATTTTCTATTACTATACATGCTTTCCGCACTTTTACAGTCTCCACCATTGTCTTGTTTATCAGAAACCGTTGTCTGTCAACAAAAAACAACAATGCGACAAAGAAATATAAAGAAAATGTCATGCAGCTGCGTTTAAATATATTTAAGTATTGTTCCGTGTAAAAAGTACGACAAAATCCATTGTTATGTGGCATTGAGCCTCCCTCCCATGGGATTTGTCTGTTTTAGACTACGAAAACACTGGGTGATAATTATGATTATTCTGAAATAAAAGTAGTATGAAATCTTAGTTTCATTCTATTTTTATGAACAAATTATCTTCCAACCAATAGGAACAGCCAAAAACAATAGCTACGAAACAGGCACGATCGATAAGGTTCCGAACATACGATTTGCTTTACAAACGACATTTGGAACCGCAGTGCAAATCGTAGTTTTAATAGTTTGAAAAATTGGAGGAAATTAAACGTCTTCCTAACCTTTAAGGCGATTTTCATGTTGCAACCAATCAGATCAAGAATTTTCACAATACAAAATTAACACCTTGTCCATCTGAATGCCGTTCGGTGTCATTACTTAATCTGATATTTTGCCGTGACGCAAACATGAACAAAACCGGCTTTGTTGTTGCAAATAACAAAGAGTGTGTAATAATAAACACTTCCTGATCTACTACTCGTGACTTAACTCAGTATAAACACTGCCTCTGATGGAAACACCCAGGACTTGTTTAAATTAACTACGATTTTTGCATGTCCCTAGCTTCCGCCATGTTTGATACACGTTGTTGATGCTCGGGCCCAGTCCCGCTCTGTCCTGGCTGGCGTTACAACCACCGCTAAAATCCCCCTAAATTTTGCAAATCGTTACTTTCCCCGTTCCACTGGAGAAATGCAGCGTTAAATGTGCGTTATTCCACGGCCATGTCCCCGTTAATACCCCACTATGTACCGGGGGTCGGGGGGCCGGGGTTACAATTGACTAGTGCATTTTCGGCTTATGGCCTTATGAGGCTGAAGTTGCCATAATTCAAGCTGAGTGCAAAGTGGATTTGTATTGTACTGGGATTGCCGTACCATTATTTTGTATAATTGCCATGTCTTATTTTTCTACTTTATACAACAAGCAAATTAGCCAGAGGTTTGTGTAGATAAAATTAGTTTTCTTGAAATGAGGTAATTGTCTTTGCCCCAGTGATGGTCAGACTACATTGTATAGCATTTTATAAATTTGATCAAATGTTAAACACAATTTGTGAAAAAGATTTTGAATAACTACTTAAAGTATACATGCTCCATATAGAAGTCTCTTCTGCTGGTCCTCAGTGGTTGAATGTTATCAAGACATTTGAAATATGGGTTCAGAAATCAAAGTAAGTGTGTTCTGGCATATATACCATTAAACTAGTAAACTCGTGGTGGCCATATACCATTTTAGCCCACTTGTTTATTAATTGTGGCCTCTAACTAATTATTTTTACAAAAAAATAGGACTAAATTACATTGTTTTAATTTTGAGAAATAGATTCTGACTCAGGTTTTTCATCATCAATAGGCTTTTAAGTGTCATTAATGACATTAAGTCCACTGCCCATAACTTCTATATATGTAAAAAGTGACAGCATTTATAAGAAAAGGATACTTTGCAGTAAATCTAGTAGATCTGCTATTTAGTATAGACGTAGACATTTTTATAGTATGCCGGATGGACTTGACTGGCCTGATACAAACCCTCTTTCTAAAAAAATATTTTGCCTATATATAGTTACTTCTCAGTCAGTTTAAGATTATATCTTGGTCACACTGGCTCGATGACAATGTTTAGCCCCCCCCCCCAACTTGAAATTTTGCTCTGCCGTCCCTGGTTCAATGTAGACTCCCAGCCTGTGCTTGATGTAGGCCAGGGCAAAGGGAAACTGTCTCATATTTGGCCAATTTCATGTATTAATTAACTTGTTTGTCACACTGTCTAAGACATCTGTTTACTACTGGTCCTCAATAAAATTGCTATAAGACTTGTTTTGTACTATAAATCAATGGTACATAAAATCCATCATTAGTAAAAAGGAGAGGTTGGGTTGATCATTGGCTGCGATGAGGTATGAAGAATAGATTAATTGGCACTGATTACAAGACAATTTTATATATTTTAAAAAACACTGGTGTACCTGTTTTGTTGTGCCTTTGAATGTCATCCAGCTACTCTAAACCTTGAATCCCTTGATGTTTCACAGACTTTTCAAACACTTTTTAAATTATGTATACTGTTTAACAGCTGATCGTTATATCGCTTTATAATATAGATACGATAGTACGCGCGCTCTGATTGGCTAAGAAGCCATGTTTTATCAGAGTATATAACATGGTTAGCCGTGTTATATAGTTTTCAACTGGCGGTTTCCTTTCATCGCGCGCGTAAATCTATATTATAAAACAGATAAAGAAGCCTTAAATCCATGTTTTATACTATCATAAAACACTCTGTTCATTTGAGAACACTCTAAATGCCCATCGTGTTTTATGATAGTATAAAACATGGCTAAGGCTTCTTTATTTGTTAAATAAAGTTACACCTGATAGCTCAGTTGTTAGAGCGCCGGTCTGTTGTGCGGGAGATCGTGGGTTCAAACCCCGGTCGGACCAACACTCAGGGTCTTAAAAATAACTGAGGAGAAGGTGCTGCCTTTGCTCTAACATCTGCAAATGGTTAGACCTTCGCCGTGGCTCGGATGACCACGTAAATGGCGGTCCCGTCTCCAAATATTGTGGACGTAAAAGAACCACTGTGGACGCAATAAACCCTGGCCGTGACCACCCACAGTGCCAGCAAGAGGTCGGCTTGCTGGATTAGTGCCGGACTACTGGTGAATGAGACCTCTAACATGTATAACAGCCAGTAGTCCAATGGAACTAATAGCGAGCACTGGAACAACACACTGAAGAGCACAAGACTTGGATGAATTACAGAGTGGGCTAGTACTTGAAAAAGATATAATAATTTCAATTTATTTCACATTAAAAATATTTACAGAACTGCACATTTAATATTAGCGGTTACTTTTCGAATTGTAAGTCGAATTTTTATGTTGGCTAGCACTTACGTGTTAGCAATTCAACTCTTAGTTCCCTTTGCTTTTGCAATGGATCGTTTGTGAAGTGATTTGCTGTCTCGGGAGAGTTCTTGATAAGCAAACGTTCGGTTGGCCATATGCATCAAAGGCAACGTACCTTGGCTCCACGAGTGTGTGTTATCAGTTTCGTTCCGATAGTAGGCAAAGAAAATCTTTATCTCTTGACTTTTGAATAAAATCGTTCTTCTGTTCAGTCATATTTTTAAACACATGACTTCTATATTTACTACAAAATACCCGTTCTCATGCATGCCGGAGAATCGGTTTATGCTGGAAGGAATTATTTTCGTAAAACCGGAAGAAAGCGCTATGCGCAGCAACCGTTTTATATTTCTTCATCGCGCAGCCGATTTGGCTAGCCAATCAAATTAGAGCTGGTTTGTGTCTTACCAGAGCCTCCGATTATTCAGTTAGTTGAGGAGGCACTGGGAACGAGAATGATAGTTCTCTCGAATAACGTACTTTTCCGGTGAAGGAAAGACAAAACTCATTTTACTCATTCAATATTAAACTGCTCTAAATGCTTTTTTTTTTCTTTTATTACCCCAATTACACCAGCTCTTTGTAAATTTCGGTGATGTATTTATCAATACCCGGTCAATAGCGGTAATATAACTTTAGGTGAGCGTGTGTGTTTGTGTACACTGTGTGTGCAGTGTTCGTGCCGACTTCTTCATTCGATTTCAGCGGATGACTTTCGACTAAAACGTTTTTCTGGAACTAAAGGACACGTTCGAAATACACTAGCTCATTTCAGGATAATCTTATGAACAGGTATTGCTTTATTGAGTGGTATATCAGGCGTTCTGGAACTGAAGCAGCGGCTGCCGTAAACTTTAGCCGGTCCGTGTAGTCGCTCGCTCGCGGTTCAGTGTTACACAACAGTGGCTAGAATCGGTATATTTCATGTTTCCAAAGCTCTTTTAGTTTCGGCGGGAAACTAGGGACGCACGCGCTGGGCTCATCAAAAGCGCATGCGCGTGACGTTTTGCCGCGGTGTGCAAGCGGGAAACTAATTAAAAATCCCGCACGCGCGACAGAAATGACGTCACGTGATATTCACGATGTTATGACGTAAAATATCGAACATTTTGCATTTTGGGGGTACCAGACTCGATCTTGCTTAAGCTTTTCTGGCATCCCAGTACTCAAATTCTAACTAACCCTAATTTAATACATTGTCCATTTTTCTTTTGTTTTATACAAATACTGTGAATAAAATCGTTATTGTTGTAAAATAATTTATGTGAACATGCCCTTCTGACTCTAAAAATATGAAAAATATCACAGGCATTTTAAACTTCGGCAAAGAAATGAGATTATAACGCTACAGAGTCAATGACTTAATAAAATGACACTCGTGACATCAAGAGGATTGTGGTATGTATTGCTTCTGGTTTGTATAATGGTAAACTAGTAATACATTAAATGCAGAACTAGAAGCCTCACAACCTTTGGTCAGTCAATTATCGGAAAGTGCTCAAGTGCTCCGATTGCGATTGTCATGTGTAATAACATTTGTTCGGTGCGAACTTCGTGAGGCATTTGGGTTTTCCGCGACCAAGCTAGGGTTTCCCGTGTTTCCATGCCTTGGGTAGTGCGCTGAAATGATAATCAAACTGACAATATCGAAGAATAGCTTCAAACAAAGCATCAATAGCTGTGTTCCAAAGGTTCTGTTTTGCACGTAATTCCGAAGGACCGAACATGTCCAAAGGACCAAAAATGCTCTCAAAATGTGTCAACGGAAGTCCACATTCTTCAAGTTTTGGTGCAAAGACCCCAAAGCACCGTGACAATATCATAATGAGCAGACTATCCGATCGGACAACTTGTGCATTTCCCGATAACTGACTGACCAATCAGAACATTAGGGATTTCCGGAAACATTGTCGGAAAGTCTCGAAGGGATTCCGATTTTTAACGTATGTCGTGCACACCAAAAGCCTCACGACGTTTTCGCGCCGAACTTGACATCCGGAACTTGACAATGACGCGCGCTAAAATATAAGCTGTTCGCGCGCTGTAAACTCAACGTAATTCATATTGGCTCGCGCGCTCTTTCAAGTGTTAGATCATCGAAGACCTGTTCTTGAGCAGTATAACTCCCGCATCGCATTCGCCTGTATTTGCACGTGAAAAAGGAGGCAATTATTAATACTTATCCATATTTGATTCACGCGCTACAACAATACTACGATTGACGCGCATTCTATATCAGGCAATGGGTAATTATTTCATAAATTGTGAACAAATGCCAGTTTTCCTCTTTGGTCTAACCACGCCTTACCTGAGGATTTATATGCGAATTTTTTTAACAAATTTGTCGCTTTCTTTATATCCTACCGAACCCTCAAACATATTGTGTTATCAAAAGTTATATTTTGGCAGCCTTTTTTCGTGATGTGAAATATCCCAAACGTTTGATTTCTGGGCAAATTATCCGTTCTGCTAGTCAGAGATAAACACAAGTTCGACAGGACCTAAACCTTAAAATAACATCTTATTTGAAAAATGTTCAATAAATACAAATTTCAATCACTCAATCCTTACTACAGCACGAAGTGATTGTTATTGATGGTGGCTGTCTTCGTTAACTTGGACGCGGTTTTGATTCAGGTCCAGTCAAGAGTAGCTAATAGAACGCTTTATTTAGACCACTAGTAACCTGCAATCATGCCCTCCGCGTTCCTATGAATTCACAGCGCGCACGGAGAAGGGAGAAGTTAGACCACTGGTTTCTTATGACCATAATTACCTAAATTAGCACAATATGCTTCCTGAACTCGAGAAGATCTGACTGAAAGTCGCTGGTGAAGGACCGCTACTGAGTATAAAATTACTGCTTTAAAGAGAAATTCAAAGTAACTTCACAGTGAATCAGAATCAAATTGATAAAATAAAATTTTATAATCCACTTTAATTTTCACCTGTCCACTTTATCTAACATTCATATGGTATATTTATCTTCCTGTCCCACGGTGTTATGTTTGTGGTTTTATTTTAGGGAAACATGAAAGGTCAATTCGATAGTCGGTGTCCCTTTAAGATATGTTCGTGAGATAAGTACCCCGAGTGTCTTTTCTCGCCCTCGTAATTACTGATAATAAACAACTCCTACATCAACGAGGTAGTAATCGTTTCCTTTAAAACCCGGCGTAGCAATTCAGTTTAGAGCACTGTAATTTTGGTTTTAATAAACGGTCTATCTATCCATTCCATCAAAGTAGCAGCGGAGCCGGCACCACAGATAATTACATCAGCGATCGCGCTCGACTCAACTCGGTCAACTGATCAAAATTTGCTGGGACAAACAAAAAGTCAATAGGGCCGCATGTAAGCTAACCTGTTTTGAAATAGCTGTATATTATTTACCAATAAGGAATATATTTTCACATGAAGGACAAACCTGGGGCAGGTTTTGATATCGGTTTATTTTTGCATCTCTTTTTGGGTGTTCTTTCAGGCTTAATTTTCACGTTAAGTAGAGTATTTTCATTCATATTTGGCCCTATTCTACAATATAACATGTCTCTTACCAAAGATTTAGTGAAAATATCCTTTAAAATTGCTCCTTATCCACGCCACGTTCATGTTCGACGTCAGTTAGCATAACATCTAAGTTGACATAAGGTGCTATATTACCATAATGTTTCTGATTCAGTTGTCGGTCAAATAATTAGTCTAAATTTTTCTAATTATACAAAAGTTCTACAAAGCGATGTAAGTTATTAAATTTATGAACTGAGCTAAATTAAAACATAAGGCTATATCATATCAAAGATACCAAAACGTTGTCAAGTTTTTCCTAATCGTCATCCATTCCATGTTTGCCATCCGTTACCATGGAGATAAGCTTCTCTGTAGTTTTACTTCGCCTATGAGAAACTTGATTAAAAATAGACCATAATGTTTAAGTTCTATTAGTTTGAATATGATTTTGAGCTTTACAATGTGATGCTAAAAGTAGCTTACTTAGTTCCTTTAATGAAGTAGCCCACAAGATAAACCCTCATTAGTGCTACTTAGGAACGGCTGCAATCGGCATCTTACTCGCGTAATGACCTGCTCGTATTTGCCCCAATACCTTGATAACAGAGAGGTAAAAGGTGAAGCGACCTTATCGGTAATAACTCGTAAGAGTCTTGAAAGACTGATAAAACTGACCCTAATGATTACCTCTGAATGACCTACAATTGAATATCCTTATCGGAGAAGACATCAAGATCTATACTAAATCATTTGCAGGAGCCAGTGAATCATGTAGTGTTCTAAATTAGACTCAAAACTAAAATGTTATGAAAATAATTTAGTTTATTCCAACGGAAGACAGTAAACCAAATGCGGTTTTCCAATTTTAATGGCTAGCCTATATTGCGCATCTCTCCAGGATTTTTTTCGGGTGTACTTGTTGGCCTGTCGAAAAGCCAGAAGCGAGGATGATTTCACCTCATCTCTTCAAGAACTGAAAATACCGACGATTCCGATTCAAATAAAGATAAATAGTGGTGACAAAGGTGATCTTTGGTCTGGAATTTCTCCATTTTGTTATCAAATCGAAGCTTATAATTCGTAACGCCCAACGTATCGCTATGAAAGTTAAGCGTGTACTCTTGGAATATGTGGCTCCTCTCGACCTCTGTAATGACCGTACTATAGTTTTATTCACGTCCATAAGCCATGTACATGTACCTACTGGTTATTTCATGGTTTCAGTATGGAGTACGGGAGAATATTTCACTCGCCAAATTTATATTTGTTGGTATACAACGACCTTTTAGGCGAGTTAAATACCAAAATAACGTAAATTTTCGTCTGTATTCCATAAGAAAACTGGCATCAAATAACCACATGCATTATCCTATAAATAACAAATGGCAACTCTATGTTGTCGGTCTTAAGCCCCATCTACACCATCTATCGGGACGCAAATCTTAGCGTGTATTTCTACACCCGATTTGAATCGTGATAACGAAAACTAAATCGGCCCCATTCAAAACATTTGTGGCACAGTCACAGAGTTTCATGGAATCAGCCCGATTTTCTCAAAGAAACCGTCCTCTCAATCAAAATTCTTGAGATGTGACATGCGTACAACGATATTGGAAAGGGTTTACAAGATGGCGGCGGACGAAAAGACAACACCAAAGAAGAGAAAGGCTCGTTTTTTTAGGAAAAGGAGATTTCTTTATTGATATCGGAGTGGGTAAAATACCCGTGTCTTTATGACAAAAGTGAAATAGAGTATCATGACAGAAATAAGAACAACGAAGTTTTATAATCGGGTGTAAAATCATGATGCAAATCGCACCGTGTATTTCTACACCTGATACGCTGAGCCGATGAATCGGGCCGAAAATCAGACCTACAAATCGTAGCGTGTAAATGGGGCATTACTGAATTCGGAAAGATAGTAATCTATTCCAACTGCATCCTACTCCACATGGGCATACGGGTTAGTTACGGGCAAAGCGAGTCCGTAAGCCAGTGGAGCAGGAGGCAGCTGTCCACCGGAGCAGGGTGGGAGGGAGGGTGAACGTCTATAAGGCCCCACTCTTAACTCAACTAAATACACAATACATACTGAGTGGCGGCCGGACCGTACAAGCGCTACCCTCCCGCGTTCCGTTTAACAAACTGGCCACGATTGATTGAGTGCTCCCTTATTTATACCCATGTTACGCACGGGTGCATTTGGAATAGTAATCTATTCCAACTGCATCCTACTCCACATGGGCATACGGGTTAGTTACGGGCAAAGCGAGTCCTATGTCAGGGGCCGGGCCCCTTAGACCCCAACTGAAAGTATCCCACAATATGGGTAATTTCCCTATCCACCTTACCCGTAACTCAAATCCCCTACCCATAACTTCCTTCCAAAATGGAAGAGATCATCCTGTCGAGCATGCAAACGGTAACCCATAGATAGAACTAAGCTGTGAAAAAAGGCTTAAAGCCCACTACGTTGTTCAGTTTACGAAACCTAGCACCAAGGGTCTCTGCGGCTATCTTGCCTCCCTGTGGCAACAAGCTATTGCTAAGTCTCTCTGATGTGTCCGTGACTGCTTGATCAGCAGCTAGAACCTTGTCGGCCTGCGTGTAATGGTCCACCATAAAGGTAGAACACCAACCCATATGTCCAGCGATGTCCCCTTTAGAAGCACCCAGGAGACTTAGGAGGATTGCTGTGCCACCACGAAACCCGTGGATGGACTCGTTTTCGTGGATGCCGAGGCAGGTCAGGTATGTACGTAGCCTAGCCTGGGCCGCCGACGCCAAAATTGGAGAGCTGGATACCAAATTCTTTTTGGTAGTTGCGCGGAAAAGGAAGCCCCGGCCCAGGTCGATTCCCATTGCCTTACAAAGTTCCCTGTAGAATTGGAGATTCCCAACTGGGCAGATGGCGGGGTTTTTGCATTTTCTGACCGGGAAAGGCCTGGAAGCGTTCCCCCTGAGTGTCTTACCGACCCTTTGGTGGATAAGCAGACTTCTACCGTCTGGATTCTGTAAAATGTCCACAGTTTTTAGCCTTCCTAGGTCTGAAGCCCTCTGACCAGTGAAAAACTCGAGAGTAAGGAAGGCCAAATCGCGGGCGTAAATGTACTTCTGTATGGCCGATGTGGAGCCATTCGAGAGAAGGGCACGTAAATGGTTCACAATTTTCAAAAACTTGTCGAAGAATACCGGGGTTGCCTGCTCGGGAGAAATTCTTGCCTCCGCTTGCTCCTTTTGGATTGACTTAAGATACTGCTTGACGGAAAAATGGCTGGCTGGGTTTCCCCACCCCAGACGATTATCCCATTCTCCCGATCGGTCGAAGCTATTAAATATTGCACGGAGTTTACCAATAGTCGAGTCAACAGTTCCCGCGGCCAGGCGGCTAGGGCACTCGCAAAGTCCCCTAGTCCTCAAACCAAAAAATTGGCAAACCTCCCTGTGGATCTTTGTTCTCCCCTTTTGATCTTTCCATACCAGGAAACGAACAATGTCTTTCGGGCCACAAGACATGAGAGTCTTTGAAGAGCCAAGGGTGCGCAAAAATAATTGTAGCTCTAATTCTAGCTGTGATTTTTGCCTTCCATACTTTGATGTCATTCTGGCCACCTCGAGTTCGTGGATTCGCTTGTCAATGGTTTCCAGGCTCAGTTTTATTCGCTTTGCAGCCGAGCCTTCTAAGTTATCTCTCGGGAGCGCTTCTTGGGCAATACCACAACGTTGGCAAAATGTTGCGCAGTCGTCATTAGGGTAACGGCATTCCCGACAGGCCCTAGCAGGGCGCCATACCCGCGGGACAGTCTAAAGGAAGTCAAAACAAACAAAAGGATTGGATTAAACGCTCTGGCATCTAAAGGCCAAAAGGTCCCATTCCAGAGGCTTTGGTTTAAATACCCCCTCTCGGGTAGGATAAAGAAGCATATTGTCCTCACCCTTTGACCCCAGCCGGATAACATCCGAGGCGCGCCCATTGACCAGAGGCCACCAGAACCGTCTCGGAAACACATCTGGGATGACAATCGTGAATGCGCAATCCGTCCCGGATAAAAACCGGAGGATCGGGCCTACCAACACTAGTGGTGGGAAGACGTATGGATTATCTGGAGTGTGGAGGGCTTGGGTGAAGACGTTCACACCGGCTGAGTTAGGAGTAGGCCAAGGGGTGAAATGACGGAGCGGCTTGTTATCTTTACCGGTGTGCACGTTGGAGTCTAATGACATGAGATCGACAGTGTGAGGGCCCCAGCGTGTTTGCAATTCTTGCCATGATGTGTTGGCCAACATACAATCTGCCGCACACAACACCCTCGAAGGGCGATCTGCCAGGTTCGCTTGAGAAGGTACGTGACACAGAGATAGGGCAATGTTGCACCGCAGCGCCAGTTCGTAGATGTCTTTGATCGTTGCCGTGAGCTCGAGACTTTTGCCACCCTGGTTGTTCCAGGCTTGGACGAGAGTAAGGCTATCCGTCTGGGCATCGACTCGCCGGTTACAGAGTGACTGAGAGGCTGTGGAGAGTGTATTCAGCAGTGCAAGAGCTTCCTTGATTACGATAGGCTTCTCGGACTGTTCGCGACTCCAGTAATCGCGCAGGTGCACTGGCTCACCTGCCGGGGAAAAGACAACTCCGCCCCACCCAGAGTTGGAAGCGTCAGCGAAGAACTTGACCACCTGATGCCTTTCCTTAAACCATGGTAAAAGGCCTTGCCAGTTGTCAAGAAATCTCCAATAGGTAATCTCTTTTCTCAGGTCACCTGCGATTTTTATGGGCTTGTGGGGCTTTCTCCCGTGCGCTCCGATCGCGCGGAACACGGTGCGCGTATACAGACGCGCTGCCGGGACGGCTATCGAAAATGACGTTGTTTTCCCTGCAAAACGTTGAAGTGTACGGAGACTTATTTCTGTGTGGGCTAGTATCGTTTCTCTCAGCTCACGGAACTTTTCTCTCTTGTCCTCAGGTAATAGGAAAGCTGTGCACTTTGAGTCACACAGGTAGCCCAAAAACCGGACGCTTTGCGAGGGATTTAGCGTAGATTTCGGAAGGGCTAAAGTGTACCCCAGAAACGTCAGCACTGAAGTTGCGATGTACGCTGCGGCTTCAGACTTTTGGAAATCATTCCAGTCGCACGTGGCAGGCGTAACTAACTGGCCCATATGGCGGTCGTCAATATATTGACTACAAGGGACGTTAAGGCTACGGATGTAATTAGTCGCCACCAAACCCGTAGAGCGATACACGTACGCACTTGCTTTCCATCCAAAAGGTAAGGACGCGTACACAAAATAACAATCGTCCCAACGTAGGCCAAACATGGTTCTACTGTTTGGAGTCAGCGATAAGTGATCGTAACCGCTTTTATCGTCGCAGACCGTTTGGTAATGGCCCTCCCCAACGTAACGCGGCAAATCCGATAGGTAATCCAGCGAGAAAGGGAGGTCGCGTATCCAAAGATTTAGGAACCTTTCATCGTGGCACATACGCGGTTTTGTCGGTTCTATTGTTATAGGCATCACCAGGTGGGGAGGCTCGACCTGCCCCACATATCCCCAGAACAATAAGGATCCGGTGCGCACTCTCTCACGGATAGTCGCATCAATAAAATCCTTGAATTTATAACAAGATTCGCTGTTTGGAAATTCACGCGACGGCGGATATGGAGCGTCATAAGAACGACCACCAAATGCTCCTTTATAATGCGTCAAATATGACCATACATCTACGCCATTCTGAATAAAAGCCAAAACCTCACTCGCCTGACCCGGCGGGATAATTTCTTTCCATTTACTATAGTGGTTGTGGAGCTCTCCCGGGATAAACGATGATGGGTCACGAAAGATTACCTCGCTCGGTTTTGCGAGAACATCCCCCCTAGCCACCATAGCCGGGGGTGGCCTAGGCCCGACAATTGTGGTGGGCAAGCCCTTCCAATCGCACCAACGAACAACCGGTCTCCTCTGGCCTTGGCTATAAAACGACCGAGGGTCTTGAATCTTAAGGCGCTTGGCGGTGGGTGGACCCTGACAAGGGAGAGTTAAATCAGGAGACGTGCGAAAGATACGCCCACCAAATTGTCGAGCCTAGGCAACCCCATTGGGGCATAAAAGGCATTAGACGCCCGCACCTAGGAACGACAAAGGCGGGGGAATGGTAAAGGTCCCCCCTGAAACACCAACAAAATCGTGACCCGTAAACCTTTCGTTAACTTGAAATTAAGTCTCTTTATTCCCTAGCTAGCTTACAATTTTCTTAACGTAGATACCTATACTACGACTTAGGCTTACTTGAGCCCTGCTAATGAATAAAGCCCCATTCCCAACAATGTACTTTAAAAGGAAAATCCAACCAATATCCTAAAGGAATAATTATAATTTCTCTTTGTTACATAATCAAAATATCCTAGTCTGCTGACTGTTCCCTTTTACTTTGCGAAAATTGTGTAGGAGTGAGCCGAGCTAAGCGAAAAATTACCAGTACCTCCTCCGGGAGGGCGTTTAGATACAGATCAGCGCCGACAAGCCTGTGAGAGTACAACAAAGCGTCCCATTAAATATGTTCAACTTTATTTCCTTATGCAATTATTACAGGTTATCCAATATGCTCACTTGTTGTCATAAGCACTACAAATTAATACTCATTACATGTGCCAACTTTATGATCTTGTTGAGTTACGCGTTGTTAAATCTATTAGCATTACACTGCCTTTGAAAATGACCCGGGCGTCCACATGAAAAGCAGACCCCTCTGCCACGCCCTTGGCGAAAGCCCTGACCCCGGCCGCCTGCAGGCCGACGATACGGGTGCATAAACAGTTGAGCCGACGGTTGCGATGCTCCTTTTGCCATCTTTGCAATCGTCGCTGCTACTGTAGTTTCTTCCTTTGATCCCAGCAATCTGATGAGTACATCTCCGAAGTCAGGCCTAAACATCATGGGTCTTGTTTGACGCAGTATCGCCTCGTACTCCGCCGCTTTAGGGTCATTAGCACACCTAGCCTCATCTGCCAAGGTTTGGAGGGCGGACAAAATCATCGCCGGGTCTCTGAGTCTGACTGGGGACGAGGCCAACTGACGCACTAGTTGCAGCGAGGCGGGCACTCCCCCCGTTTTCAACTGCGCAGCCTTCAGCTCTGCCAAATCTTTCTGTAGAACCTTAACCTGATCCGCGATCTGCGAGAAGTGCAAGTCAATAATTAATGACAAGCAACCCGAATGTTTTGCCACTATACCTATTATAAAATCCAGGCACTACCAGCATAGATAAAGTGCAAACCGAACCATTATTAACATTGAATAGGTTAAAGGCGTAACTTTACTCTCTTATTGTAAAGGGTAAAACAAAACAACAAACAATTAAACCCCTGCCCGAATTCCCTCAGGGCCAACAGACGCTAGCTAGTATGGTAATCTGTAAAGGAATGTACCGTTCTCTTATGAAAACAGAGATAAATCTGCATACTAACATACGCACAGGCGCGTAATTCAAAGTACTGCCTTCTTAGGCAAATATATCTACAAGCCTAAAATTAAAATTTAAATATATACACTGCTATCTCTCGGCCCCGACCGAGAATATATCTTTAAAATCGTTTCTACGGAACTCCTTGCAGCCTCCACTGCTATCTCTCGGCCACAACCGAGAATATATCTTTCAAAAAATTTCTACAAAATTCCTTGCAGCCTAAACTGCTATCTCTCGGCCCCAACCGAGAACATATCTTTTAAATCATTTTCCCAAAACTCCACGCAGCTACAACTGCGGTCTCTCGGCCTCCAACCGAGAAAATCAACTTGCCAAAATACTGTAAATGTGTAGTTCACCGTTCCGGCCACTACCAGACCTACACAACGTACCTAGATGTTCAACAGCGTTGGTAATAACCGGACTAAATGACTGAGAGCTAGAAACTGTTCTTACACGATGTAATTTGTATAATACTGTTATAGAATGACATACAAATGTAACAAGACAAACACATTGCCACTCGGCCGATAAAAAGAAACTAACTAGGTTTTATACCTCAAGCGGCTGGGCTTGCTGGCCGTTTCCTTGCACAGCCTCTTGATTATCTTGAGGAGCGACTGGAACTTCCGCAACATTAGCGTTCTCGACGGGAGCCGGATCTTCTGGTGGTAGAACTACCGGAACAGCAACGGGAACTTGGTTGTTAGCCATGAGGACGATAGATTCGCTTTCGCGGAGAGTTTAACAAACTGGCCACGATTGATTGAGTGCTCCCTTATTTATACCCATGTTACGCACGGGTGCATTTGGAATAGTGGCGGCCGCGTTTCGAGACTAATTATGTATCCAAATTTCTAGATTGCTGATTGGCTGTAAAAGTTTCCCGCATTTTGATTCATCTAGCCACGAAATACCGCTCTTTATCCATGAAATATACAGCCAATGAGAAGGCTGGAAACCCGTTGTATTTTTAACAATATAATTAGACCCTCAGCCCGAATGGGCTACGAGTCATTAGTATAAACCAACTAGTGGACTATTACAAATCCTGCATTCTGATTGGCTTCCCTACTATAGGTCTATTTGTGATGGCCCATGGTAGAGAAAACCCGCACGCATTTTCACCAAATAATAACATTATTTTCTACTGTCCGACTAGTTAGTTTATACAGGAGTCCATTACCAGAAGCGTCCATCTCCTGGTAATAAGTTCATGTCCTAGATACACCAATATGTTACTGACGTTCTATGACCGAAACATAATAGAACGTAATTAACCTATTGTTGTATCTAGGACATGAACTTATTACCCATCTCCTATACTAGGTCTGTGAGTCAACGTATGACCGGATTGAGCTATATTTAGAACAGATCTCACGGGAGTTCACGTGCCCACACTTTGGGAATCCAATCAAACCATAGTCAGGGCAATGCAGTGTTAGTAAAATCACCTCAAAGAACAATAGATCATGCATATGCACGATCGCAGCAGAGTAAGAAGGCAGTTACCTGGGAAACATGTTCTAAAAATTGCTCAAACCGGTCATACGCAGACTCACAGGTATAGTGTATATGGACGCTCCTGGTAATGGGCTCGGCTGCGCCTCATGGGCTATTGTCTCGTAGCCCATGAGGGCAAGAGGTCTAATTGTTTTAGTATAAACTAACTAGTCGGACAGTAGAAAATAATAGAAAGAAACGAATTCAAGTTGAAAACTTGTTATTAGTTCGTGAAAATGCGTGCGGATTTTCGGCTCTACCATGGGCTATCACAAATAGACTTATAGTAGGGTAGCCAATCACAATGCAAGATTCGTAATAGTCCACTAGTTGGTTTATACTAATCGGCGATATCCAACGGATTGTATCGACGGATTGTATCGACGGTGTTGCAGCGCGCGCCAGGTGATTGTTTTTCATTTAGCTTCCTCGCTATGGATGAAGAATTGTGTCCGTGTAAGTTTTGTGGTCATGGGATAAAATAGTTTTGCAATGTTTTCTCGTGGTATGCCGCGACAGGGGCTCCCGTGACTTTATTTTTGTATTTGTATACATACTCGCCTAAAGGATCCTATAAAGGCTCGTGTGTACTGAAACATGAAGGCACTCGTGGGCTATTCCACGGTATATACCACCAGAAAGCATTGCATGCATATGGATTATTTCATAGAAGAACTGAAATATACCACCCTGTATTTCGTAGAAATGCTGAGCTCTGATTGGCTGAAATCAAGAGACCATGCTGAAATATAATATTTATAGGATAATAATGGTTATCAAGGGAACACCGTCAAGGATGCAACGATACTTCAGACTCGCCATTCATTATAAAAAAAAATGCCGACTTTTCCAAAATATGGACGTAAGGTTTTGAAGACAAATTGTCTGATTTTTCCAAGTACAAGTACTCGACAATCTTGATCAGTTCATTTCCTCTTCTCATAACGCTATAGAAATAAATTGTTATTATTATTATTATTGTTATTATTATTATTTAGCACCTTTGCCTGCGGAGAATTCGATGGTGGGAAAATAACAAATAAAAAGAGCCGTATGCTCCGTTTTTTGGGAAATTCGGAGGATATAAACATGCTTTTTTTACTTGACCTTGGCATGCTATATTTAAGCAATAGACCACACATTTCAATGTGTTTACTGGCGAAACAAAGCACGCGGGATGTTGGGAGAACACAAGAAATGCTTGAAAATCACAAGCCGAAGGCGCGTGATTTTCAAGCATTTCAAGTGTTCTTCCAACATCCCAAGTGCTTTATTTCACCAGTATAAATACATTGAAATGTGTGGTCTATTGCGCTTATGATATAACTACCGACACAACACAAGCAGGTGTGCCGATTTCTATGTGTTTACCGGCACAATAGACCATAGATTTTTGAGTCTCTAGGCCAATCAGAGCGCTCGTACTATCTGGGTTATATTATAAAGGTTTATAAAGGAATGATGACACTAGTTCTAATAAATTATTTAATTTTTGCCATTTAATAGCAAAAAAAAACGATTTTCTCAACAATTCGTTCAAGTTCAACTACAAAAAAGATGAACCAATAAAACGATAAAATTGAGTGTTCCTTATCTCCTACGGGGCACTAAATCTTGGACTCTTGAATTTACTGGTTAACTACACTTAGGTTAACTGCTCCAGTCACGAACCTATGGTTAATAGTACATTTATATCTGATCTTCTCTAACAACATGTAATAATTTAAAGATTTATATGATATTTTTTGCTACGAGAACGATGTCTCGGTAATGCAGTTTTAGTAACTAAAGGCAATGAATCTTACGGTGATACATGACTTAGCACAAAAGTATTGCTTCCTAATCGTTCTCAGTTCTTTTGCTGGAGGCAAAAACGATTCTTCTAAGTTCATTTTAGAGCACAATTTCAGAATATATATCCTACCATAATTTTATACGCATCCCACGGCGTTCTTCAAAACCCGTACGTAGTAATTTGAATTACAATACTTTTGTCCGCAGTTGCAGAATATTCTGCGGTTGCTGCTAATTTTAGCTACGAAAAAACATATTGACTCCGAAAAATACAGCCTAACCTGTAATATTTTTTATACTGGGCGTTGGGAAGTGCGTAGGGTTAATTCCAGGTTCGTTTTATTTTGATGTTGATGTGAAATATAATAGAAAACGCATCTATCCTCTATTAGGTGCAAATGAATGTTAGAGTGGGCGAATGTAATTGGAAAGTGCATTTGTGCCTCAGACATAAGTGTTTTAAACTTTATTCTGATTGATTTTTATCTAACTCAATTAGACCGGATAGAAACCATTTGTATCTGCGTCATACAATCCTAGACTCGATAAACCTATCATTAGAATAAGTTGAAATGTAAGTGCACTCTGGCGTTGGTAAGTAGATTAAATTTGAGATACCACGCTCAACCTCATCCAAAAAATACATTTATTAAAAAGGTAGATTAAAAGGGAAGAGATAGAACGAGATTCGCCTCAGTCCGCAGGCATCTCTTCTACATGAATCCCACACTCCAAGTTCGAAAACTAGAGACGTCTGTGGAGGGGGCGAAATATTACTTAACTTCTGGCATTGTGGTGGTCAACTAAGGTAATTCCAGTCCATTTGACATTCATTATTTATGTGATTGAGCATTTAATACGATTCCTCAACCTATCTATAATCACAAAATTGTTATTTTGGAACAAAATATATTATTGTAAAAGTCTGAGTGTAGACTCCCACTGGTTGCGTCTGCGATATTATTTGTTGAAGGTAATAAGTAAGTAGATTAAATGATAAAATCAGACGAAAAAATGTACCCATGGACCATAGGAAAGTTAGCCTGAGAAAATCACTGATACCTCTCTACGGAGAGTGGAGAGAGGCGCCGTATACTATAGTAAAGTTCATGCATTGGAATTACAACTTCCAACAAACTTGTTAAGCATGGCCTAAACTGTGCCGGTCACTGAATTGATACGCAATATTTCCTTGAAGACTGTCTACACACAGTTTGTTATTAATAATATGTTTGGCATATTTACTTTGATATGTGCACGAGGTTAGTCTACTCAGTTCCGATACGAAAATCGCTGAAAATAACTGTCCGGTCCGGACTGAGACTATAAAGGCCTGTCACCATAACACATTACCTTTAACTTCTGGCTTTTTGGTTGGCTACATGTTTGTCTTTCTTCCGATGAGTGTATGGTATATTAACATCAGTTGAGTGTATTTTTCTGTACGATAATTCCCGCCAATTTAACATCCATAATTTATTTGCATTCATTAAGATTACAAAATTGTTATTCTGGATTAAAGTATGAACTTTTTGTATCTGAGTCGAGTCTCCCACTGGCTTGAGTGAGTATCTGATATTGTTTCAGTTGGAGATCTTCCAAACAACTTTACAACACGAAGTTATGAAATATCTCTAAAGTCTGAATTTAAGAAGACCAAGTTCTCTTTTTAATACCTGATAACTAGATTATTTTTTTTAGTTCTCAGGTGCCGGCTGGACGCTATTATAGACCATTCGGAGTCACTTGGTGTTTTCCGGTTCCGTCCCCTAGTTGCTATCAATGAAATGAATTTCGAAGACTTAATACAGCAAAGCCGAATGATACAGTATGATACTCTAGCAATGGCACTACGGCTAGCAAGACCTGACACGAAAAGCACTCGAACTAGAATGCAGCCATGTATGGATAGCTTTTTCGCCTTATTAGGACTCGTCAGCATGACAGTAAACAATATGAGCTTCAGTTAAACAAAACCTACTTCTCATATATAGTGCTACAAAGCCTCTAGTGGCGAGCTCAGAGAATAGGTTTGGATGATCATTGTCATGCATTGATACGTGTGGCAAAAAGCACCCAAAAAGAATATCTCAGCTTGATTTACCTTCATTTCAATACGGTGTTTTCAATAAGCTAAAATTAACGTATTTACATGAAAGCCGCGTGCCAACGTTAACGAGTCCATATGATACCAATACATCCTCGCAAACACTGCACTGGTACGAAAGGGAGTGACAAGTTTTCAGGATCTTAACGGATGCTCTTGACATTCTACTACACTACAAGAGAGAAAATATAGGTTTTTGATTCCTATTTTAGAACCAGATCTGCTTCAATACTGTGTACCAATACTAGGAGGATTCAGTGTCTCCTCTCTTCGTTTATGAAATGCAATTATAGAAGAGATTTAAAAAAGGAGTCGATAACAGGAATTTGTAATGAATGCATTTATTTATATATTTTTTGGAATAGATTGTAGTGGAAAATATGGCAGTATGAGAGCTGGACCGAGCATGAAGAGCGTGCTAAATTCTTAACTTCCCAGTAGAACGCTTGGCCCTTGAACTCAGTGGACATCTACTGTGGTTCGCAGCTTGCCCTAAACCCTTGTCACACGGCCATTAATTTTCTGCTATCTTCGCCAAGAAAGACACGCCGAAAGAAGAGATGATGGAGTCTTAGTAGCTATACTGCATGGGTATTGACTATACATTAACACTGAATAACTCATACATACAAAACATTTTCGACAAATGGAACGAAAGAAAATTGTATCACAGCATGGTAAAACGCAATTATTTTTTGTTTATTTGTTTGTGTCGCTATCTCCAATTGCTTTGCTGCGAAGAATGTTCACTTCAATTACACACATGACCCACCCACCCATGGGAAGTGTTTATTGGACAAACTGTAGGCGTTGTCGATTATGGTGTTGTTCTTTACGTACATTTATCTCGTACCTCATCAATCTTGATATTCCGGGGCGGGACGTTATCTGTAATTACTATTTTAGTTATACTACAGCTAACTATCTCTAAAATAGTACTCAGTAAATCGATATATAAAGACCTAAATAAATGTGTAGCCCTTGATTTCCTGTTTGGACTAAATGTGCGTGTGTCCTCATCGAGAAAAATAACTGTCATCTATTTTAATAGCTAGACCACTGTCTGACCACTGCGCGTGTGTTAGCAATTCAGAGTTTTTTCAGTTTAATAGCTATACTACTGCTAGAGCAGTGGCAGTGGTATGTGTGAAATAGCACCAGCTAGTAAAATCAGTGTGAGCCCAGGTGCTCAACGAAACTCAGATTAAAAGCACTTAACCACCCAACGAGAGAACTGAAAGAGTAGAAATTGACCCTTTGCGATATAGACAATGATTACTTCAATTTCAATTGTAGTTCTCATTTCATCTTAGACGTCGTACTCTTTGTTCGCCATCATTTGCTCATCTATGGAGGTCACTTATTTTAATTATAAATGTGTTGACTGCGATGTAATTTTGAACTTGAAATAATAAGCAATTACGTGAGAATGTTTATAGTATTACTAGCCGAGCCTGGTACCGGTGGTGCTAGTGGAAGTATTTACTGAACGCAAACAACTTTATTTCTTTTCTTGAAAGTTCATATATATATATATATGTATATACTTCCCTTTAATGAAAACTAACATTTACTCTACCTGCCCCTACTTGTCCCCTTGTGAACTGAAGTTGACAACATTAGGACATTTTAGGGGCTAAAATCCTCTGTGCATCAAATGACATTATTTTTTAGCGACTTTGTTCATTGGTTTCGCATTTCAGTACCATAATTCATAGTAAATTATCCTTCAAATAGATAATTGTCGAGCTGAATCATGCCAAGAAAATAACTTAGTGACATATATATTTTTCCTTGGTTTCCAACTGGATTTTGTTGTTGTGAGCAGAAACGTTAGCCGTCCTAAGTATCTGGTGTTTGCCATCTTTCCCAAGAAAATATTTTTAACTACATGTACAGCAAAAAATTAAAATGACTTAACTATTTTTTTTCCGAAGCTTAAGCTTTTCGATAAATTTGTCGATTAAAGCGGTCTGCATCAGATAAGATGTTTTAATTCGCGGTACAGAATTACTCAATAATAAACAGAGCTCAGTGTGGAGTAGATTTCTGCGTTCAAATAAAAATCGTTATCAATGTATTGGCTGTACTGCACAAAAATTGAGCTTGCGATTTAAGGCCGCATACACCTCACATTTGATGTTATTCTCGTGTGTTTCAAATTTATATAGCTGAATTTATTTCAAAGTTTAGTCGGAGATATAAGTGTAGAAAAAATGTCGGCCGGGGCAAGCCTTTTTTTCGCCGTTGAAAATGTTTTGAATGAAGAAAATGCAATGTGGTATTAACCAAGAAGGAAGTAGCAAATTAAATTACCAATTGAAACAACTGTCATGCATTCCAATTTCGGACGATTTAATCCGCTCACGATTCTTTACTAAAATTCCTATAAAACCGGCGCCAAAATCCGCCTTAAATCGAAAACCACAAATATAATTCCTTGTTCTAGAGGCCGACGTTTTTACTTATAGCGGAACCACAAATCTTATATTTTCCGTCTGCCCCTAAGAAATTAAGCAAGAATTTTAGTCAATCCAAAGCCTCAAAACACCAAACACTGAGATGAGATTAGACTGAGCAGAGGCTGATAATTATAGAAACAACTTATGATTCAAAATTTAAAATGTTTTAATATTTAGACATATATGGGCTGTGAAGTAGGTCATTATACTACAGGGTTCACTTCATTTCGCATTTTCTCAAGGTGGTTGTTATATTTTTTGTGCAGTAAAATATGGGATAAAATTAACAATTACCCATGTTGAAATCACCCGAGATTCGAGTTTAGGAATACAATAAATTAAGATAGCTTTAATTTAGTGCTAGACTGATTTTCTTTCTTTCCTTATCACAATATTTTTATCATCGCTCATTACAGTACAGTACTTTTTTCTTCGAATCAGTTAGCTATGCGAAGTGAACATGCCGAACAGTTTCCAGCTATTTTTAAGGTCTTTCTTTAGCACTTGGTTGCTTGAAAGGTGCTATTTCATTTTTCAGTCTAGTTCAGTTTCAGTTTTGTTTTAAGTTCATTCAGTTCAAATATCCTACTGACTTTATTAAAATATTGTTTATGATTTCATTAGATTATGTAGTATATTTTCCACATCTGTTTACCCCATTACTAAGTCTTGTATTGTTTGGTATTCAATTAGATCTTGCCCAAAGTAATTAAGCAGTTCTTTTTTTTAATTGAAGTACTTTGTTGTAAACGTCGAGGGCAACTTCCTGATCTCAAAAATTATCTTAGAATTTTAAGTAACCCTGAAAATCTGTCTTGAAATCTGTCTTAAATCTCTCCTCTGCTCCGGCGTTATTCCGCTCCCGAAATCTTCACTGATTGCAGCATTATTACAAAAGCGCTGTTCATGAATTAGCCTAATGAGAACACTGAATACTGAAGCTTTTCCATGTCTCTACCACACTTTCAAATTAGAATTTTCCCTTTATCGGTAAAGATTGGTGGCAATTTTAATGAGCTGTGCCTTTCAAAATAAATGACATCTTTAACTACTACTAGCTTCGCTTACTCGTTCAACAGTGAATGGACAAACTTTCCTGCGACTCGAAAATTCATAATCACCAAACTAAGCTAGCCCTTCCCGTTTTCTGACGTCTTTTGGCTGGTACAATGTTGTGGTTTGAATGTTAATGCTGTTGGAATGCCGTGTTCACCAAACCTTTTCCTTTTAAACCATTTGTTTAATTCCTTTTATCGTATTTCTTATTTTAACACCTCTGTCATAATGTCATCTTCTGTCACGACAATTTCCACGCAAAGCACAAGCAATATTTATTATCTGACAGCAGGGTAAAAAAGCTCTTTTGTTCCTTCATATTTTTCCACAGAGGTTAATTTATTTCTCGCACGCTGATTCGAGACCTAATTTTAAACATTTCCGGGCAACTTCGTGTTGTGTCTTATGATAGATGGATGCTAATTTACTTTTTTTTTCTCGGACGTTTGGCAGCATAAAATGAAAGATTCCTTCCTCTCAACAGTCCACTTCTTTCAAAAATCTGACTTAGGAAATATTGTGTTGCATAAAATGTTTAATGAACGTGAAACGTACTTAATTTAACCGAAATGTTTTAATTCACCACGAGTTTAATTTCGCGTTGTTAGACATTTTATAACCTATTTTTTTAATAAACTTCGCGTCAGTAAAATCTTTTTGAAGTGTGATTTATATTGGGAACCAAAGACTTTCGTCAAACAAACCTTTCATCACAGAAATTCACTCTCACTGTTTACCTAATCGTGTTCAGAAAAACCTTGGCCTTTCACATGTTTTTGAACAAATTTTGTTTTCTTTCTTCTGGTTCCGACGCGAGCACAAACAACACACCAAGAGCTTTGACAAGTAATACGCATCCCCCCCCCTCCCCCTTCCGTCATATTGTCATGTAGCTACTTAACCCCGGTCTTCTAAGCTGGAGGCGTGACAAGGTTTTCTGGTTCGTTTAACTTTGAGATCAACCATGACCAGTATTTACTTTTTGTAGACGCGATGTCGTTACCCGCAAAACAGTTCGATAAGCATCTTTTCCCCATTCATTTCTCTCGACATATCGCCGTGTTTTGTTTGACAGTTCGCTGCTTACTAATTATTCATGAGTTATCTTTCAGCGCGCTGAGTTTTGTGTCGGTAAAAACCTAATTTAATTAAGATACTTAGGTTATATGGTTGACATGCTGCAAGCGGTGACGCTGGGAAACCAACAGAGCCTTCTGTTCAACGTTGCGGGACGACCAATGTTTAGAAATCCAATTCGCCCGAGATAAACTAGGTCAGAAACAACGGGTACGACACAGCCATTGCGGTAGTCTCTCCTTTTATATGGAAATTACGATAATGTAGCTACCGATAGATTTACGATCAACTCCAGTGTACACCTGTCACAGGGCCGGAAGGAGGTTGAAAGCTTCAAAAAAAGCGCATCTCGGTGACCTCAACCTGCGCGGTTCAAATTCCTAAGCCTGAACGACAGATCAATTTGTTTTGTGTGCCATCATAAGCGCAGGCTCGCTGCGAGGACGAGCAGTGTTTGAGCAACAGTGAAGGGGTGTTCTGTTGTTGTACTATACTCTTGACACTAATTGCATTTCAATCCTCCCAAGGGAATCGCGATTCTGTAATGAACTGATCAACACCTTTACTTAAGAGCCAGAGAGAGCCACAGTAGACACAGTACGTAAACCTGCTTTTGTTTGTAAATAAACCTCCCATCTTTTCTTCAAAGCATTTGAGGAGGACTTAGTGATCACCTTACGAAACAAAGCGGAGAAATTTCCCTTCCATCCTGGGTAGAGCCTTGGAGGCGTGAGGTGCCTGGAATTTCAACAGCAATTTTAAGCTTCAATCGGGCCTGGCGGAAGCACGCAAGCACGTGGATTGCCATTCTGAGAAGCCGCTGCAGTAGTGCATTAGTTGGAGGAAGTGTGAAAACGTTTCCAGCCCTACCAATTAAACTAACCAATTTTCGTGTTTGAAATGCCAACGAGCGCAAGGCACACTACCAGGACTTAGCCCGCGTGTGTGGTACCAACACAGTCTAAAAGCTCTCACAGCTCCGAAAAGTTCTCACAAGAAGCGATAAGAGCTCTCATTCCTAAGCACTTCTTCTATAGAACATGAGAGCCTTTCTGACATTTACGGTTCTTGTCTCACTAAGTTTAGCAGCACGACAGAAAAGAGTTCGCTTCGAAGTGAAGGAAGAGGAAGACGCCGGTACTATCGTTGGGGACGTCTCCAAAACTGAAATCCCTACTAGACTGAGGCGCGGAGGCTTCGGGAAGATTCGCTATACCTTTCAAGATCCTACACAAACTATTTTTGTCGTCGATGAAAACACTGGGATTCTTACAACCAATATAATTTTGGATAGAGAGAATCTCCCCTCTGCGGCACAAGGAGATATTTTCCAAATCCAAATCACGATATCCACTGGCTCTATGCCGATAAACGGCGTTTTGCCGACGGAGGTAAAAATTTTGGATATCAATGACAACAGTCCAAGATTCCCGCAAGATATTGAAATCCTACGAATCTCTGAATCCGCTCCAGAGAACTCACGATTTACGCTGCAAAGAGCTATAGATCCCGACATTGGGAATAATTCAATTCAAAGCTACAGGATTGTCACAGGGAACGAGGATGGGGTATTCGGTTTGCGACTCAAGCGATTTAGCGCGGACTCGATCTTTGTGTTTTTGGTTAATGTAAAACGCCTCGATCGCGAGAAGAAAGATTTCTACCACTTGGTCATTGCTGCCCTCGACGGCGGAACACCACTACCGAGGGCAGGAAGAAAGGAACTGAACATTACAATCCTAGACTCGAACGATCACAGCCCGGAGTTCAGTACGGATTTTTACAAGGGCAAAGTGCAGGAGAATGCGCCCAATGGAACATTTATTCTGCGCGTTCAAGCTGTCGATAAGGACATTGGCACAAATGGTGAGATAAAATTCTCCCTCGACCCTCACAAAGATAGGGATTTGTTCAGGCTGGATGAACGTACTGGTGAAATTTGGACAAACGCGGTGCTTGATTATGAAACCAAGGAAGAGTATCGCCTTACGCTGACGGCTCAAGATCAGGGCCCAGACAGCATCCCCTCAAAAGCCCAGATAACCATTAAGGTATGTGTTTGTGTGTATACTTTCGTTTATGTGTCTAACTTGATTTACCCCCTTGTCAAGATCTAAGGTTTGGGTTATTGGCTTTTCAGTTTAACTGTATTTAGAGTCGCGGCGAGATGCCCTGCTGTTTTGAAGGCAACCAATTGATGTCTTTGTTTTTAAGATTTTACGGAAAATCCAGAGGTGCTAAGCTCTCAATCTGTAGCCGTCTTTCATCACTCCCGATCCATTTCACTTCGTTGTGGCGTGATACGTTTGGAATGATAACAAGCGTGTTGAAATTGGCAAGGAAATTGACGATGAAATGTACACAACAATCCGCAGCGAAACCTCCTCGGTTCGCGACGAACCTCACTTTAAAACCCTAAGTCAACGTGCGCGGCTTTCTTGTTTACGGGCGGTTTTTCATAACAGTTTCTCATGTTTGCAAGTGAAATGTGAATGTTCAAAAAATTCGGGCGAACGTTTACTTTTCTCTTTTTCTTGACACTGGAAATAACTACAGCTCGTGTAAAATAGCATGGAAACGCGAGAATAAGTAGTAAATCACTTTGTGTTTATTTTTTTTGTTCCACACCAAAAATATTATTGGATGCAAGAGGTAGTTTTTGTTGCTTTTCGGGGAATCCCGGTGCGAAGGTTTTATATTGATTTGTATTTCGTTAGCCGCTGAATTAGAAAGCAAAATGAATTAGATTCCCTAATAGCTCTAAATGGCGGGATTTTCGTTATTAATTCGGCGTTTTAGCAATAATAGCCCGACCTCACGAATCAATCTCACAGAGCTATTCTCTTGATCATCGGACCACAGTTTTGTGGTGTTTTTTAAAGTATAGCATTTTGTATTGATGTGGTTACGCGGGTCATTGATTGCTGGAGTCCGTAGGTGGCTCACAATCGACAACAGGGTAAAACATTCGGATGAGTTGGACGGACTAGAACCCCCCTGTGTGCTTTCATCAAAATATTATTTACACAATCTTAGAGAACTCCCTCAATTTATAGTATAAACATTCTCGGCGGGATTCGTTTCATTGCTTTTATTTATATTTGTTAAAACCAATCTCATATAGAACCCCATAAACAAAACATCAACCACGTAGAATCAAAATTTGCAATAACATATCTTTCCTTTCGATCCCAAAGCGTGAAATACCTACTCCAATAAACTATTGTCTTCGTTATTAAATAAAAAGCTGCCTGCTCAAAACATTTCTTTACATTATTGTAAGGCTTCTTTATGTTCAAAAGAAGCTAATTTCGACACTCCTAATCTATAGTGGTTCACCCCCATTGTTCTTCTTCCAAACCGCAACATCAAAATCAAAAGTACATTTTTGTCTTCTTGTGACAGGCGTCATTGTTCGATACCACTTCACATGAAAAGACCGTAGGTACCAATTGTTCCAGCTCGGCTATTTACATAGGTCAAAAAGCGCTTTGGGCCTTGAACATATGCATATTTCATATAGGTACAAATGTAAATATTCAGAAGTGATGGCAAGTGGGAAACGGAAAATATTGAAAAATGCACCGTTTAAAAATCCAAATCCAAATCGTACCTCTACTTTGCCTTGGTGCAGTGTAAATTAAAATTGTTTTTATTTCAAGTTGGATTCAGTTGAAGTTTACTGCTGTTTTTCTTGAATACGATTAGCAGCTGTGAATTTATGCTTATCTTGGATGCGTGAAAAATTCCCAAAGAGCTTTATAATATTTCAACCCAAAACAACGAATGTAAGCCGATGTTTTCTAGATCAGGAATTACAAGCACTGATTTAAACATGTAAGAACAGCTTCGTTTACATTTGAATTCTTTATTTTTGTTTCTTAATTAAGACGCCAGAGCTGATAAATGTCTGAATTTTAAAGTTACCCTCTTTTAATGCATCAAAAGCTATCGTTTTGAGGCTATCGAGATTACAAGAATTCTTTAAACTCTTTTAATATTCAACAGGCAATGATAGGCAAGTTTCATTAAACATCTTACAACTGTCGTGGTCAAAGCGGTCGAAATGCTCTAAATTCTACGTTTCCTGCTTTGTGAAACCACTTTGGTTCAATTAGTTAGATACATAAGGCCTTTGGTATTCGTTAAAAGTTAGAATACAAAAGAAAATGGTTTGAATACTCTCTGTTTACCATGCTTTTTACTTGAACAAAGCCTCCATTGAGACCAAACACAAGGGAATTACTTTTGTTTACTTCTTGGAGGCATTAAAACGGAATATCTGAAACGCATGATCTTGCTTTGCGCACAGCCCTAGCTGACTTTGAAAGCTAAATATTAAATCCAAGATAGCTAAGATTTGATAATTCGGAAAGAACCGCCTTTCACAATATATTAGAGCTAGTAAACCATGGGTTTTACGAATGTCAAGTTCTGTCTTAATACTCCATTCAGAGGCAGTTGTTATATCAGCCATAGATTTTTATCTCTTTTTCAGTTTAGAAGCTCAGTACAACAAGACGAAAAAACCTTATCGCACACCAGAAGAGTTTGGATATTGCCCTCAAGTCTGCTATACGAAGCAGCAAACGCAATTGGCTGCCCAAATTGATGGGCAAACTTGAAAGGATTTCAAGAGCAAGAAAAAGATAAAATCGATGAATTGACTTTCCAAAGCTGCCTCGCGTGTAAAATAGGACGATTAGCACAAGTAAATGTCCCCAAGCGTAATTTTTTAAAAATGCCCAACTTTGAATGGTCAAAATAAGGAAATTGTAGTGTCGCAAACGTATAACTTTACCTTTATTGGGTTATTTTTGTTTTTATTGAACAAAATCGTTTTGAATGGTAAATAATACGCCGCTCCTTTAGTGGTTACTCCACGTGTTTTGCACCTCATTGTATTAAAACATCTTGGTTTTATGGCCTATTACCTTTGAGTCAGAGAATTATTTATATCGGGAGAAAGCTTTTAGCGTTCTGTGGCTCTTACACTTTCTGATTAGTTGAAGAGGCTGCGAGTTTGGAAAATACGAGATCGCTGAACACAGTGGTAGACGGAAGTCTGGTTATATCAGCCAAAGCGGCTTAACTGGGCTAGTAATTATGGACACAGAACAAAAGGAATCATTTTAAGGCCTTCTTTTAGTTAGACCTGACAAAGTAAGGCTCTGTGTATCGTATCGGTACATGACTCTTAACATGACGCACAAGCTATTGGCCAGTCAATAAGTTATCAATGATAAAAACTGCAATGTTGTGACAAGATTCATGGTTCATTGACCAGAAAAGATAAGAAATTCAGCTAACATTGTATTTTTGTTTTATATTAAGATTCATGTCGCCTGAGTCTCACAATTATTCGATTCAAAAAAGAACTAAGAATATGCCACGACTAGACCGTGGTACTCAAAGCTCTATTAAATTTAAGCCATTTATCATGATTAGCACTGAATATCTTCTATGTCACCTTTGTGTATTTTTTCAGAAGTGAAAATCTGATGAAGGCTGGCATGAAGGTTTCGATCAATTTTGCATGGGTTTTCAGTATGATAAATGATTGTGGATGATCGGATTTAATATATGCAAAACGTTCGTTTATCTTCAGCTTTTTCTTCCTTGCGTTTAGTGTTTAGTGTATTTGTTTCTATCTTTTAAAGTCTCTCCTACTGTTTTCCTTTTCAAGCTTTCTTTTAGTAAACAGCGTCACCAAACAATTTTTTCCCCGCCCTTATCTTGAAGCCTCTTTCACAGCCACGTTCGCTATTTCATTTCTTAACACTCGGAAATCTTAAAAGATAGTCGGCATTTCCCTTCTCTTGTTCGAGTTTTTCCGTAAATAGTTACTGCTAAAGCGATCGACGTCGTGTCGTTGTAATTTTTGGACTTCACTCAAAATATCTGAAAAACTAAGTTGGCAAATGCTTAAGTTTTAACTATTCACGTATTTAGTTGCTCTAAAGCTGATTAACCATTTTGTAACTTTCAAGTAGAACTATGGGCCGCTACAAATAAAAGAGGAAAACAATGACAAGAAAATTTAACAAGTTAAAAAGTTACAGAGAATCTAAACCTACCAAAGTGTTAACGAGTTCGATGACTTCCTTGTTTCTAACATTTTAAAAAATTCCTGTGCTACAATTTGTTAATCCTTGCACTACAAATAGAATGTATTCCCACTAGTTTTCAATTACTAACTGAGCTTGTGTATTATTGCTTTCCACAACGACATTTTGTGGTGGAAGCCTTAATTCTTTGTTATTTTTCTTGTATAATAATACTTATTATTTCTTGAAAGAACCAATTTCATTGCCAAGCAGCGTAGATGAGAATTTAACTGCTTGTTTTCTTAGCTCATTTCATTTAACATCAACAACGAATTTGAGGTAATTGACCTTATATAACGGCTCTATTTCTACTGATTTTAAAAATTTCGCACATTCAAGCTTCTCACCAAAATAAAGACAAGATGAAAGGCTGATTGTACGGTACTGGGAATATATATAATAATTATATATATTCCCAGTACCGTACACTGAATCAGCCTTTCATCTTGTCTTGATATTCGTATACTTTTGCTGATTAGATCCCATCCATGCAAGGTGATCCGGTTCCTGCACTTCGTCCGAATTGGTCCTTGCATTCAGTTTTATTCAAGAACTGAGTCTTTTTCCTCATATATCAGTTTAAACTAATTCATCATTGTGCCCACGTGCTCAGTCTTTCTCTGTCGGGCATCGTTAACGCGCATGCCTCGCTCCTCATCCAAACAAGAAACCAAAAGTGCACGAATCTTCTTGAGTTTCTGAAACTTGAAGTAGCAAAAAAGTGGCTTCTTGGCGACAAAACTCACCCATTCCATCTGTATACTAAAATATAATCCTCTTTATCAGGCAGATCAAGTTTTAGGCTGCAATGTGAGTTACGAAATTTAAGACTGAAGACACATAACGAAACTTTGATCTTCAGGGCCGGAGAAATACACTTCAACGTTGAACCGGAAAACACCTGAGATATAGATAAGCTCCTCTACGCACATACGCCGGACATTGTATGCGCGGTTGTGTCTGTCCAGTCTCCAGAAAGCCTCAATACTTTTTCTGCTTAACCTAGTTTCTGTATTCAAATGGTTTTTGACCCTTCGTGTCCCATTTCCCTCGGAGACGAAACGTATTTTTATATACATAAAAATCTCGATAAAATTTGCATCCAAGACTGCCTATTTTTGGTAGGAAAGGTGCCTGCATATCCTTATCCTCGTAATCTTAAGTATTATTATGATAGTAAGTATACGAGTCTTGGTTAAGATGAATATGTAAGTTATCCTGCAATTACTTACCCGGTTTTACACTTTTATCCCTCTCAGGCCTCGACCTGTATAACCTTCAATTTATCCTTCAAACAATCCAACACGTTCACCCCCTCTCCTCAAAATATGATGTTCTCGACAAGGAAACAACTTTTCAATGCGTCAACGACTGATAAACTTTCAAGAGCCACGACTTTTGGAATGGTTTGTTTAATTCTTCGTTTGATAAACGCAGCCACAAGGTGTACGTGCTATTGAAATATTGCTATTAAATATTGCTATGTATTAAAATATTGCCGTTGATATACTTGTGTACCCGTGCCAACCGAAATATCGGTATTAATTATATATTTTCCCTAACCTAACATTTTGTCTTACTATTATCGCGGTTTGTTTCTTTCAGTGCTTTGAAATTCCTCCCCATGCAAAGTTCGATTATATTATAGCTCTCGTCTTGTTTTTATTTCCCAGTTTATATGCCTACATTTCTAGATAATACTTGTGTTTCTGGGCTATGAATACTCGGTGTTTCGACCTCTGTTATTGTCATTAATTCATTTCACGTTTACTTCCCTCAGGGTCTTACCATTAAACATTTCTCTTTTTGTAAAGCCGCTAATTTCCGAAATGATAACTGAAGTGGCGTTCATTCACAAGAAAACTTAATTCTCCCGTTTAATTTTCGATTACTGTTTCCAACTTAATATCGGACAAGAAAGACGGGAAACATGTTGTCAAGCGTCAAACTGCCTGTCGCGCCAGTCCATGTGAAGAGTTTTGAAAACATAGGCGGTTTTCTGGCGAAAAGCTTTCCAAATGGCTCAGTTCTTATAAAATCGCCAAGGTCGTTTTCATTTGCATCGAAATGCACCTAGCAAAATTGAGTGGTTCTCAAAGCAGTTTCTGCCGTTATAGTCTAAAAAAAAAACAGGGCTAATTTTAAACTGTCTGGCGCGTTTTAAGTTTTATCACAATCCAATTTGACGAAATCTCTTATGGGAAAGTGTTCATTTACTCAATACCGTCTCTAATCCACATACTATTTCTAATCCAATCCCGTCTTTCACTTAACCCTGAGATAAATCCACCAATATTTCCAGTGTTTATCCAACTTTATTATACGGATAAACCTTTTGTTGTCTTATTCCTCCACCCGTTGCCATTTTGATCACGTCTTCGTTGACTTTACACTTTCGAAAACTTGGCCTCGGGCATTTTTCTGTTAAATCTATGTCTTACACTAAGGTTAGCAAAGCTTTTAATCTTATTTTGTTTAGTTAAAACGCATATGGGCTTGATTGGATAACTGACCTGATTTTCTGTAACAGGGCCACTTTGTGGAAACTTCGATGTTCTTAATGTGAGCAGAAAGTGAAACAGAATTAAGCGAATATGTTGTCGTGCTTATAAGTTTACTTAGCAGCCTTGCCCCAAGCGAGCATCGGTATATGTCAAAAGAAAAATAATAACGCGAGTATAAAGTAATCATATCTACAGTAGACTTCTTCTTAGGGGATTATGTCATATTTCTTTAAGATTATAGAATGAAAGCTGGCTTCGACTAAAATACAAAGTTCACTGCAGCTTATGAACACACATATAGTGTTTCAAGGGAGAGATTCAAAGATGTTAAGGAATTTCATGAAGTAACCAAGCATTCCAATTGTTGTACTTGTCAGAACAATTTTAATGGTCATATGAATGGTTTTGTTTGGGTTATAGTTGGCATGAATTAATCCGCAATGTCAAAACTCTTAATTTCCTCAGTTTTAGTCGCTCGCGTTTCTGTGACAGCACAAAAGGTTATTCCAGTAACTCCTATTGAACTATTAAGAACTATGTTTTCATAATTTATGGTATCAATCTGGAACGTATCATGTTATATTAAGGTTTGATGATCTTGAATCAGTAGTTTTTCATTTGTAGGTATTTTGCCGTCATAGCTAAATTATACTGAGTTAATGAGGAAAGCAGTTTAATTTGCTCAAGTTTTGTATCATTTCATTAAAATATAATTGGCAGTGCAAGGGCAGCGCTAGCCTTGCTCACTCACTCTTCGACGAGTGTTGTTTATTACTCCTAAGTTGGCCGTCTTAGTACAGTCTCGATTTGAAAGCAAACGTTCGTTAAATACTCTGTATGCCCACTTTATTATATCCAATGGGAACTTATCCGCCTGCGAGTCTCTTGAGGGGTGTCGCTTTTGGCCTTCGAATAGAGACATCTGTTTTCGCAGGCTAATGTGAACTTCAAGTACAATTCGTTTATGGTACAATTTATCTGCAAATGTACTAGATCAGACATCAAGAACGCTCTGGATGAATTTTACTAGTTTTCAGTCGAATATTTTAACGCTATTAATAATTGCACTACACATTTATTCATTTATTTTTTATGCATCAGCACATCCACGCGATGGCATTAATATAATAGCCGTTGTAGATCAACCTAGTATAGAAGTAGAAGAAGTTGTATACTCTCGTCTGCCCTTGGCCTTCTAATGTCAAGAGATCGTGTTTACAAGTGCAGTCTAATCTGTACTTGGAATTTGACTTAACCTCTGAACTTCATTATTGCACGAATAATTAAATAATTCCTATGTCACTACACCTTATCAGTACACTAGTCAACTTAGTTTTCTTCAATTTAATTCAAGGCCAAAAATAAGTTCGCTGGCTTATGTCTCTCAAATCTTTGCCGAAACGTATTTTTTTGCTAGATACCCTTCGCCCTCATTACTCTCGAGGTACTCAAATTATACTTTCTCACCCACCACTTCAGCAGTGTTTATAAGTACATAAACAAACCGAGATCATGAATTCTTTTTCACTTGACAGTTATCACAAATGAGTGCTTCCTTTTCGTGGTCGCTGATTCACTACCAAGATATTTTAAGTTAGGACAAAGACACACTCAGACTTTCCGTCGCGAAGGGTTGGCCTATGAGCGATTACGAATTCCATCCTAAAGCGTTCAATAAGAACTCTAGTCAACATGGCGCTTACTGGTGCGCTTTTGTTCCTTCTCATTTCATGGTTTTGTAATTTCCGTGAGAAACGAAATTTGTGTAAATTATCATAGGTCTGTCTATACTCTAAGAACATTAAATGAGCAATTGTTCAAAATTCCACGCCTTAAAATCCATCACATCAATGAATTCCTCTCTCTCAAATCATCCTGAAATATATAATTGATCAGTCTGGCCAAAGTTCTGACACGGCAGATTGTTACTCGTACAATTCTTCACCATTTGAATCATCGTATCAGCAGAACCAAGTTACAAGTAATCTTCGAAGCGGCTTATTTTGCACACCAATCAGTTTTAAAACTTCGGAAAAAGTTAGTCAATGCGACGACTATAGTAACCTGTAAAAACTAGTAAAAACTAATGCGACTTATAAACTTACAAACCTATCTAGGTATCTGTCTATTTCTTTTTCATTTGTTACTTTATCTGAAGTCCATAATCTTCCACGTACTGTCAACGCGTATTTATGTGTAGTGGAGCTCCCACGCGATCGGAGCACCATAGATATTAGGGATGAGATCGTAGAGCAAAAATTGTCTGACTTCCGGTTTAGATTGCCCGAGCCCGGCCCGAGCCCGGCCCGGCCCGAGGCGAGCGACACAGCACTTTTTCAGGCTAGTGATAATTTGTTTGCTTTTTTTCATTTTCATTTTCTTTTTTCTTTAAAACTTTTTGCACTGATTTCCCTTGATTCTACCAGTTATTGTTATCTTTATTATCTATATATAATTTATGTTTTCTTGTTTTCGGGTCGTTACCTCAGTTCAGATAATTGGGAGGTCCGCTTTTAGGCTTTCCTGAATATATATATTGGATTCCATAAAATGTTTTGGTAACGTCGAGGTCCCAACCAAATACTTCTATCACGCCAGGTTTCGGACCACAAACCCCACTAATAGCCAGGAGTCTATTATCAATTATTTAATCAAGCCGTGACACAAATAAAATAATCTTACCCTAACTGCACTTTGCTCTTTTCAGTTTGTTGTTTGGGCTGCAACTCGTGGCGTTTTGGAAATGTGTACAGGTGCATACTTATATTAGTCAAATGTCATACATGTCTGAATACGAAGTTTTACTATTAATTGCATTTAGCTATACTAATGCCTGCTAGCTCGTGAATTTCAATTCAAAGAGAAAATGCCTGTGTTCCGAATAAAAACACGTAATGGGCTCCTGGGTGTGTTGAATACATTTGTGGGGAGGCCGGCAAAAGTTATGGAAATTCTACGTTCGATAGTTACTCATCAAAATATTTTTTTTTCTCAAATAGGCTCAGAAAAGTTTAGATTTTTCCGCTAAGTGGCTCTCGTTTCAAGTTGCCGTGTTTGTCGGAACATGAGTTAGCCATTAAAAAATCGGCGACTTTGAATAATTTGAAACTGTTATCTATAATGTCAGTCTGGCTGTCGCTGCGTCCAAAATATAATGTTATTCTACAACTGCCTGAACAATGCCTAAAGGTTTTGGCAAAAAACCCAGGTGTTTAGGGACTTGCTAAGGCTTTTTACAACACTGACACTGATTGACGTATTATTTGCGTTGAAATAACGAGGACCAGTCCATCATAACTCTGACAAGAGCTTAGTTATCTGAGAAAATGACCCCTTCAGCGCGTTGCGCCTTCTATAAATGTGAATTATTCTGATAAGTAGAGAAACAAAATCTCAGTCAATTCGACTGCATGATAAAATTATCACCGGTTAACTCTGTTACTTTCTGTTCTCTCGGCTCGAATAATTGCTCAAACAAGCTTTAAATATATCAGTTCATACCACAGAGTTTAAACAACGTTGGTGCAAGCCTGGTTTAAACAAATCCTTAAGTTCCTTTTTTGGTTTTGAACATTTTCAAGAGCTCAAGGTAGAAAACTGCAAAAACTTCTTGGTATGGCTAAACTGCAGAACATGCTTTTTCCGTGAGAATATCACAAAAACGTTGTTATCAGTTGGAATTCGTTTTCGCTCTATGACATTCAAGGTGTGGATAGCTCCTTTTGACATTCAACACGTGTTGGCCGAGAAACTGCATGAAGACTGATTACAACTTTTCTGTGGGACAGAAATAGCCTATGTAGTCTAGTAACTGGATAAGCTAAAATCTATTCTGGCGCTTGCTTCTCAATTTAATAATTATACTTGGCCTTTACACAATATCAAGCTCACAACTGTAGGGAAATTGGCTAAAATTTTAAAGGAAATGTCCAATTTCTCGATTTCAAATTAAGGATTATTCGATAAATAATTATACTGCCTGGTTATCTATAATCAAAGATCAAAGGAAGCAAAGATACCGGAATTGTTCGGCTTATTAGAGCTCTAGGTCTCTTCGGCTTTTTTCAGCGATTTTGACATCTCATTCAATTTTCTTGACAGAAGAAAATGCGCATCCTGTCCAGTTCCATTTCCTGACATTTACTCGTTTGAAAGCATTTGGATTACTTGTGTTAGCAGAATGGCTCATCACTTAAAAGAACTCTAAAATGTAATAGCCTTTTAATGCATGATGCTGTCCATTAGAAGTTATTCCAGTACCGTGATAATTTTTATTTCTCACTCAGACATAACGTGTCTATTATCAATTATTTTATATGGTTTAATTTGTTGGTAATATTCATAGAGTGATTTAGCCCGGGGGCGCGCCGATGCGTCTTTCTACGCCGCCAAACAGTCTCCGTTTGACCTCAATTACACTAAACTAGAGTTAGTTATGTTGTGATTAGAGGCAACTGTTAATTCACAAGTACGCTAGTTACTCCAAACTAGTCTTCGTAGTTGTTGATTCACTCGTGAAGTCCTTCAGAACAAACCCAGGTCTAATACGTAACATTCTCATCCATGCATATAAGTAAATCTCTTGCAAGTCTACCTCCCACTTAAAAGATCATCCAAAAAGATTAAAATTGCCAATTTAGATTCCAATCACTGATAAGGACGATTTGTACGGTTCCAACTCGTGCATATCTGCACAGTTGTATTGCCGCAACTTCACAGTCTTCGCGTGGCGCTAATAAAGATAATTTTAAGTAGTTAATTACTCGTAGGAATTGTTATCAGTAGCCAACACGTCGGTGTAATCACCTCGCTATGATGTTCCCGCACAGCATCAGCTGCGATGCGCATCGGTGTAACCATACAAAACAACTGCGACAGGTCACGCGCGTCAGCCACTCATGTGGTCGACGTCTCGTTTTCTAAACCTTTTCGGTGGATTTTGTTAATGGCGTTTTCTTTTGTTGTATACGCGCCGCAAGGAAACCGGGGGAGAATTTGCTGTGCCGCAGGAGGGGGGGGGGGGGGGGGGGGGGAGAGGGCGCAAAGAAAGCCTGTTCGTGCGCGTGTATATCGTGCGATGCGTATACATATACGGATAGATAGATCTTTATTTATACACGGTAAAAAGATCATCAGGCTGTTTACAATAATATGTATAATAAGAATAATAAGATAATATTATGATAGATAATATCGATTTCACTAACCTACATATGTACTAATGTACTTAGCTATTTAAAACTACGATTATATGTTGAATACAAACATTAAAACCTTCTTACTTTATATACTGAGAAAAGTGCTCATTTAGTAACTTCTTAAATTTACTCAGAGATTCTGCTTGCCTTAAGTTTCCTGGTAAACTGTTCCAGAGAACAGCACCGCTATAGCTGAAGCTGTTTTTGCGATAATCGGTACGCGGCAGGGGAATCTTAAGTTTATTTACGGAGTCTCTCAAAGCATATGAGGCAACATCATCGCGTTTAAATGAACTTGGAGCTAAGGTATTCCGGGGTGAGACCATGTAATGATTTAAAAACCATAATTGCTTCTTGCATTTGACGCTGCGTTTGTAGGATTTTCCAACCCAGATCCTGCATTAGTCTGTCGGCATCGGCATCAAAGGTTGAACACTCGAGCAGCGCGATTCCGTGAAATGCGCAGACTATGACGCTAGATTTTACCATTTTCAGCCGATTAAAAATGGCTATCATGCATGATAGTTCTTAGATGTATACCTGTGTTGAAAAGCTCAAAGCGACATGCGAGTCTTAATCAGTTTAATAGTGAAGACTATTAAACTGCAACTAATCGTGGAAGGGATAACTTCGATTTCTTTCCTATCCCCACAAGCTTTTTATGTCATTCAAAGGGCAATGCCTCAATTTATTTCTTCATTTCCGCCGTAATAACAGTACTTTGTTAATCTAGCTAGACAAACGTTTGCCATCCCAGCTACACTACGCAGCGTGTTTGAGTCGGCTCGGATGGAACGGGCACGAGTACCTAAAAGAAGGTTCGGCTCGGATAATTTCTGCAGTAAAAACGACTAACCAGTGCCAGATCTATACTCAGAAGTTTAAACTTCAAGATGCGGACAAACGCAGTCACAGCAAAAGTTCAAGAAAACGCGCGGCCACGCCGGCTTGGACAGAGAGCAATGTTAGAGAACGTCTTACAATAATGGAAGAAGAAACCATGACATGAAGCCTTGAAAACGCAAAAACATCGAAGGAGGATAGATCAGCGAAGCTGCCAACCTCATGAACAATAAGTTCATTTTTCTTTTCCATTTTCTGAGGTAGAGTCCTCCTTGGCAATATATAAGGCTTGTAACTTTCGTGTTCCCGATTAGTAGATCCTTTCAAGGGTCAGCCAGAAGACTAGACACGTAAATAAAGTTGTTTATTTGTATTTTATTGTTTTATCGACAATTTTCGAAGGACGAAAAGCGCCTAAGTAAAAAGTCCAATCTCGTTCCCAGAGCCCGCGCATTTTTAGTGCTGACCAAAAGGAACGTGGGCTCTAAGAACGAGATTGTAGCACCCGAGCCCAACAAAAGCGCTGCGTAGCTCTGTACATTTTTATTGGGGAACAGTACAGGTTAAATCCTCAGTTGCAGCGTGAAATATGCAATGATTTAAGCTACAATGCCCTCTTCTTCCGAGCACTATGTTCTAATTTATTTTCCGCATTCATTTTCATGTGTTTTGAGGCTATTTTATTACCATTTTCCCCAAGAAATGGACGCCATTATTGTACCCGTGCTTGCTAACCCTTTGTTCACTACCTTTCTTTTCCTTAGGTAATTGACCAAAATGACAATGCTCCTACCATCACCGTCAAGCTAGTGAAGGTGCCGAACGCCAAGACTCCAGGACACATCCCAGAAGACGTCGGTGTTGGTAGGAATGTTGCTATCATTGAAGTACGCGACAAAGATAGCCAAGACTCCGTTAACAGTCAAGTGGACGTTGACCTCTTCCAGCACAAACACGACTTCGCCTTGAAGAATGTATTCCGAACATCGTAAGTACAGAAGACTGGCTAGAAATAGAAATTTCAAAGATAAATTGAGTCCCAGGCCCCACTCGGCCTAGCCAAACAAAAGGGCGATGCATGTTTACGGGTAGAAAGGAATGTTGTAGCGACATGTGGTTTTCATCAAAATGTTACCCACAGAAAACTGCAGGGTCCTTTTAGTTGAAATCGACGTCGAGGAGGAGAAATGTCAGCGAAAACAAAATGTCAAAACGGCTTAAGCCCCGAAATTAATTTGCTCGATTGATACATCAAAAATTGCATCTAGTTGGGCGAAATTACATAGGCTGGTTTTTATTCCTTTAACTATTCGCTACATACCAAACCTTAATTATTGTATTATTTCTTTGATTATCGTTAGAAATTATTATTATTACGTAAGTGCGATGCCATGGCAAAGTTTATGCCACCCAGTGTCGATGCAAATCAAGGAAGACGCCCTATTTGCCAGTATTTTATTGAACCCGCTATCATTAGTTAGCATGGAATGACTTTCTCTTTCAAGGAATTCTCTAAAGCTTGAGATGTTTATCTGTGCTTTGAAAAACTGATCTAGGCCATAGTCGTAACCATTAAACTATTTCTTTATTACAGGTACAACCTTGAAGTTCAGCGTCCACTCAATCTCACAAGGAATTCCCGCTACGAAATAAAATTTACTGCCCGAGATCGCGGAAAACCGGCAAGAGAAGCCAATTTCACGCTGATACTGCGTATTGACGACAAAAACAGGAATGCACCCAAATTTAAGGAGACGTTCTACGACCTTTCAGTCATGGATGACTCCAAACCCGGTAGTCTTGTTAGTACTATCACTGGTGTGGACTCCGATACGGATCGCGAAGGGGACTTAGCCTATTCCATTAAGAGTTTGCACCTCGGCAAAAATAACGTGACCGTTTCTAACCCAGAGAGATTCTTCTCTTACGGGAAAAAGACGGGGGAAATGAAAATCATGCAAAAGTTATGGTGTGCTTTTACAGCATCTTTTCATCTAGTCCTTGAGGTAAGGGATAATGGCAGGAGTCCCCTACGAGGAGAAGCAGTTATGAGAATCGCAGTCCAATGCGCTAAGTATCAGTACAATTTCAGTATCCCGGAGAACAAGCCAAAAGGCTATACAGTGGGGCACATTGCAGTCAATACGCGTTCGCCAGGAGAAAGCCTTTCCTTTAGCCTAACGTCCTCTGGGCAAGAAGACTTTACGATTAACAACGCCACTGGTTTGATAAGAACAACGCACCGGCTCGACCGTGAGAAAACCGCTTCCTACGCGCTCCACGTGTTTGTCTCGGATGGCATCGTGAGCATGCATTTGACGACACTCGTGCGTGTTGTGGACGAGAACGACAACGCGCCGATTTTCATCGCTTTGAATGATAACCACGAGGTTTCCATCCCTTCAGATGCAAAGCGTGGAGATGAAGTACTTACAATCCGTGCAACTGACCCAGATGAAGGCTCTAACGGAAAAATCCACTACTCGTTAATAGAAGGCAATGAAGACAAGACCTTTATCCTCGATAAGGACCGGGGGGAGCTGGTTGTGTTTAATTATATGTTCAAGTCTTCGTACACGTTGACTATAAGGGCTGTGGACATGGGAGATAATGCGCAGTACTCGTTAATTAGGATTCGAGTGTTGGTTGTTCCTCCCGCGCACTTAGTTACTACCACCAGCCCATCTGACAGCCCCATGTACGATTCTCGAGGTTCCGAGGGTGGTTTCCTCGAGTCTAAGACCATGCTAATTGTCGTTGCTGTTTGTTCTTCTGTTGGGTTACTTGTTATCGTGGGGGTAGTTTTCTTAGTTATCAGATACCGGCGCCAAAGTGGTAAATCAAACCATAGGAGACCATCACAACCAACGCTACCTCGGGAAAGCTATACAGAGCCGGAGATAAGTCGGGAAGCCGCAATTCAGACGTCTAAGAAAATGTACAGCCAAGCCACAGTGAATATGTACAACTCTAACGAGATGTTGGATTCTTACAGGGGTAAAAATAGTCAAGCCCAACCGCTACAAACAAAAGGCTCCTTGCCCTCAAGTCCACCTAGCAGTACTAACTCGCTACATCGTCACCATGGCCTTCCTCGATATGGAGAGATTTACCCCCCAGTTTCAACCACGCGTCCAGTGTCAGAAGGCTTTAGTAGCGGCGATGAGATTGATAGTGGCAGGGGGGACAGCTCACGAGCGTCCAGTCCTTACTCTTCGCACACTGCCGGAAGAAGATACCATGAACAGATTCCTGCTCAGTACGACTCTCAGCGCGGGCATCATACTATGAATCATAATCATTATCCAGCGAGGCATCATAACGGCTCTCATTACAAGTACCCGGTTGTCACACTGCCTACTCGTACAGACAAGAAGAAGAGTTTCGTTACCATGAATCCGACAGGACCATCGCACTCTGCTACCGATTTGTAACGCAAGGAGGAAATCTGTGTTAGTTGCATGAAAATCCTTTTCGGATATGTAACTCCGGAAGTGACGGCGGTAGAACGTTGTGTGACATTCAGTACTGTAAAGCACTTGTCTTTGATCAATGTGTCATAGCAGTTTAGAGTTTATTTAAACAGAGATCAAAGTCACGCAAGAACGGTACGGTATGATATGAACAATTCTCTAATATGTCGCGCTGTAAAGTGTAGCGTGAAACTATGATGATTGTACAGTAATGCGTAACGCACTCCATGACGTAACGCAAGTAGAACCGCAATGGAACGTGCAAGTAAGCTAGGGACATGCGTTATGTAACTTATGAAGATACGTGACAAACTAATTAAAGTCACGCAACGTCAGCTAGATGGACATAAGTAAGATTGTATAGAAACTTTGTTAAGGGATCCCCAAGTTGATGGTTAAGGATAGTTGTTGAACAGTGAATTACTTCATTGTGGTATAAGTAGATTCTTAACTGAACAATATGCTATATTTTAGAATTGTGTGACATTGACGTGTAACGCGTGTATATGTCATTCAATTAAGAAGTGCCCGGGGAAACAGCTTTTTTAACAAAACGGAATGGCACTTTAAATAGGCAATATTCGTATTCTCACGGACGAGCTGGAACGAGCACTCAATGGAGGCTCATGCGGGGAATCTTTTCTAATGCTAAATAGTTTTTAGCGAATTCCCCCGCACGAGCCTCCATTGAGTGTTCGTTCCAGCTCGTCCGTGAGAATACGAATATTGCCTATTGTGATGCTGAAATGTACTATCAGTGTATTTATGTCACGCATGTTAAGTCACGCAACTCAAAATGGTGCGTCACGCACATGAGGAGAACCTTATTTCATCTCAACTACGAATATGAAACACACGCATGCGTGACATGCATTAAGACAGCATTATACCTTGACTATTTTATAAGTAATCTTTTTTAGCTTTGTGTACACGATACGCATTTTGGGCACGGCACTCCTAACTTGGGCACGGCACTCCTAACTTGGGTACGGCACTCCTAACTTGGGCACGGCACTCCTAACTTGGGTACGGCACTCCTAACTTGGGTACGGCACTCCTAACTTGGGCACGGCACTCCTAACTTGCGCACGGCACTCCAAACAGCCGAGACTATCTTTCTATGGGGTCACAGAACCCTTAGATTTTTGCGCATGCGTACCGTATTACTCAACCTTTTTGATGCGGCGCTTATTCGAGGGCGGCGCTTAATCCGGAGAGGCGCTTATTAAAACTCATTAAAAATCAATATTTCTGAACTACGAATATGAAACACACGCATGCGTGACATGCATTAAGACAGCATTATACCTTGACTATTTTATAAGTAATCTTTTTTAGCTTTGTGTACACGATACGCATTTTGGGCACGGCACTCCTAACTTGGGCACGGCACTCCTAACTTGGGTACGGCACTCCTAACTTGGGTACGGCACTCCTAACTTGGGTACGGCACTCCTAACTTGGGCACGGCACTCCTAACTTGGGTACGGCACTCCAAACAGCCGAGACTATCTTTCTATGGGGTCACAGAACCCTTAGATTTTTGCGCATGCGTACCGTATTACTCAACCTTTTTGATGCGGCGCTTATTCGAGGGCGGCGCTTAATCCGGAGAGGCGCTTATTAAAACTCATTAAAAATCAATATTTCTGAATAAAACTGCTCTTTATTTCTAAAAAACGATAACGACAACAAGAGAAAAAGAGAAGTTGGACTTGTTGTGCCGGCGAAGTTTGTGGCGTTCACGATGGAACTGCATTGCGAACGTTTTAGAAAGAGATGGAATAAGCGCCTCTTAAGAGCTCAAGTGCTTCGAATAAGCGTCGCGTTATTGTTGATGGGTACGGCGCTTATTCGAGAGCGCCGCTTATTAGTATTTTTTTCTTTCATGTGCGGCGCTTATTCGGGAGGGGGGCGCTGAATCGGGGGAGGCGCTTTTTCGAGTAAATACGGTACCCAGCACATTTCCATTTATACGACCGAAATAAGGGTGCCGATAATGTTTGGCACTCGTACCTAAAATTTAGGAGTACCATGCCCAACATGCTTATTGTTTCATCACGGGGTTTCATTCATTTGCCAACTGTTCTTTCTACAGTGAAACGAAATCAAACCACTAGAATAAGATATTGTATCCACTTTAATCATTGCTATACTTAACAAAGCGATTTTCAAAGCATCTGAATACATTCACAGTGCATTTTTGTAGTTTTGTAGCTGAGAAACTAAGAGGTTTAATTAGATTAGATTGATCCCCTAAATGGGACCTTACCCTAAATCAACCTGCAGGACATGATTTTACAGCGGACAATCGGTTATTTTTCGAACCTAAAACTAATTTTCTCTTCATCGACGCACAACAAAGAGAAATAAAATAGCAGAACGTATTTCTTTCGAATACATCTTTGTATCTTCGTACGCGTTGGGTTGATTTAGGTTTCAGTTCCCTTTGACCAAACGTCACTTATTCACTATGCACGGACCTGCTCCCAATTTTTGCCGTGCGTCTGTTGGCAAATAAATGCGCCTCCAACTCAGTCACGTGCACAGTCACGTGCACCGAGACATCAAGTTTTAAAATATTTAACAGAATCTACATCAAGTTGATAAAATTCAAATGTACATATTTACAATGATTATTAATAATTTAAGACTATTCATTGTATAATTTAAGAATTTTAATGTCGGATTATTTTTAAGGGTATATAATAATTATTATAGTAATTCAATTTGATTTATTAAACAAGGAATGCCAGGGCTATGACGTCATTATTAATTGTTACCAATCACAATCACGACTGGACTTGCTTGTACGTTGTATAATTCTGTCGAAGTCCAAGATTTCTGTTTATCCTTAGGGTGAGTTCGTTTCGGATTCTATTCCGGAATTGGAATACTTGGAATAAAAATGTTGGGAGTATTGCACCATTAATTAATCGGTTTTATATCACTGATATAAAGATACTGCAGGAAATCAGACCAAACGTTTAATCGGGACTTATATCTCACTTTAACCGATTTCCTATGTTAGATAATACATATTTTATTATTTTTCTAACACAAATTATCACAAAGTGAAATAACAAAAGCATGACGAGAAATTTTAACCGAGGCAATATTACTTGTTGCCGGCTACGCCACACTAACAGCTGGTTGTAATGGAAGAAATATTAGTGAATTCGTTGCAAGAAATAATATGGGAGATAATACAGAATGCAACTGGCACAGCGCCAGTATAGTCCTATTATTTTAAGAGAACTACGGCAGATGAGTTGCACGCGCATATGTGACGGAAAGAACATGACGCGTATGCATGCACGCGGAGATTTAACTGAAATCACAGGCTAACCATCCTCCCATTTTGTGTATTTGTCACTGATGTTTTAATAACCATCATTTCATACTTCATACTTCATACTTCATACTTTATTTATCTTTCCTTAAAAAGGCTTTTCAAAGACAAAATACAAATACAATACAACTACAGTGTACATGATAATTTGAATTACATCTATTAATTTAACCTATTTTGAGTTTGATATAATTTGCTCTTCAGCTTTCGCTTGAAACTTAAAACGTCTTTACTTAATTTCAGTTCATTATCTAGTGAGTTCCATATTTTTACTGTTCTGTAATAAAAACTTCTCTGACCACTCGCAGATTTGAATAAGGGGATTTGTAATAATTGTGAGTTTCGAGTTTCACGACCACTAATATTGAAGCGCTTCGTGAATTTAGATATTAAATAACCTGGTGCGGAATCAGTCATACATTTGAATGCCAGAGTGGCACTTCTAAAATACACTAGCTTATCTACTGGGAGCCAATTTAGCTCTTTTAGTATAGGTGTAATATGGTTATACTTTTTGGCCCCGCTAACAATACGACAGGCATAGTTTTGACATGATTGTAGCTTACGTATGTTTCTATTAGATGTATTTGCCCATACATTCGAGCAGTAAAGCAACTTACTAAATACTAATGTATTAATAACAGTAATTAAAGTGTTCTTATTAAACGCGTGTTTAACACGGTTTATTTGTGCTAGTCGAGAAAAGCATGAAGAAACGGTCTTAGTAATGTGTTTGTCGTAGGTTAAGTTCGTGTCTAAGATCACGCCCAAGTCTTTGGCACTGGATACTGGTAACAGCTCCTTTCCTAGCAATGAAATCTTAAAATATTCTAGTTCAGCTATCTTCTGTTTACTACCAAATACTAAGAGTTTAGTTTTATCTGGGTTTAATAATAAGCGGTTCTGACAGCACCACTTGCTGACGTTAAATAAATCTTCTTCTATATCAGTTATTGTAGATGTCCTCTCTCTCAGATTGAATGATATAAGTAGTTTGGTGTCGTCCACATAACTCGTTGCAATACATTTCTGTGGTACAGAGGTGAGATCATTCGTATATATACTGAATAGGAGTGGTGCCAGTATGCTCCCTTGAGGCACGCCGCTGACCATAGTAAGAGGCTCAGATAGGGCTGAGTTAATTCGGACAACTTGTCGTCTGTCACTCAAGTAGCTACGAAACCAGTCTGTGCATGAAGGTGAAGCCCCTACATCTTGTAGTTTAGAGATCATCAGTTTGTGGTCGACGCTGTCGAAAGCCTTACTCATGTCTAAAATAACCAGAGCAGTTAGTTTTTTGTTGTCAATGGCCTGGAGAATCTTGTCTGTTGTTTCAATGACAGAAGTTTCTGTAGAGTGAAATTTATTGTTTCCACTTTGGTTATTTGACAGCCTTCCCTTTGATATGAGATATGATGTAAATTGATTGTGGACGATCCTTTCACAGACTTTCGATAATATTGGTAGGAGCGAAATCGGTCTATTTTTATTCGCTTGTTCGTAGTCTACATCTTTAGGTATTGGAGTAATTTCAGCTAGTTTCCATTGTGCAGGGAAGGTGTTGGTGGCTATTGAAGTGTTTGCAATGGAAGTAAAAACTGGGAGAATAGGGCCTAGGCAGTCCTTAATTACACGGATCGGAATCTTATCAATCCCTGGAGCTTTGTTAGAGGGCATAGATAATATTATATCCTCGACGTGTTTACAAACAATGGGGCTCAGTGAGAATTGTTCGCATGTTTGGTATTCTCTTGGGATGAAGTTATCGCTGCTTCCTGTCACAATATTGTATTCATTGGCCAGCGATTTGATATTCTCGATGGTAGTTTGACCGACAGAAACGAAAAACTTATTGAATTCGTCAGCAACAGTTTTATCGTCTTTGCTAAAGATACGCTGTGATTTAGACTTGTTTGGTATGCAGTGACGGATTGTTTTCCAAATACTGTTGGTGTTGTTTGGATTTTTCTGTATCTGCTCAGCGACAAAATCCCTTTCTGCAATTCGAATTTCACGTTTTACCTCCTGTCTGAAGAACCTATATGTCGTCCATGCCAAGGGATCATTTGTTTTCTTAGCTGCTTTATGCCATTTATCCCTTGTCTTCATTAATCCACGGATATTGTCAGTAACACATGGGTTAGGTTTCCCGCGAACTTTAAAAGTTTTGACAGGTGCATGTTGTTCAAGAATATCGTTGAATAATGTATCAAATACATAGAGTTTGTCGTCAACATCGTCGAAAATATCCACAATGGACCATGGTACTAAGGAAATATCCCTGTCGAATGCCTCAGGCTTATAGTGTTTAAAGCTTCTAGTAGTAATGTACACTGGTTTGGTGCGCATTTGTTTCAGTTTGAGAGTGATATAAATTAGGTCATGATCACTGACTGAGCTTTGTAACACTGCGGCCTTTTGCACTTGCTTCGTGTCAGATGCAAGAATAACGTCCAGAATTGAGCTAGAGGACTCAGTAACCCGGGTTGGCGTGGTTATGAGCTGTGTTACATTGTAAGAGCTACAAAAGTTATTAAGGGCTTTATAACCAGCCGTATCCATGCTCGCCATGTCACAGTTCAGGTCTCCAAGTATGTATACAGGTACATTATAAGACGAAGCATAAATATAATTATCTGTAAGGTCCATATCGAAACAGCTCAAAGAAGTGTCTGGGGGTCTGTAGGTTGTACAGATGATGAAGGATTTGAGGTTTCTGACTTGTATTTTTAGCCATAATTGGTGGAAACCAGAAGGCGCGATTTGTGAGATGTTGGTCAGAACCTCTGTTTTGTAGGTCCGCAAAACGTAGGCGCAAATCCCGCCGCCTCTCTTGTTTAGGCGGTCGATACGGTAAATATCGTACCCTGGTACTTCAATTTCGAGGTCGGTTACAGAGTTATCAAGCCAGGTCTCGGATACTGTGAAGATGTCGAACTTCTTGTCAATTATTGTCTCCTTCAATTGAATATAGTGGTCTCGACATTTGAGAGATCGTGCATTCAAGTGAGCGATCGTGACATTATTTCCAGTTTGTTTTCCAATTTTACTAGGTCCTGGGTTAAGTTCTATGTCGTGAATAAGCTGGATAATCGGCCGGAAAGATGCTGTAGAGTTTCCATAATATGCGGTAGCAGCTTTGGCTCGTTTCACGTGGTCGCTGGCGGTTAGAACTGTCCGCGGCCATTTTGCTCCAAAAAAAGCGAGTTCGTAACACTTCGCTGGTGAATAATTGTAGATGGAAAAACATATTCCAGGTTGTTCTTTAGCAGCAGAGGACTTATGGATACCATTTTTGGCAAAAATAATCCACTGGAAAAGTAGTAAGCCAAATAAAACTCGGAACGTAAGGTAGTAACGTCCAGACGCCATGACCATTATTATGCTAATTCCATCCTTTGAATCCTTTTGCAGCGTAAGTTCAAACGTTGTAATTTACAGCGCGCGCTGCGAGAACGGTTATGTTCGGGCTCGAGCATGCTCATGCTCTTCGAAATTCAAATATGTATGAGAAATATACAAACCAAAAAATAACCGTTTGGTCAGGATGAAGTGAAAAACTTAAAACAAAATAAAAATAATGAACCTAATGAGATGAAAGTTGACTCTAAATAATGGTTTAAAATGTAGAAATAGAAAGAAACTGAGTGTTGTAGTGTGAAAATAAACTAAACGGAGTATGAGAAAGATAATAACGGAATGGAAAGTTCTATACAAACGAAAATGTACTAGTGTGAGAGTATAATAACTGATGAGTAAACGTAGGAAAATAGGAATTAGAAAACTAGTAATAAATGAAAAAGTAAAGAAAATGTAAACGATTAAGCAATGTACTGATGTATTAAGACCGCAGAACAATAAATTAAGAGCGCAACGAAGAAGGAAATGGAATTATAAGTAAAACAGCTAGAAGATGCCGACCAGCGAAATAGAAAACTGAATTTTAAAGTCAAGAATATAGAGAAAGCACTACCAAAATACACCAGATATGTCAAACTAACCTTTAGACGTAGATGTACGAGCTGAAGTTAAGAAAAAGTAAACATTGTAGCAGTAAAAAATAAGATTTGAAGAGCTTAAAAAGACCATAACTGTACTCCATTAGCGCGCGCATTAATCATTTCATGTTCATTTCTTAGCAAATTGTGAAATAAAATACCTTTTGACTTGATTCTGCTGTATGTGTGTTGATTTAGCGCGCGCTCATAATACAGCTCTGGGCCCGGTTCCTGAAAGCCCGATTAGCGCTAATCCTGGATTAACTCGCAACAAAACATATTAGTTGTCATGGTAATTAACTCTGGATTAGCGCTAATCTGGCTTTCAGGAACCGGGCCCTGGTTTCCTGTGGCTCAGGATTGTTTACATATCTAGTGGTTATCTAGTATTTTTATGTAGTTTGCGAGATGAGCCACAGGAAGCCCGAGCTATATGTAAACAACCCTGTTCCGCGCGCTGTGCACGGTCGGGCAAGAACATCTCGCTAAAATTTCACTCGTGGTATTTGTATGGTGCTCCACTCGCGGGAGCTCCGCTGTGAATCATTAAGTACTAATTACAACATTCGCATCGGATGTACAATGGCTATCCGATACAACATCGCCACGAATGTAAAGTATTCTTATGATATGCACCACCTAAAATTTTAAGCTTTGATTACTCCACCTTGCTATCGATGTGGGATCTCACAAAAACATGTCCCACATCGAAGATACAGTATACATACATACATACATACTTTATTTATACACATAAGAAACCATCAGTAATAGCATAAAATTAAGGTTTTTTTTAAATCGTAAAAAGAATGCCTACTGCTTTACATGTTTCACGTGTCTTATAAGATTATAATTACAATAGTGTATGTTTACGAAGTTTTGTTCTAAAAATGTTAACTGTATCAGATAATCTGATATCCTTGTGGCATAGATATTTTGGAACGCGCACCTCTCAAATGAGTTTCGTCTTTCAAACTTCTTAGTCAAGTCTGCGGGAGCCAGACCGTGCAGGGCTTTGTACATTAGGATAGCCTTTTGGGTGGCTCTCTGACTATCGGGCCTTTGCCAATTGCAACTGAGGGAGCCCAAGAGATCATCGATATGAGTCTGGAATGGGAGATTTGTCAGTATGCGGGCTGCACGATTTTGTAGTTTCTGAAGTTTATAAAATGGACTTATACGCACTCTAATAAAACAACATCTGTATCACTGTGGGGGAAGGTCTTACGACCGATCGCTGTCTTCCACTATCTGTCAACGTAAAACTTCTGTATTGATGCATAGAGACCATCTAATCAATGTGGGACATAATTGTATGCACACTGCGAATCACCGTGATGTAAACTATAGAGCTCGACTAATTTTTTTACGTTTTCTATCAAGATTTCATATATTTTCTTATATTATTTAGTTTCATTTCACAAGTAGTTTACAACATTCGCGTGAGTGTTGTATAGGCCGATACAACACTCTCGGGGAGCCGGCTCAAGTACGTTAAAGCCTAGATTTGACCTTGTTGCCAGACCGCCAGCAAAGATTTAACGTTTTCTTGTCTTACTGTACTAATAGTTACTATTTTAAAATTATAACTTAAATTTTTATTTTCGGTCAATGCCTTAACATACTTGAGGGGTTGGCGCAGTGGTTAAGCGCTTCATCTCTCACCTCTGTGGCCCAGATTCGATCCCCGGACGCGGCGCCATATGTGAATTAAGTATGTTGGTATCTCGCCCTTGATCCAAGGGATTTTCTCCGGGTCCTCCGGTTTACCTCCCTCCACAAAAACCAACACGCTAAATTCCTATTCGATCTGTGGAGTAGCCGGGTCCTGGCTTTGATCAGCCCCCTTTTTACAGATCCCGTTAGAAATTCAAAATATTTTTTCCCGCTCATGTTGTAAACACTACATACAATGAACTCCACTGATTTAAAGCCGCCGGACACTCGGGACCATATCAAGTGTCCCGCCTTAGATAGAGTTAACTATATATCCGAGTGGGCCGCCTTAGATAGAGTTCACTATATCCGAGTGGGCCGCCTTAGATAGAGTTCACTATAGCCGAGTGGGCCGCCTTAGATAGAGTTCACTATATCTGAGTGGGCCGCCTTAGATAGAGTTCACTATATCCGAGTGGGCCGCCTTAGATAGAGTTCACTATATCCGAGTGCGCCGCCTTAGATAGAGTTCACTATATCCGAGTGGGCCGCCTTAGATAGAGTTCACTATATCCGAGTGGCCCGCCTTAGATAGAGTTCACTATATCCGAGTGTCCCGCCTTAGATAGAGTTCACTGTATGCAAGTTCAGATGCAAGTTCAAGCCCGTTTAAACGATATGCATTGTGGGCAAAAATGATCGGCACGGCACCCCTATTTTTGTCTTATAAATGGTACGCGTGCCCGAACATCTAGGGGTTCTGAGACCCTATAGAAAGGTAGTCTCGGCCCGCCTGTGTGCAGTGCTGTGCCCGCCTGTGTGCAGTGCTGTGCCCGCCTGTGTGCAGTGCTGTGCCCGCCTGTGTGGAGTGCTGTGCCCGCCTGTGTGGAGTGCTGTGCCCGCCTGTGTGGAGTGCTGTGCCCGCCTGTGTGCAGTGCTGTGCCCAAAATGCGTATCGTGTAAACCGGGCTTCAGATCGGAGGAAAATTATAATAAAGAAGTGCTTGAAGAGAGAACCCTTCAGTCCTCTTAAACATCCGGTTCTTCTGGCCTAATGTCAATATATATGTTCGTGTATCATTTTACAGCTTTGTAGTTACAGATCAAACGAACGAAATGTTGAAAAGTCGTGGAGTTATTTTCAATGATAGTTAATTCCACATTTTGTTTTTAGACAACGACGGTCTTTTGTTTTAGACAACGAAAGTCTCTCTAGAGGACGGAAGTCACCGAACAGTGGCAAATTCTTCAAAGTATGAAGATTGGAGACAAAGAATTTAGTCTGTGTCGTAGTACAGACCTCAACAAATTTTCATGATACAAAAAAATGTCAAATGGTTTATTTTTGCGTCGAAGATACAGGGTCTCCCAAGTCAGAGGCTTATGGTTAAAGGAGCAGTGTCACGATTCTGATTGGTTGTTATAGACAATGGCAATAATCACGCTATGTCACGCGCCGCTGCAAATTTCCCTTTCGATTGAAATAAATAAAATGCTGCTTTATAAAATATAACATCAAACCTAACCATATAATACTGAAGTATAGTTTTAAAGCAATTTCGGCTCGATATATCGTGCAAATACGCCGATGCAAGCGGATTACTCACGGACTTCTACTTCTGTCACATCTTTTGATTTCTTGTCCGCCTGACAGATTTTCAAAACTTTGGGCATGAATACTAATCGTGACACTGCTCCTTTAAGTATTTCGATGAACTCCAGGGTCGAATTGTACTTTAGGATGTTTTTTGAGAAGGGAACCTTCTTGATACAAAATGATACTAATAATAATGACTTCACATACCTAATGACTTTAAACATTATGTAGCAAACACAATAACTTTATTTACATCGGTACAATAAAACAAGGCGTTTCCTATATGTTACAATAACCCAATAATGAGATAAAGCGTTCATTCCATTATCAAGTATGAACAAGGCTAAGAACAAGGCAGTCCAACGGCAAGGAATGCAGAAAGGTGGTAATTGTGGTATTGCTTCAATCGTCCACCTCATTGGCTTAGACATCAAAATCTATCAAAAGGTGAAGATCGTTTTCTCTCATTTTTTAAACATTTGAATTGCATCTAGTGAAAACTATCATAACTTTAAATATGACGAAAATTCAACGTGGGGAACATTTTAAGTTTAAAACTTTCTTGGTTATTGTTTTGGACTCTTCCGATTGGACGAAATGTTTTCACACAAAAGTAGTTTTAAAACACAGTTTCAGTGGATTTGATTTAATATTTTTTTATTTAAGGTTGATGTGTGCACAATATGAAAAACAGAACCTTGTTATGTGCCAAAAGCCTATTGCCGCTGAACAATAGAATCTTGCCTAGTTTTTACACGCATTGTTACTTAAACCCTAAACATTATTTATATATCACAGTATGGATTTACGAAAACTTTGAGTCGAGGGAGAAAATAAACTAACAAGCTACCCATAGCACGCGGTTAGAATCATACGTATTTTGACCAGAGTAACTTTAAGAAGGATTTGTAACAAAAGTCGTTACGATGCAAGAGTGTGCTTGACATTCAGCGATTGCAGGCCACGCCTTTTGGGAGTAACTCCTTTCTATTGTACTTAAGGTTGAATTGAAGGAATTTTGATGCTTTGCCTCAATAAAATGTGCCAGAAAGCATGCAAAGATGTTTCTATATTACAATGAGTTTATACATCAAAGGTTGCTTGCATCAGCAAACGTTAATTCCAAGCTTGTCTTCACAAAGAGAAAATAGTGCCTTCTGCATGCTTAATAAACTTGCAAAATCTCAATCTCGTACTCAGTCCCTACTAATATGTTTCTTACTGCGAATGCTCGACGAAAATTTTCTGGAGCATGCGCAATAAGAAATATATAGGTATATGGGTACGAAAATGGCAAAATCTAACCCACTTCTGAATTATAAGCACATTTAACTACTCAAAGGTGCAAGTTCTTGGGCCTGGTCTGGGGCGTACTGCACTGTCTGGACCCCGGGCGTGAGGTTCATGCCAGTGGGATCCATAGGAATGGGACTCATACTAGCGGCTTCCACTGGGTTCATGCTGTTAGCATCCATAGGCGGGGCAGAGCTCATGCTTGTCGTGTCGACTGGAGCTGCGTACGCTTGGGTGTCGACTGATCCGGGTTGAGGGAACTGTTGCTGATCTGTCGAAGGGGGAAAGCAATACACTGGTTAGCATGTGCCTCTTAAGGTATTATATAGAGCAGATTTCGTATGAGTGGGACAAGAATACGGCACGTCCGTAGCCTTACCGTAACCGTACCGTAACTTACTGTACCGTAACTCTGGATTAGAAAGACAAAAACAATGGCAACAACAACTGTATTATGTTACTCTCACACAAAAGTAGATACATCTATAATAATAGCAAGAATTAAAGATAGAAGTATTAGGCTACCTGAAATAACCATTAATAGTTAATCTAGGTCAGGTACCCATTAAATAGGATAATTAATAATGGAGAAAAGCAGGTAATTAGTAGCCAAGAAAAAAATACAGGGAAAACAAGACAACGAAATACATATATATACAATACGTACAAATGTACACTGTTCAGTTTCCTATTTTAGTAATTGTCCATGAAATAAATGTTTAACTTGTTTTTAAAGGAGTATTTGCCGAGGGTTTTGAGATCTTTAGGGATATTGTTCCAGGTCACAGCACCTTTCAATGTCACGGCATGCCGTACAGTAACCGTGCTGCAAGTCAGTGCCGTAACTTGGTCACTCATGCGAACTCCGCTCTAATCGTTAGCAAGCGCATAACTGTTGAGTTGTGGTGTCATTGTTGTGTTCAAGAGTTTCAAGTTTGCGTTGTGACTCATGATACTTTTAGTGTTTGTCATAGAAGTTTTGAAAGGTAACCAACCCTTTGGTGACATCGAGGGCTTGTATCTGAAGTTGGCATGATCTATCAAAATCTATCCATATTCATAGAAAGAGGGTTTGTATCAGTGCAGGGTCACTGACTCCATCCTCCATGAGGCTGAAGCTTGGTTTCCTTTCGAGAACTACGAATTGGGCTATTGTGTTTTCGTATGTATATTTACAATAATAACCCACTGATTTACCAGTGCGAACCACCCACCTGTATACGACAAGGCATCAGAGGTCTGTTGCAGCCCAGCGCCATTCAATAGATCAGATGACATTGCAGGCTCAATAGCTGGAGCTTGCATTACATCATTCTGCATCGCTGCTGGATCAGGTGCTGCTGCAGTTTGTGTTGCGGCATTCTGCTGTGCAGTTGCATCGTTATGTAATGCTGCGGCACTTTGCACCAGATCTGAAGTAGTGTCGGGCTGGTGATCTCCTAGGGTCTTGGGATCCTTTCCTTTCACATGACCATCTGATCATTGATCCAAGGCACGATGATATGGAGGATTAGGTGCAATATACGACGAGGCATACAGGAAAGAAAAATAGGAAAAAGATAAGGAAAAGACAAAAATGCAATAGAATGTCCTCGTAGATGTTTTTCACGATTCCACAGATTACAACACCTTATATTGCCGTCAATTCAGGAAGCTTCAACAAGGGGCACTGTCAATCGAACTGAACCTTGAAGTTTCTTTAAAACAAAACTACAAAAATAACGCCCTGACATAGAAGAGAAATACCATGTGAATGTCCTGATATGTTTTTCAAACTTTTTTGATATAAGATGGAAAAGATTAAAGTTGATTACAAAAGCTTTATTCTAGAAACTTAATTTCGGTTACAGTGATTGCTATAAATTTATTTTGCAAGGTATTTTTCATCTTTTCGAATCTTTGCCATTCTTCATCAAAATTATCTCAGATTTTCTCCAGTATACCTGGAAAGCATATTCTGCTAATCTGAGTAGTTAGATATTTTTTATAGATTCTTTATTAGTAAATTAAAAACTACATTTTCATCTTGATATTTTGGTTTCTGTAAATCTATTTTAATATTCATTAGCATTGATTATGTTTTTCCTCATAGTAAAGGGGGCATTTCAGCACAAAATGTAGTTCGTTTTCTACTTCTTGTTTATCACATTTTGGGCAGATTCGTTCTTCTGGCTTTCGGTAGGGCCTAGAATGTCGACCTTTTTTCAATTTCGAGGGCGTGGTTACTTATTCTTAGACGAGTTAGAGCTTCTTGGTCTCTCTCTGGAGAATTCGTTGTGTCTGCCTCCCAAATTTCACTGCCATAGAGAAGAATTGGTTTAATTAGGCAATCAAAGAGACGTAAAGTTAATTTAATATCCGTTCGGAAATTTTACCCATGCATTTCTTCAGTTTAAATAAAGCCTTCAGCGCCATCTTTTTTAGTTCAGTTTTAGCAAGGTTAAGACTACCTATCGAGCTAAACATTAATCCGAGGTACTTATATGAAGTAACGTTCTCAATTTCGTTTCCCCTGTATCTAAACTTATATGACTTGTTCATCGATTTACCGGTATTATTAAACACTAAAATCTTTGTGTGTGTGTTCTAAGTTAACTTGCATGTCGTTTTCATAAGCAAATTCTTCAAAACCTTTCAGATAGTTTTGTACCTGGGTAGCATATTTTGCCATAATAACAAGGTCATCCTCCATATATTATCAGTGGTTCATTCGGATCGGCTTTTTCAGCTATTTTTATAGGAAGGTCATGTAGGAATAGATTGAACAGAGTTGGCCAGAGAATGCACCTTTAAAGCATTGAAATGTTTTAGTGCGTTTTGGCCAACGACTTTGACAGCGGCACAGTCATTGTTGTACATGTTTTCAATATTGACAAAAAGTCCTCTGTAATCCTTGTATCCTCTACTTTCTTGAATAACTTATTTCGGGGGATCATATCGAAGGCCTTCGAAAAGTCGACAAAACAAGTAAACAGCATTATTGGGCTTTATTTTTACATATTTGTATAGTTACTTTAGTTAGTCTTACGTCATGAGAAAGCTTATCATTCGTGGGTTGACAGTGCCCCATCTGACACCATTCTCGGATCCCCAGGGGCAGTAGGCGACTGGCAAATAAAACTACTAACTGCCCCTGCATGCTTGACACTACAATCAAAGCAAATCCATACACATTAACAAACAAGGAGTCACACCCACACACGAATTCAAATACACGTAGAGTTGAAAGTAGAATTTATAAGTTCAAAACCATGTTACAGGGGGAGTGGCACTCTTGCTTTCGACGTATTATACACACTGGGATGCAGTGTATATACAGTAGACTATTAACGAAACTAAGAACTTATCGGACGTTTAAAACAGACTTTTCCAGAGAAAATTTCTTACATCAAATCAAATTTGTAAAACACCGAATAGCATTACCTAAACTTCGTATAAGTAATTGTTTACAAATTGAAAGAGGACGATATTAAAGGCTATGCCCAATATGTCAGTAAAAGGAACTGAAGATGAAAGACACTTTTTAATCCGATGCGCCAAATACAATTCTGTGCGGGACCATCTTTTGGAATCAATAGAACAAATCTTAAAGAGAAACGTGAAAAGTTACACATGAAGATGAATTATTTCTACTTTTTATTGACGGCTCCTAATCCAATTCAAAATCTAGTTGGGAAATTTATTTTTGAATGTCTCAAAATTAAAAATGATAACTGTTAGATTTGATTTAACTAAAATATTTAATTTAGTATATCTGTGTAAATAGTATTTGGTTCACATCCGAGACGCATTGGCTGCGTAAGGATCCAAACTGAAAGATATGTCTATGTCTATATGATATGTGCGGCGGTCCCGGTTTGAACTAAATTTCGTTTTCATTCTTTCGGGTTTTTTTGAATATAAGAAGGTGGTTATAGACGATTCAGAATAATCAAACATGGAGAAAATCTGGGTTCGTTTTCGAAATATCTTGGAAAACCAGATTTTGGAACAATTTTTATCGTAACACCGGGTCCGGTTGGACCCCATGGCCGCATTCCAGTGCCCCCACCCCCCACCCCCGGGTATGTTACCAATGACTGTTGTTTTACTTACGAGCAGGAATACACACTGGTCTGTTTAGAGAAGGCACATCAGGGCAGTCAGGCATGACGCATTTCACGTAATGTAACTGGCAAACCTGGCCTGCGGGGCATGAAAATCCCTGGGGAACATAAAAAAAGGCGATTAATTAATTTATTTACTGATTTTTTCAATGTTTTCGTCATTGCACGAACCTTTAGGCAATTTATATTGTAAAATATCATACATATCTGCCATGTTTTCACAAAAGGACCCTTAGAACCTAAGACCCCCTTTTGTGAAAACATGGGTGATCTTGTGTGCCTTTAGCTTTAAAAGCCAGTAACTCGTGTTTTTCCGTTTTCGTGAAAGGGCAAATGACAGTTTAAGACTTTTCTGGCCTTTCTATCCCATAATTTACTTGTGTTAGATCTATCCCATAATTTCTTTATTTGAGAGCTAGAGGTTAAGGTTAGGTTAGAAAAAGGCCATTTTCTGGTATTTTTACTCAACATGCAGCAAAATTCCATCGATTAAACTTAATCTACAGGAAGAAACCGTTGTATTGCCGTGTAGTGCATCGAAATCCATTAAAGGCTCGAGAAATGGCGCCACTTTAAAATTTAGGTTACACAAGTAAATTAATATGTACCTGTTGGCTTTAAAAGCCAGTAACTCACTTTTCAACGTTTTCATCCAAAAAATGCACTTTTTTTCTCAGACCTAGTGGGAAATGTACATCTTTCACTAAGCTAATCGTTGCGCCAATAAAATATCTAGAGATCAATTATTGGAAAGAAAGGCCAGAAAAGTCTTAAACAGTCATTTGCCCTTTCAAGAAAACGGCGAAAATACGAGTTACTGGCTTTTAAAGCTAAATGCACACAAGATCTGCCATGTTTTCACAAAAGGACCCTTAGAACCTAACACCCCCTTTTGTGAAAACATGGGTGATATGTATACATTATGAAAAATACAGAATAAATTATATTTTCATGTTTTATTTACGTTATTTCCTTTATCCTTTGAAATTGTTAAATCACATATATTTTACTCGCCATTGTACAAAACAATCAGTCTCATTTGTAAGATCTACCTGAAGAATGCTGATTTGGCGAAATATTGTACTCATCGTATTTTATTCATATCTCATGCCCGCGCGAGAAGAAGTCTGGTAACAATGGTACTAAAGCGAGGTCAGTTGTCCCAAAAATCGCACAATAGTCCGGTTTCGTATTCGAAAATTACCGCTGAATGCAATGACTACAGACGCATGTACGCAGGGTTAGCCTCATTCTGAAGTTAAGCATTCATAAATACCAGCGAGAAGGTGGGCTATTCACAACGATTCACAACACTTTGCAGAATGAGGCTAACCCTAGCTGCGTACATGCGTCTGTAGTCATTGCATTCAGCGGTACTTTTCGAATACGAAACTGGACTATTGACCGGTTTAGCTTGTTCATTTGTTGTCCCAATTCAGGTCACCTGAATTTTCCCTTGAGTAATAATGTTTCTCCCATTATTCCGATGGGTCTACCTATACGTTGTTTGATCAGCTTTGCTATAATCCTTGGACTTCTACCATTTTGCCTCAAAACGTTATTTTTTACTTTGCATAATTCTTGATTTATTTAACTTTCCAACTGGTCTAAATAGATCGGTATGAAATAAAAGCAGTCTGACATTAAAATGTGCTAGAAACTATTTGGATGCACTTGCAATTAATTGGCTTACCTCACAAGGATGTGTTGATCTGACTGAAAAGTAATGAAAACATTGTTAGCTACACTCGCAGGCATAATTAACAAATACAAAACTATCAGATATTTCCCTTACTCTGCAAAAACGCGAGTGGAGTCGTAGTACACGAGTTTCACAAATTAGGTCCAAAATCTTTAGACATAAACGAGCCAAGTGATGTTGAACGTACGTTTTGAATTAATATGAGGCTTGTGTGGATATACTAAACCAATTATTCCCCTCAGTGACTAGCGGTCGGTATTTATCTCATCGCTTCGCGTCTCGTTAAACATCCGGCACTAGTCACCTCTACTTCGGGGAATAATTGTTAATTATTATCCAACTGCAATCAGTGAAGTCCAAATAACACCCGAGGATGAGTACAAATATCCTGCGATATTCACCTTATTCATGCTGATCTCATGCCCGCGCGGAAAGAAGTCTGGTAACAATGGTACCAGAACGAGGCCAGTTGTCCCAAAGATCGCAGTCAGCTTGCCTCAGTGTTTGTTGTCCCATTTCATACCACCTGACTTTTCCCTTGAGTAATGTTTTTTTTGTTAATGCTTGTTTGCTTTTCTGTATCCCAAGAGGAAATATACTAATTTCTATAATTGGAAAATAAAGCACTGAATCCTCTGGAGAACTATCACGTGGTCTGAAATGGGACAACAAACAGGCAAGCCGTCTATTGGTCTATTGGTCTATTGGTCTATTGGTCTATTGGTCTATTGGTCTATTGGTCTATTGGTCCATTGATCCATTGGTCTATTGGTCTATTGGTCTATTGGTCTATTGGTCTATTGGTCTATTGGTCTATTGGTCTATTGGTCTATTGGTCTATTGGTCTATTGGTCTATTGGTCTATTGGTCTATTGGTCCATTGGTCTATTGGTCTATTGGTCCATTGGTCTATTGGTCCGGTGAGAAATGTCTTAGTTTCTGTCGTACCGCACTGTTGTGTTCTTTTGCGTCATAAGGAAATTATAAACGTTATTTTCCGCCATATCGAATATAGATATATTTCTGTTCCTGGGACAACTGGCCTCCGTCTGATGCCTTTATGAGTAAGGGCAATTGTACTGTAGTTATTTGTTCTGATTTCCTGCGGCCATGTTTACATGTGAAGAAACATGTACATTCATCTCGGCTGTTATGGTCATCTTCGCACGATGGGTGACTAGTGCCTGTAAAAACTAGTATCGTTCTTTCCTCAAGAGATCGACGCACTGTAATTTGTACAACACTTCAACTGATCGACGCACTTACCCGATGGAGTGCACACTTTAGCGGTACAGTAATTTGTACAACACTTCATGCAAGAGATAGATGCACTTACCCGATGGAGTGCACACTTTAGCGGTACAGTAATTTGTACAACACTTCAAGAGATCGATGCACTTACCCGAAGGAGTGCACACTTTAGCGGTACAGTAATTTATACAACACCTCAAGAGATCGACGCACTTACCCGATGGAGTGCACACTTTAGCGGTACAGTAATTTGTACAACACTTCATGCAAGAGATAGACGCACTTACCCGATGGAGTGCAGACTTTAGCGGTACAGTAATTTGTACAACACTTCATGCAAGAGATAGATGCACTTACCCGATGGAGTGCACACTTTAGCGGTACAGTAATTTGTACAACACTTCATGCAAGAGATAGACGCACTTACCGGATGGAGTGCACACTTTAGCGGTACAGTAATTTGTACAACACTTCATGCAAGAGATAGACGCACTTACCCGATGGAGTGCACACTTTAGCGGTACAGTAATTTGTACAACACTTCAAGAGATTGATGCACTTACCCGAAGGAGTGCACACTTTAGCGGTACAGTAATTTGTACAACACTTCATGGCTCCATCGCAGTGACTGTCGTCGATGCACTCAGACTCGTCACAGCCCACATGCTCATCTCCAGGCAGAGTGACAGGGATCCCATAGAAATTCAATCGTGCGTCCTTCTTGTAGTAATTAGCTCCTGCGTCTGGACAAAATCCTGTCCTGGAGAGGTAGCCTGAAAATGAAGACGTAAAACTCTCTTGTAGCGGTCAATCACTCGTGTTTATAGCAATTTTATCCCAGTGTGAGTATTTGAAGCTTATCCTTACCGCTTATCCGACATACGCTGCAGTCGTTCCTAGTCCCCGCGTGTCAGTTTATTCAGTAAATGGGTCTGGGTACGTGATTGGTTATTCAGGTCACTCATCACCAGATGAGTGGTAGATATGTAACGGTAATTTCTTCCCCTTCTCTCTCCTCCTCCTCCCACTCTCCTCCTCCTCCACCCACTCTCCGCACACTCCTCCTCCACCCACTCCTCCTCCACCCTCTCCTCCCCCACCCTCTCCTCCTCCACCCTCTCCTCCTCCTCCCTCTCCTCCTCCACCCTCTCCTCCTCCACCCTCTCCTCCTCCACCCTCTCCTCCTCCACCCACTCCTCCTCCACCCTCTCCTCCTCCACCCTCTCCTCCTCCACCCTCTCCTCCTCCACCCTCTCCTCCTCCACCCACTCCTCCTCCACCCACTCCTCCTCCACCCTCTCCTCCTCCCTCTCTCCTCCTCCCTCTCTCCTCCTCCCTCTCTCCTCCTCCCTCTCTCCTCCTCCCTCTCTCCTCCTCCCTCTCTCCTCCTCCCTCTCTCTCGGGGTAGGATTTGTTGTGAGCCGGGGTTCTTCATTCTTACGGTTTTCAGCCGTTCAAGTTTCTTACAAAACTTTTCTGAAATATTAATTTTTCAGGTCCTGTTTTCATTTTTTCATCCGGACCGGCTAATCCCAACGTTTTTGACGAGATTCTTACGTAAACGCACCCTAGCATCGAATATCTCTTATTAAAAGCCTTGAAAAAGGGGGAAACTGCAGAAAATTGCCAGTGATTTGAGTGAATCAAAGAGCGATGTATCGCTTCTGTACAAGTGCGCGACTGAACTAACGAAAGCAAATAAAATAAAATAAATTGATAGGAAAAAATAAAAGCATTATTCAATAACATATTACACATAGAAAGCACAGAAAGCAATTGACTGCAGTACGTGTGTACGCATGTGCGCAAGTGATTGTTTTTAGCGGGAACAGATTTCCACGTGTACGTGACAACGCGCGACCAGTTGCGAGCAGAATATGATTTTGATTCACTTACCCCTTTTTCGCCTATTTATTGATCCTGCAAATATAATACATTAGATTAAAGTTAGCTTTTCGTGTAAACCGTTGTCGCTATTTCCGCCTTAATCACGTGGGCCCAGTCAGATTGTACTGAGCATGATGAGGCTAAGGCTGGATTAAAGTGCCTATAAACCCTGGCCAGAAATCGTTTATTTGGGCGCAGTAAAGTGTCTTAAATCTTGTTCAACCATTTCTGGGCGATTTATGGTCGTAGTATTGCAATAAAAAGCATTACAAATCCTTGAAATGATGTCATTTAAGGGCGTTATACAAATGAGTTGAAAATGAATTGACGGTCATAACATTGATTTTTTTCATTTATACAGTTTTTTTCAAGTGTCAGACATTCGATACTTACAATCTTAGGAATGATCTTTTAATAAGTGGAGCAGACATAAAAACAGAGCAAAAGGAACTATATATGGTTATCCCTTAAATGACGTCATTGAAATTTGATTAATTGACAGACTAACTTATTATTTTTCCTATGTCGATCATTTTGTTTTCAGTTTGACTTTTAAATCAAAGATAACTGGCTAGAGCTTACAGGCACTTTAAGGCTAATCATCATTTTGAACTTCTTGAACCCTAAATTAATAGGCCTTTGTACAGGAAACAGTAACGTGCTGATATATGAATTGCGCTCGTGATCTCATGGGAAAGGCTTTACTGAACAGCAAACAAGCTTCAAAATGCTGTTTTAGAAAGATCGAGAATAAATATATTTTACAAACAGTGTTAAACAACATTACCAATCTCGAACAAGTGCCTTTAAATAAATAAACCGGATTGTTTTGCCATCCACAACCACGTGACTGCATTCCTTCAAAAGGCCATTTGGGATTCAGTGAAAAGTTATTGTTTGATAAGGAAGTGAGTATTCACAGCTCATTGAATATTCATTACCCCACGTGATGACTCATTGGCATTATAAAAGCACAATAATTAATGCAAAATGTGTGACTTCGCGAAGACATCTGGAAGACTGGTCGTCCCTCCCTCCCCACCCCTTTTGCTGGCTCATTAACCTCTGGGCTTCCTGTTGCTTCGCTCGACATGAGTTTCCCCAAACCTTAATGCTAATGAGTCAGCACGAGGGATAACGAACTGTTGTTCTGTATGTTCTGTACCTGTTCCCAATTTCTCTTGTTTATAACATTAATCTATTTTGTTCTCTTCTCCCTTTTCCCTTTCCTACGGATCTATTAATTATTTGTAATCAGTTATCCTATGTAAGCCCCCTAGATGAGCTACTTGCTCTTGGAGTGAATGCGAAGGAAACATACGGCGTTAAAAAAAGAAACGGCATATAAAAATCCGTGTTCACCTACATTGGAAGATCGACGGGAAGGAAAACAGGCAAAACATAACCAATGAGAAAGCCCTAATTATAAAACCAGCACTGCGCATGCGCAACACGATAACAGACTCCTCAAACCAATAGCGGCAGAGGAGACTGTACTTTTAGCCCCAGGGCGAGAATTTTAACACTTATAAGTATGGACAAGTAATTTTCTTAGCGGTAGGTATGTCCAAAAGGTTGTGTTTATTATAAGAATAGCATGGCATGAGGGAAATTAGCGATTCAATTTCCCCGAGAGCCGAGGGAGGATTTGTGGAAGTTGGTCGACTCCGCAGGCGGAGGAACTTTTACAGATCCTCCCGAGGCTCGAGGGGAAAGTTAATCATCTCGAAATGTCATGCTATCACTTTGTAATATTATTATCACCGAGGAACGGACAAATCTCTGAGAAGTTTAGTTTTCTCTGCCTAAACTAAAAACGTCGCAGTTGAGTTGCTTTCGAAAACGTTTTGTTATTATGCTTGATTGAGCGTCATTGATTGAATGACCCTGGCTTCCCCTTGGGACAAAGCGTGTTGTTTTGAGAAGAATAACACTAAAATACAATATAATTATATGGTTGACTAAATATTCAAAGCGCACGCATGGAGTTTAATTGGCCACTTTAGAAACGAAAAAAGGACTGGGTCGAGTTTGTAATGTCAATTTCAGTATAATTTAATTAAAAAATGAACTCCATCACAAGAAAGATCACACCGAAATCAGTAAGTTTAATGAGTTTGGTGACGTTTCGTTCGATATTTACCCTGTGGTGAGCTTTCAAAAATCGCAAAAATAAGAGACGTTTAATTTGTATGGAGGGACTAATTTCGTTGTGCTCTTTCTTGTGATGAAGTTTATTTTTTGATTAAATTATAATGAAATTGACATTACAAACTCGACCCAGTCCTTTTTTCGTTGCTAAAGTGGCCAATTGCCTTTTGCATCAATTGATCACGTGACGATTTGCCCATAGCAACGCCTGTGTGGAGGACAAGCCATTCTAACATTCCTTGACAACAGAGAGAGCGTAAGAGACGCGAGCGTGAAACCTCAATACTAGAAGTACTATGTTGCCTCATCAGCATGCATGCCCTTCTAATTACCCTCTTGCATGTCAATGAGGGAAAATTAGAAAAAGTATGCATGCTAATGAGGGAATTTAGAGATTTAATGTCCCTGAACAAACAAAGTAAACCGAGGTGATCATGGTATTACTTGATTAAACTAAATAAGTATGGCTTACCTGCGTCGGATGATATGAGGACACAAGCTAGAAGAAGTACTATCAAGGACTGCATTGTTAGGATCGTCCAACTGCTATTACTAAAATAAATATGAAAGAAAAACGCTATTCGCTGTTGCTATTGGTCTCTAAGTAAAAAAAATCCGTTATACATCGAGGAGTAACGGAGGATATATGGGCTGCAAGGAGCTTATTGAGTTTTTCGCATTGAAATATATATAACTAGCCAAACTCTGATAAATGTATAATTCCTACGGGTATGTCAAAAATCAAAGTTATGCTGATAAAAGTTCACAAAGTTCACCCTAAATTTGTTGAAATTAATTGGCGCCCAAGCCATTATAAATAAGTCTGTACTGATATATTAGAGTTGAAAGCTATGAGACATGGAGATCGATCTTAACTAGATTGTACTAATTCGCCAATGTTATTCTTACAACTAAAATAGACGAAATTATCTTTATATTGACGACGATAATATTCGTAGTTCAGAGTAGAAAAACTCTTTGAATTGTAAGAATGTAACTTTTAAACTATGCTACATCCTGTGCTATCTACTGTCAGTGTTTTATTTTCAAATATAATAGAAAAACACTTAATGGGGATCTGAAGTTTTATGGTAGTGAGCGAGCAACCTTTTTCCTGCCACATTCATGACCGCGAAGATGATTCGGAACACTTAAAATTAAATCAAGAGATTCTAGACTATTTCACTACCTCGGTTTAAGGTAAAAGCGATATTTCATATTATTAACGTACCGTTTTTTGGACGATTTTTTGCCTGTTGAACTCCAATCCCTTAATTTCCCTGTACGTGCATACTAAATCAGGCTCGGGGCATTACATCATAAACATAGAATGAACTTGTGACTTCATCCAATGGCAGATCTGGTTGATCACTCGACGCAATTGGGAAGTGATAGGAAAAATACTGCGAAGAATCCATCGGAACATTAGCAAGTACTATAAAATAGCTCTTGATAAAGTCTGTTTGCTATAGAACTTTCATGAAATCTCAACTGAATTTTAGCTGTATAAAAATGGAACCATGTTTCGACTTTGAAAGCTCGGAGGTCAATAAGCACAGGTATTATATTGTCACCGTGTGAAACTGGCAGGTCTTTTTTCAAAACATTTCACGTTCTATTTGCCTCGACCACTATAAATAAAAGCAGCTACTGAGAAAAGAGAAAGAAGAATGCGTGCTTCAGCGTATTCAACTTAGCGAAGCCTTTTTTATTGGATTTCTTCAGACCGACCGACAGACGAGGGGATCTAGCTCACCCCGCCGGCCGCCTTATTTTGAAAATCAATTGATTGGTCTCCCTAAACAAATTGGTTTCTCTTTCGATAATTTTAAGTTTTTTGTATTTTCAAGAATTGTCGAGAACAAATTAACAATAACAAATAAATCTCAGCCTGGAGAACGATCTTGCATTGTGGGTTTCCATAGAAACCGCACATAACAACCATTATAAACTTACAACAAATCCATTGCATGAACTCTTGTTTCGTTAAAAATGTAATAATGCTAAAAAAAAAATCCTTACACTTTCAGTTAACACCTGTCACATATCTTGCCCGGCATCAATAAATATCTACTCTAAGATCAGTAAATATCTACTCTAAGTTAAAATGGTTCCCACTCTCGCGTAAAAGCATATTGTGATATTGCTTTTTGATAAATACCACTAATAATAATTAAAATTGGTTTGTGTGTACACGCATTAGTTTACGGTAATTGAGTGACAAAATGAATCTCTTTTCGATACTTCGCGGGTGTTTGAGTGAACCGTTCATTTCAGTTACCTATAAAACTTCCGGCTATAAAAGTGAACAATAATGATATTACTGTATTTTTAGTTTTCTGTCGCGTCATTGCCATCACAAGAATAACCGCAATTATTTTTATTAAAGTTTCGTCCGATGTGTATTTTAATTCAGTAATGGGGGGAGGGGGGGCCGAGCTTAATGGCCCACCGTGGGGCCTTGCGTCTCTGGCTCACCTTGGTGTAGGAACCATGCACTCGCGCGCTCGGCGAGCTGTCGTATTACCGATTAGAGCGGATTTTAATTGAGTGTCGGAAGTGTTTTGGTTTTGCGTTTACTAAGCTCTCCTATTGGCTGAGAAAGTAAACCAGCCAATCAGATTCCAAATCAGGTCGTTGGGTTCGAGTCCCACTTGGGTCAGAGATTTTTTCTCTTTCCCTCGTAGGGCGTGCACACTTAGCACTACAGCTTACCACTTTATATCAGATTCCAAAATAGACCCAAACGCAAATTGGTTTTGCTTTGGTTTGTCATTGGCTCACTCGCTCCTGTGATTGGCTGGCTGTGGGTAATTTGCATTTGGTTTTACTTCACTCAACTGAAAACCGCTCTAAGAGAAATTCACTCGTGGTCTAGCGGTTAGGAGTTGGGTAGGGGTGTGTCAGCCGTTCCAATCATATCAGTAAAGGCCCCCAATTCCTTGTAAAATTTATAAGTGCCGCTTCGGTTGCTCGGGAAAGTCTAGCCTGCGTTGCGGCTCTGGAGTATCGGAGCGCAGCGAGCGGAGATTAGGGGGATTGGGGCGAGGAAAAAAAGAGAGGGGGTGGGGAGGAGAGGAAGAGAGAGCCTGCCGACAACCATGGTTATTTTGTTATTTTGATATCCACCCACTAATTAAAATGCATAAAATTAGTAAGTCATTCGACCGATTCATCCAATCATCATGCGGCGGAAGTGAAAACCATGTTTAATATCTGTCAAACTCACGCGTGGAATATCAAGGAATCTCAACTCGAGCGTAAAGTACCGAAATGTAAGTAAAACAACAACACTTACCAGTTTACATTGTTGTTTAACAAATAAAGAAGCCTTAGCCATGTTTTATTCAAAATAAAAAATATACGAACTTCGAGAATGTCAGCTGAAACTCCGAAAAAACATGTGAAGACAGGGCCTAAACCCAACCCTGTAAATGTCAACGACTTTTGTAGGATATGTAATGTATGTCAGTAAGCTAGCGTTTGGGAATTCAAATATTTCCATGGCGAGAATCTGTTCAAGACTTCAGAAAGAAAAGAGAGCCGAAGCTTTAAATAATTCTAGCTGGTGCCTACAAAAGTATTGGTCTTCATATTCCGAAATCTGCTGCTCTATCAGAGCGACTCTGTCGTTCCTGAGGAAGGAAAATTCAAAATGCAGTAGAGAACTACACCTATGTTCGTGAAGGTTTGCAGGATAAAGAGAACTAAGATAAAGAGAACTCGTTGCCGCTGAATATGAAGTCGCCACCAAATCAGTAAAGAACACTGCCGACACAATAACATCGGAACGAAGTTCTGTCAAAAGAAGCGCTAAAAACCATCCACGCAGCGGTACTAAATCATCAAAGCAGCTCGTATTTTCGGAAGCACAAGCCTGTTCCTCGAACACACTGGCCATGTTTCAACCGTGTGCGTTTCGTCGAGCAAGACGCTTGTGGAGTTCCGATACAGGGTTCTTCAGCTCATCGCGAAATTCGATCTCATTACAAACGATCTGTAATTCTTTCTTTAAATTCATCGCTGAAGAAATTCTCGGTATAATAATAATAATAATAGTTTATTTATATAGCGCTCTTTCCTTCAGAGACCAAAAGCGCTTTACAAGAATATAAAAAAAACATTTACAAGGTATCCTAATGCTAAAAATAATTACCTAATATAAAACAAACATGCCAATGATTTCTGTCAATCACACATTTTAGCCAATAGCAATACGAGGCCTTCTGAGGCTGAGACCATGGCCTTGTCGGTAGGCTCTCTCTTCCTCTCCTCCCTCCCGCCTCCCCCCTCTCATTTTTTCCTCGCCCCAATCCCCCTAATCTCCGCTCGCTGCCGATACTCCAGAGCCGCAAATTATCCATAATTAACAAAGGGAGTTTGATGACGCAGTCTGTGAGGGTCTTACACCGGGCCGAGATAACGCCAAATCTCTTAGAATTCGGCTATTTTGACTCTCTTTAATTTGACCAATCGACCGATTCAGCTTGTACATTTGTTGTCCCAATTCAGGTCACCTGACTTTTCCCTTGAGTAATGTTTTCTGTATCCCAAGAGGAAATGTACAAATCAGTCTCTAACTGGAAAACAAAGCACTTATCCTCTGAGGAGCTGTCACATGATCTGAACTGTGACAACAACTTACAAGCTAATCGGTATATTTCCCAACTTGTGAAAAGTTTGTGACATAGGCCTAGTATGCGGGCTGGCACTTCTGGTTATGGGCTACTGACCATAAATTATGAATGGTCCTTAAAACACACACATAAGTAATGGCTCTATCAAATCCAAACCTGCCCATCCCCCGGGCATACGTGGGCATTAGACTGAGTTTCTGTCCTGGGGGACGGAAAAGATGGGGTAAATATATATTATTTTTAGAACGCGGTTTTCTGTGATTCTTGCGGGAAAAGCGTAGCGGCCAATATTGGTTGGTATGGGAAAGGTGGTGATGAGGTATCATTAATTTTGTCCACCACTGGAGCAACCAAATGGCGTGAAAATACTATAAAAATAGCCCAACTTATAAAAACGCCGTGACACCTATATCGGAGATATGGACGCTCCTGGTTAAAATGGGCTCCTCAGTACCTGTTGGAAAATACGCTAGCAGAACTGGGGAGATTTACACTACATAATGAAAAATTCAGATGTACTAATTTTTGGCAACTTGCAATAAACAAAGGTCCTTTAGACTACGAAATAACGGGCGAAGAGGTTTAATTGCTGCTATTGACAAACTAACAAGCAATATTAATATCACAAGCCGGGAGAACTGACTTTCTCCGCGGCTGTTCTCTGGCTAGAAAACCTCTGGAACCAAGTTCATTAAGAATGCTGTATTTTCCTACCCTACTATATATAAACTCTATAAAGTGATAAACAAAAACTAAAATAACCTCTAAAAGCATTGTTCAATATTATTATCGGCTCAGATATTACTATAAATCCTCCGAGGAAAATTCTTGACATCTTTTGCCTATACGATCCATCATTAACAGAAGTCAAGAGAGGATATCCTCTCTTGTCGAAGTGTATTAAATGCCTTGCATCAATGTCAATACAACTATTACAGATTATTACTGGTTGACCGGTTATAATAATAACAAGAGCCCATCTGGGCTTTCACTCGGGCCACATGAGATTGAAGATGAAATACACTTTCATTTGAAATCTCTTAGTAATAACCAAAGGGAAGAATTATTAGCTGAATTTAGCAGTCTTTTGGAGTGGCCGGTAGCGCGGTGACTTTCATAAAATTTCTCTGCTCCCCTAGTAAATATGTAATTTAATATTTTTGTTTTTCTCGTATGTTGACCTTTTAATTTAAACAGTTTAACACACTGCATTTGAGCAGGCATATATTCATTGTTTTGAACCCGAGAATTAACCGTACTTCATGGTCCCTTTCTTTAGTAGTGGGTTGTCGGTCAGGTAATTATAAACTCTCGTCATTCAGCACAGAAAATGTATTCTGATGAATAGGGATCGGGTTGTCGTGAAGAATCTAAAGAATTCCGTCTCTTCCGGTTTGAATTTGACTCATGTGTATGTTGCTTTTGGAGTTTCAAGGATATGTTGATCCAAAACTACAGGCTCTTGGGGTTTTTCATTGACTTGTGAACTTGCAGGCTCTGTAATTTGTTTTGTTTTCTTAGTATAACATAAAGTGTTGAACATGTTCATTTTCTCAAGCATGTCGCGCGTGACCTCTGTTTCTTCATTCGTTAAGTTCTCTACTTTCATCTGTAATCTGGGAAACTCGATCTTTGCCCATGCCTTGGCACATAACTATTCCTGTTGTGGATGATTATAAGTAAAATCCTTCGACAGCTTGTACCGTTTCCGCTAGGTCAATATCCTCGCTGGAACGAAATAACTTGATCTCAATACTCTCTGATCCAATTTACGGTAAATTTAAATCTCTGACAGTTTTTAAGAGACTCATAATATTGGTCTTGAAGTGCCTTCACCCAAAATAAGATGTTCTTCTCGGATGTTTTAAATGCAGCACAGCGAGCCGATGGCTTATAGATTCCAATATCTATTTCTTCGAATTTTAGCTTTCCGGATCCTGGCCCCTTTGCTTCAGGTCGTCGTACGTGTCGTATATAAAAGCACTGGCCATCTGGGTAAAAAACGCGGTCCTTCGGCTCCGACAATAGCGCCAGTTGCAATATCCTGAGCCTGTTGGAAGGCTTTCGCATGAGTGAAGTTAAATAAAACATTAAACTGGCTTACATTTGAGAGATGAGACTCCAAGTTACAGAGAAAGTTGCTCGCGGATTCCGCCATCTTACTTTACTGTATTAAATTATGTAAATAAATTAACCTGGCGATTGTTGCGTGACCAGCACAGTGCGATCTGATTGGTGTGAATTTGACCTTTAACGCATGCGCTGAACGCTTGCTACACGAAATAAAAAATAAAAAACGACTTGCATTCTAAGACTCGGTGCTGCCACAGGCAGCCCGAGTAATAATAATCTTTCTTTATGGTCCGGTAACAAATACAGCATCTAAAGGGCTGGTTTCCAAATTGGCCCACAAAATAATATAAATACACAGATACCGACATGAATAAAATAGAAAGTAGGGTGAGAGAGGAAAGAAGTCGGAAGGAGGGCTGGGGTTAAAATTCGACGAAATCGCTTGAAATTGTCACCAGAGAGCAAGAAGGACAGGCAAATTAGTTACTTTATTGAAATATTTATCGAGGATTTCACAATCACAACTTTATAATGGCCACATAAATTAAGCCTGGGCTAGCCTGAATTTCAGCCGTCTCCTCTGGAACGAACCCAGAGGAGACGGCTGAAATTCAGGCTAAGCCTGGGCTTCCTGTAGCCTCCTACGCAGGCATCTCTATTTTTTGAAGAAATCAGATTATGGGCTCATTTAGGATTTATCTTCAATTTTCACGGTTTCTGATACTTAGAGATGCCTGCGGCTTCCTGTGGCATAAGCCGAAAAACGGTTAACCTCTTAGTTTTGCCCATCTCAAATCCTTTGGAAAAACGATTCTTTCTTCAAGAGATTTCCATATCAATGTAACTTCACACAATGGAACAGTGAACCTGATCTGAATTTAATGGCGCAATAAAAGGGGTATATTTATAGTTTTTTTCTCTTGTCGATTTGTTTTGTCATTTTAGTTTGACCGAGAGGGCCTGGATCTATATCTTGGTAGCGAAGGAACACAAAAATGGCGGTAGATTGCATGCGAGAACTGAAGAAGCCAAGAAACAGCTAAACATGCATTTGATATTTCCTTTTGAACTATCGGAATGAGTATTATGAGGCAAGTTGGCCTTCTGGCAGCTGGCTGTCAGCCCTGGAACTTGGATGTATGTACGGCTAGCAGTACAGGCGAGCGGTTTGCGTACTGTGCAACCTTAGCGATTTACGTTTACGAGGTAAGAGAATAACTCGAAGTAATCTAATACTTCCTTTTCCGATGTACTCTTGTTTACTCTTGTTAGCCGATCCTTTGCTTGTTTTATTGGAATTCAAGTCATAAAATCTCCCGAAACCTTCCGCTGATCGGCTTGCGTTGCTAATTTTTAGAGTTAATTTTGAAGTCTTGTGAGCTTGTCATTTGGACGAAATGTGCTCCGTTTCTGCACCGAATGAAGAAAAAAGCTGACTTACCGACCGCTATTTTGCAGCAAACTTTCGTAAATTCGTTATACTTACATATTTTACTTATTTTATTAGTTGAAGAACAATATTCATAAAGCTAAAATAATATGGCAATCGATTCAAGTGCCCTTCGCCTTCGGCTTCGGCTACGAGCTGTCTTCGCGCCGATTTAAAAGATCAATTCCCTTGTTACGCGATTTTTGTTTAATACTCGTCAACTCGGTGATTCAGGCATTTGATTTCCAAGGAAGAAAGTAGTTTATGAGTTAACTAAGTAAGTCGAATCACACAGGTTTAGAAAGCGATGTTCGTCCACTTTTATCTGCCGGTGTCCCAAATACATTTTGCATATTTTAAAACTTTTTGCTGTTTCTACATTTTTAATGTGAAAACGTGTGATAAAGAAAAAATAGTAAAATACTCCAAGAATGTGTAATGCTTGGACTTGTTTTAACACCAAAAGGAGCTATTCATTGGCCCAAAGCTGTGAATGCTGTACCTAATATTGTTGACATTCACATTACCATTTTGGGTTCTTTATAATGATAGCTATAAACAGCTGCTCTCACTTTAACAAGTAAAAAAAGAACACTCTATATCAGTTTTTAAATCATAGTGTCTTAAAGGGAAGTCAAACATGCAATTATTGAAATTCCTAAGATAAGATCAGTAGGATTTACTGGGTTTGGAGTTGACAGTAATTTATGACGAATTTGATGAAACAATTATTTTAAATTGTGTGGAGTACACCATGGTATCAAAATGTACAGTTAGGAACTTTAAAATGTCAAACCTCTAAAATGCCTGATACACTGGGACACTTCTACTAAATGTGTCCAGTCTGAAGCAAAAATAGCATCAGGATATCATTCACAGCTTTAGTGAAAACTACAGCTGGTACGTAAGCAATGTTTCATGCCAAGTTGTCTATTGACGTGCCAACCAGACAGTCATTGGTTCCTGACACAAAGTGGCCTTTTGAAATCATGGTTGGCACAATTAGAATAACAATTGTAATGTTTATAAACATGAAACGTTATTATAGGTTAAGATATGATTATTTTTATTTCCAGGATGGAAAGACACCTTAATATTTGAAACTTTAACAGAATTTCCGTTTGGATTCTTATAACATGCTGCTATATATTAATATACATGTATTTGGAAAATATGTTGCAGCGCAGATTGCAGACTTCCTAGATAATTCTACAGTTCAATTTTAAAATGTTTAATTTGAATGTTTAAGCGGTCAATTACTTGCATTTTGGGGTGATTGAATTTGAGAAGTTTGTATATACATACATTGTATACCTACATGTAGAGCTTTCATTATTACTCGGGCTGCCTGTGGCAGCACCGAGTCTTAAAATGCAAGCGGTAATTTTTTTTTTATTATTCCATGTAGCAAGCTTTCTGCGCATGCGTTAAAGGTGAAATTCACACCAATCAGATCGCACTGTGCTGGTCACGTAACACTCGCCAGGTTAATTTATTTACATAATTTAATACAGTAAATCAAAATGGTGGATCCGCGAGCAAATCTCTCTCAAATTTGGAGTCCCATCTCTCAAATGTAACCAGTTTAATGTTTTATTTAACTTCACTCGTGCGAAAGCCTTCCAACAGGCTCAGGATATTGCAACTGGCGCTCTTGTCGGAGCCGAAGGACCGCGTTTTTTACCCAGATGGCCTGTGATTTTATATACGACACGACGCCGGACCTGAAGGACTCAAAGATCAACACATATCGAATTGGAATTTAGTGTTTTCCTTTCTGCTGAAACCAAGGCTTCTTCGATAGAAAGGGCAAGATGTTGTGTTTTTCTAGGAGGACAAAATATTTCTCGTTTAAGCTTCTCTTTCGCCACGGCTTTGTTATTTGAATCTCTGTGGATTGGTATACTCAAATATACTGCACAATACCATACAACTGAATAAGAAGTCTTTAACAAAGCCGAACTCAAACTCAAGAACAAAGCTGAGAGTGAAACTGAACAGTGTCTTGTCAGGTCATGAATTAAGGTACGGTGAGGTTGAAATCATTGCGTGTTTATATCTGCATTTCTTTGTCGATTTGTTGACCTCGTGGCGCTGATAGATTTTGCCATCGGACGGTATAAAAAATTCTTGTTTGAGGTACGTTTCGTAGGTTTTATGCCACATTTCATTTTACTCTCGGTCATAATACATACCAGCGCAAACACCGTGATATGTAGGCCAACATGCACTAAAATAATTTTGAGCGTGTTTTTGGCTGTCAGAAATACCCCGGAGAAATAAACACTCGCACAGAATAATTTATGATGAGCGAAGCAATATTCAACTCTCAAGGTCAACTTAAACAAGAATCCTCTCACGGCTGAGGTTTTGGTTCGAGAAATTAAAGTCTTCCAACAGTTCCCTTTATAGTTCTGTAATATAATGAGCAGATCAGTTTTGGGAAGGAGGGTATATAACCAACAGGCATTTCAGTTAATAAATACCAAATATTATATGGACGCGAGCTGCAATAAAGAGCCGCAGGGTAGAATGAACAGTAGAGAAATATATCATATGATAGCTCCATCATAGGTGGACAGGATACAACTTATAATATGGGACAAATATAAACATATATTTGAGACACTCATCTATTAGTACTCTGAACCTGGAGAACAGCAGACTAAATTGTAAGCGTACTAAATTGTAAGCGTGCGGTACATGAATAAGTAGAGGTCAACTTCTTTAATTTGCATACACGAGAAATATATATACTAGGGTCAGCAGAGAATGCATGTCACCGCGCTACTGGCCACTGCTAAATTCAGCTAATAATTCTTCCCTTCGGTTATTACTAAAAGGATTTCAAATGAAAGTGTATTTCATCTTCAATCTCATGTGGCCCGAGTGAAAGCCCAGATGGGCTCTTGTTTATTGAAGAATAGGTTGGAAAATGTAAAATAAGGGGTGGAGATATCATGTTATGTTTATTTTAGCTATGATCATATTTTACCACGATATACAGCACTTGAAAGTATAGGGTTAAACCCCACCTGCTTCCAATGAAACTCCTGACATCGATTAGGTTGTGTCAAGAAACAAGTTTTATCTACTCTGATAAATGAACAGCATTTGAAAGCTGTAAGTGTTTTTCCCTGCACAGGTGTACCAGACTTTTTCTGGATCTTTTCGAGATCTAGTGTCACTCTGAAAATCATTTTTGTCATGTACAATTCTGGCTGCCAAATCTAAATTTTCAGTTGTAGGGTTTCATTAGCAGCCAGTGGAGATTGGAAATGCTGGCAGGTTCATGTAAGCATCAACTATCATGGTGTATTATGATGGCTACCTACAATAAACATTTTGATATCTCAATAAATAATGAAACTCCTGAGTTAACTGCAGGTGACTATAATTGTCACAATTTACAACTGCTGTGATGCAAAGGTTAATTACAGGAAATGGTGTTTTTTTAAACCACGCATTTTGGATGTTATTTTTAGAATCACAAATCTGTGATGTGATCCATGGTCAAGTCTTTTAGCTAAATGTATGTACACCTTTATAATATTTTACATAAAAGCTGGCAGCTGGCAAAATTGGCTGTCTACTCTGGATATGTGTACCGACTAATTTACCCAGACAAAGTAAAAATCTGTATTGAAAACAGAATGCAAAACTTATTGAAATCCCTGCTGTATATAATATTAATTATTTTTATAATAAAGTATGTTGTAGAATGTTTTAGCATGTGAGTGCATGCAAGCACATTCAAACTTTTTATCCAATAACTTCAAACAAAAACATTTTAATTCAGATTCAGATCCATTTATTTTGCACTATTTTTCCTTGAACATTTTTTTTTTTACAAAGATGTAGGAAAAGGGAATGATAATATAAGCTATTAAATTTAATGAGCTAGGTTAGATGTGCATAGTGGTCAGAGTAGCCGCTAGGCTTTCGAGTTGATCACTACCATATACATTGTAGGTATAATAGTCTAGGGGGAAAAAGAAGAATTATATAAATAGGAAATAGGAAAAAAGTGCAGAGGAGAAATTGAGGAAAACGATTCCAGAGGAATTATACAAAAGAAATAAGAAAAAGAGCAGAGGAAAAGGGTGTTGATAATACAAAAGGAAATATTGCTATATTCAGTATTTATTCTACTTTTAGGACAAATATTACAAATTATCTTTAAACAATTAATATTACTTATCTATAGTTTCCATATTGTAATGTAATTCTTATCTAGTTTTAGTTTTTATAATGGGCGCAATGTAAACTACTGGGTCACCAGTAATTGTGTTTTTACCCAATAAAGTCTATTATAATTATTACTATTAACTTTCTATCAACTTTCATTTTTTCTCCAAAGGTATATATTACACTGTATAATAATTATACTATTCATGATATATAATATACAGTATGTTACAGGTTAAATTTGATATTAGTTTAATTTAAATCAAAGTACATGTAGGTTAATTTAAATCAAACTTGGTTAATTTGTGAAATCTCTAAGATTCTAAAAACTTTAAGGGATCTATTTTTATTTTTTGGGATTCATTATTTGGGGTGGGGGGGGGGGGGGGGGGGGGGGGGGTGGGGAATTTAAAAAGAAAAACTTCCACCCACCCCTCCCCTACAAAATATTTTTTTGATGACCCACCCCTTCCCTCTACTTATTCCCCCCTCACTTCCCATTCCCATCTCCTTTTCCCCCTGGTATATCTTGCTATTTTACTTACCTTCGCTGTCCCCCATCCACTTATCCTGGGTGCCAGAGGTTCTACTGCCCTCTCTAAGCCAAAGTCAGTAGGATTGACGAGAAGGCTGGGAGAACCTCTGAGCACGGGATGTATGAATCTCACTTCCATGCCAGACTAATTCCTTTTGATTGACACCTGAGAAACCTTTTCCTAGCAAATTGATTACATCGGTTTTGTCCACGTAGGCTTAATTCCCAACGGTTTATGAAAAGCCAGCACTTTTGGTCAGCTGAAATAAATTACAATTTCCTTTCCCAAGGGCCGAAGCACTAGGTACACAGAACAGGTCAGCTGGTTTAAATGGCCTTTAATTCTGCCATTTTCTGGAGTGTTATAGAGCTCGAGTGAACTTGTGCGAACTCCAGCAATGCGACAGGTTCAATGACACGGAATGGGTAAACAATGGTGACCTGGGAAACTGCTATGGCATGATCCAATCGCAGAAATTATTACAAATGAATTTGCTCTAGGCCAATCAGAGGGCCAGGATCAAATTCTGACTCAGACAGAGTCAGACATACTTCACGCACCCAGAGGTCCTCCCAGCCTTCTCATTGATCCTACTGACTTTGGCTTAGAGAGGGCAGTAGAACCTCTGGCACCCAGGATACCATCCACTTTACTTACTTCGCCCAATCGGGCTTAACTTCAGCTACTCGATGATCCAGTCGCCTAATGCAATGTGACACAGAAGTGCTTGTTGATTTGAACATCATCATTTATTGTAATTGATAATTGAATAATCGTCGAACCCAGTCCATTTCGTTATGCTAATTTCTTTCCAGTCTCTTAAATTTATTTGCGAATGCTCACTGCTTACAAAGTAAACTTTGAAAAACATAACACTGATGATAACATGGACAAAAATACAGGATGAAATCTGTATCAGATTTAAAGATCACTTATCGGTCAGTGATTTCCTTTGTTTTTGCTTCATGAATTAATGAGTTTGATAAGTAATAGATACAGAATGAGTGGCCGTGCTTTTGGGATTTACAAACTCGAGCTGAAAGCCGAGTTATTTTGGCAATACAACTTATTTCGGCCGAGAAAATCAGGACGAAATCTGTATAAGATTTACGTATCACTTATCGTTGAGTGATTTCCTTTGTTTTTACTTCATGAATTATTAATGAGTTTGATAAGTTATTATTTTGAAGCTTATCAAAGTGATTTTAGAAAGAAAATTCTAAATTAGAAAATAGCTTAATTCACAAGGCTACATTACACATTAGGATATTGGAAATATATACCTTTATAGTCATAGATGCAATGCCCAAATCAAGAAATATTCTACCATTGGACTACCACTTCATGTACAATCGATATTAAATATAACTAATTTGGGCTTAAATGCACTTTAAACCAGTTTGAATTTGCCTAAAGTTCAATCTATTGTCATAATAGACCCATTGATACAATGTAGTTCTTGGACTGCATTTTTGAAAGTCAACCAAGCCTTTGACCATATCAGGCTGGAGTTGAGACAGCTTAGTTAGAGGCTTGTAATATTCTAGTTAGCATGTCAAATCAAAATCTATCCAAGGCATATTCATAGAAAGTGGGTTTGTATCAGACAAGTGCAAGGTGAACTCCATCCAGATTTTTTATGTCTAACTACATTTTCTATGTAATTCACCTTTAATGGCTTCTTTCTATTACACATGCTGTCTTACGTGTACATGTACAAAATAATGTACATCGTAGTTTCTAGTAATTGCTGCTGTAGTGTTAGCGAAGGCAGCATATATTCTAGACCGGATCGAGATTTTTTGTTAAGACATCCGGATTTTTCACAAGAAGTGACCACTCAAAAACTCTGTAAGAACAAACTGACTATCAGCCAATTGAAGGGCTGTATGCAAAAACTGATCAAGTGATTTGAGTCACTCAATTTCGTTTTTACTTTTACGGTCGCGTTTACATTTTTTCACGCAGAATGAAGTCGAATGTAAAAAAAATATTTGAAAAAAGAAATATTTCGGGCATCAGACAAGGATTAGACCCGAGACCCGTTGGCTCCCCTTCGGACTTAACACGGGACGAAAGGAATTATGGGTACACAGCAAAAAAAATTGACAGGGAAACTCTATACAGTTTCATCTTAAGACAACTTAATGATGTCCAACAACACTTTAGTAACAGTCACTCTTTCCAAATATTAGTCCACCATTCCAACAAGAACCTCAAATCCACCGGTTTCAACCATCTCTCCAGCTTGGCAGCTAGCGAAAATCTGTTCGAACCGTTAGCAATTTCCCACCGAATTATTATATGACGAATGAGCGCGGGCGCAACAATTTTGTTTTTCTAAACCTCTTCCCCCTCCCCCCCCCCCCCCCCCCCAAAAAAAAACACCACATATTAGAATTATAGCAAAACAATAACAACTCTTTTCGCTGTAGAAAATAATGCTTAATTTGTTTATTCTTTCATTTATTTGAGATTTCAAGTGATATCCTAACATTCTAGATTAGAAATTCTTAATCAAAAAGCAAAGTTGGCTATCAAGAGTTTTCAAATCGTCACTTTATCACTTTTTACACACAGCCCTTCAATATTGTCGGTTTGCTTCCATAAGCCAAAGTTAGGTTCAAAAGTCAAAGCCAATGAGCAACTCGCTTATATCAAGAACTTTGCAGGGACCTTTGCACATGCTTTGTTATCACTTTCGACTCTTCGCTACTTCAAAATCGGTTCATTTGTTGTTTACGGGAGCAGTAAGTTTTATTGCTTTTTTGTTTTCATATGATCAATTTAGGTGACTGTTACAATGTATACATGTCTGCTTTTATTTGAGGAAGTATTCACCAAGGCTGTGAAGCCTTCAGTGAGGTGTCTAGAGGTTGCCAGTGTGCATTTACGTCACTATCAGCTTTGTTGTTAAACCAATCGACTTTGTTGATTCATGGAATCAAACAATTATTGACTGTAGTGACAATATTTTATATCATGGAGATAGCATGTAACTAATGAATTGGTGCCTGATACGGACACACTTTCTTTAAATAAATGATTTTCCGAAGGTGGCAAATTCCCATAACAATATTGAGTACTGAATAAAGTACAACCAATTCTACCAAGGGCAGATTGATCGCTCATTCATTGGTGAGGGGCCATTTTGCTCACTGCAACAGACTTTGGTGAATGCATTCTCAGAATATACAAGCGATTTTATGGGCTTTATTGTATGGCAGCACTTCACTTCTCTCTGAGAACTACTACTAACTAAAGACAGTATATTATATAAAAATATTTTCAGTTTAAGTTATTGTTATTGTTGTTTTTAGCTTGATCATCAGTTCAATGAGTTCAAATTAATTGCCATAATGGCAGAACACAAGAAAACAATCACATCCATATCCTGGAGTCCACATAACATTGACATCATTGCAAGCACTGGTGCAGACTGTCGCATTTTTATCTGGAGCATTAAAGAGCAGAAATCAATTGCAGTTCTTCAAAGCATCAAGGTTGTTCCATCTTCAATAGGATGGTGCCTTCATGAAATGGATGCTGTGGCTTATATCTATGGCCGTGGACCTTTGTATATCTGGAATTATTCCCAACCAGGAGGAGGGACAGTTTCAAAGCACCTAGAATCTCTTTCGTTCTTTTCTGATGTTTGTCAGTTCCGTTGGCATCCAAAGAAAATAGGCAAGCTTGCATATGGCCATGCAGATGGCAGTATATCAGTCATAACTCCAGGAGGCAAGCCATTTAAACATCACCTGCGGCCAGATACTGTTGATGACCCTGATAATGAAGATCCGGTTACAGGAGTTGAATGGGATCCACTCTCAACTGATTATGTTCTAGTCTCTAATGCTCATTTTGGTGTGCGGCTGATTGATACAAACTCTATGTGTGTAGTTATGAATTTTAAACTCCCCAGTGCTGCAGCAAAGGTGCATACTTTGTCTTGGATTCCAACTGCTCCTGGAATTTTTGTCACTGGAGGTGAGTTGTTTTAATTTGATATTTATTCAAATTTAACATCAACATATTAACTGTAGTCATTGGACTGAAATATACAATTTTATTAGTTATAAATGAGGGTTTTTCATTTCTAAAAAGCAGGAAAAAATAGGAAACTAGATGGGCGTTGTCATTAAGTGCTGATTGTTTCCACCACCCTGCCTCAAAAAAGATAATTAATTAATCAACTTTGTGGGCTATTTGCTGTGAGTTCTTTCCTCGAAAACTGAACTTAAAACTAAATCATCATTGGCAGGAGGACCCTATGGCAGAATAGCCCAGGGGGAGGGGGGTACTCCCATATATATATATAATTATGGACTATACGGGGATGATCTGCTGGACAGGTATGGTTTTTTGAGTTTCTGGTCTTAGACAGGGTATCCATTTTCACATCGAGAGATCTTGAACAGGGTATGGTATTTATCTAGTGCTTTATTTAGTCTAGTGCTTGATGAAGACTTATTTAGTTATGACACTCATTATACAAGATCACAATTAAACACTGTCGACATCCAAGTATAGATAATTATTTTGTTATTTGTCTTATAGAAGGATATAAAATTTTAACACTTTGTCTTGAACAGGGTATGGAAATTTGAGTTGTTTTTGTCTTAAACAGGGTAAGGGTTTCAGAGCCCCAGCGGCACACCCCTACACCCAACTTTGAGTAGAGTACCCCCCCCCCCCCCCCCCAGAATAACCAGATAATTAATAGACCTCTTCTAGCTACATGATGCAATGTTTTCCCATTTATAGTCTTTAGGGAATTGAGTCATCAAGTTTCATTTTCTTTCATTCACTGAAATAGAACTGAACTACAATCATGTACATGTACATGTATGAAGATTTGAACCTCAAAAGACTTGAAATGATTCTGAACAACTTGAGTGCTCAGAAATAATTAATTCCCCAAAGCTTTGTACATGTACATGTAGCTAAAGAGGTCTATGGATATAGTTCTGACAGCTGCAAAATCGGCTCCTCCTTACTTAGTTACTGTTTCTTATTCACCACAAGCTGTAAACGTTAACCAGAGGAAATTCAAAACAAGTATGGCCAACAAATCACTGAGTAGTCCAGTTTCGTATTCAAAAATTACTGCTGCATGGGATGACTACAGATGCACTTATACGGGGTTAGCCTCATTCATAAATACCAGCAAGAAGGTGTAACACATGAAACTACAACTATAATGCATAGTTGTGTCGAATAGTCCACCTTCTTGCTGACCAGTATTTATGAATATTGAGGTTAACCCTGTATACATGCATCTGTAGTCATCACATTCAGCAGTAATGTTTGTATAATCATGTACATGTATACTTATTTTCTCTGCAGACACCCAAGTTGGAGCTCTCCGGGTATGGAATGTTTCTAAGAGTTCTCCATTTGCAAGCATCAAACTCAAAAAGACTGGTTTTCATGCATTAAAAGTTGTCACATCTCTAAGCAGTGGTACTACTAATGTTAACATGAAGACTGGTGTGTCATCGACTTCAGCTGCAAGTGCGCCACCATCATTTCCATTAGCAAATGACTTTGTCCTCCCCCCAGCACACATACTTTGTACATTCTTGGATGGTGGCGTGGGGCTATATGATCTTGGAAAAAGAAAGTGGAATTTTCTTAGAGAAATGGTAAAACAAAATTGCTACATAGATTGAATAGTTAGCTGTAGTTCTTTTCTGAATGAAGTGAAATATTAATTTTGTCATTTCATACCAAATTTGTAAACATTTGACCATGAGGGGCCAATTCTATAAAACTTTTATGTGGTATTTTACAAGTCATTGTTTTCCAGCATCAAGACAAATATTATTATGGCCAGACTTGTAATATACATGTGTAAAAGTTTGATTAAATTGCCCCCTGTGAAGTCAAAAATCTAGTAGCATACATATCGAGCCCCTATAAATGTAAAACCCTGGGTAATTAAACCATTTCAGCCCTTCTAACAGATAGTGGTTTGCTAACGATTTCCCTTGGAAATAGAATTACATTGTAGGTGGTGAAATTGAGAAAGGGGTTAGTGCAAGAACAGCATATTAAGTGTCCTACTAATCACATTCTAAATTTACCTTTATGTTCTTTGTCATCTAAGGGAGAATGTCAAATTTTATCGCTTATACTGTTCTTGCTCCCACCCCACAACAATCCCCCCACCCCACCCCCCAAAAAATAACACTTCAAAATAAACCCTGCCCTGCATGCATGTTAATAAACCCTGCCCTGCATGTATGTTAATGTTAATGGTTATACTGGATGCCAAAAACATCTGAAATCATTAATTTAAAGGTGCTTGTACAAGATTGGTAATATTAGTAAAAGCTGGTTGTATAAATGCTATTTTCTGCCTCCAATCGATTGTCGATCTTTCTAAAACAGCACTTTGAAGTTTGTTTGTCATCCAGTAAAGCCTTTCCCTTGAAGTGATATTCAACATGTGACTGTTTCCTGTAAAAGGTGTATTGCCCACTTTAGAAATGAGTAGAGGGTTGGGACGAGTTCGGTTTCGCAAAGGTGCTTGGGATCCTTACTGGGGACACCCTAATTGCAGAATACAAAACGTGGCAAATATCGCAATAATGATCCCAAGTGCCTTTGCAAAACCGAACTTACCCCAGTCCCCTACTTGTTTCTAAAGTGGGAAATTGACGCTTCCTCCAACATTCCATTGCATGTACCCGGTAGTTCATTGTTTTGACATGTGTATACCATATACAATACAGATAAATAAATGTTATTTTGACATGTGTATACCATATATAATACAGGGTCACGTGGAAACTATATTTGACTGCAAATTCAAACCAGATGATGCAAATCTACTGGCAACAGCCTCTTTTGATGGAACACTAAAAGTTTGGGATGTAGAGTCCTTGACTGCAGTAAGTATATGATTGGAAATAACCTAATTTCGTCCATGGACATTATCTGATCCAAGAGGAGAACAGTTCCCAAGAGCAAAGCTCGACCAAAACTGTGAGCTTTGAGGATCAGATAATGGTGAGAAAAGCACTATTTGTTGCACAGGAAAATTAAGCATAATTCAATGACTTTAGTCCAGCCAATTCTTGTTTATTTCACAGTCTAAAACCATGTGGTCACACACCACGGCAAAGTGTCACACGCATTTTTTAACTCTCCGATTACACGGTTGCAATTGTACTCTGATTCTAATCAGTGGCGTGGTCTCTCTGTCAGACACATGCATTTTCTAACTGTCCAATTACACGGTTGCAATTGTACTCTAATTTAAGTGACATGATCTCTCTGTATGATGTAATTTAACCGGATGTAAATTATTATGGAGGGGTGTTGTCTAACTTCTTACAAATTCTGTGCCTCACATATTCACTTGTGTGGTATATACTAATTAATTACATTTATCATTCAACTCTCCCATGCATCCTGAATTCTGATTGGTTGATTCACCTGCAAATAACTGACTGTGAATAATGGTCTGTCGAGCATGCACAGTGGTAATAATTCAATATGTGCTACAAATAACGGTCTGAGCTTGCACACAATTGACCACTCCAAGGCAAAACAAGGCAGTAAACAAGGCAGATCGATTTGCAGAGTTGTTAGTGACTCAAAGTTACAGTTTGAAACTCTGTACAATGTAGGAAATGTTATATTTTCATTGTAGACTATCTCAAAATACATATCATGATTTGCTTGTGTCTCACTGTCAGTTATATTACTAATTGCCAGTGCATGTCATGCCTCTGACTTTGGCATTGGCAAATAACTGACAGCTACATGTAGGCATGAACAAATCAAGATATTCTGATCATCATAGTCCAATAATTGCTTATGATTTCTCACATGCTGCTTTAACATATTATGACAGCTATGTGAAACCGTTCTATTAAAGCACAGTCCATTAAATAGTTATTCAATAACATTCCAGTTGTTTACTTTATAACTACTTTTAATTAATTAGGTTCACTCGTCACCTGGAAATGAGGGCATTATCTATGCATTATCCTGGGCACCAGGTATGCACAAATGGGATAATAAATTATAATCTTTATTCTTCTTTAATTATTGTTAGTACATGTAACTTGGACAAAAACTATATCAAAAGTCCAACAAATGTCATATGTTCATAATAATTATAGATTTCTGTATCTAATGGTAGGTGATCTGAACTGTATTGCTGGTGCAACTGCAAAACAAGGAGTATTTATCTGGGACATTGCAAAAGGGAAAATTGTGAAGAGATTTGCAGAGGTTGGTATGCTTTACACATTAAATAGTGGAGCTTCTGTAAAGAAAACCTTTTGCTCTATTTTTTTATTATAAGCCACACTCCTCTAAATTTAACCCTGGCATCATTATGACCATGGTAACATTGTTTTTCATTGTCTACCATAGCAGTATCTCCACCAAAGGCTACAGTCTCTGGTTGACCATGGTTAACAGTGGTGTGACCATGATGTCTGACCATGGTTTGTCGTTGGGTCAAGACCATGGTACACAGTCAACCATGGTCAATAGTTTTTGGTATGTTAGCCAGCAACCGGCAGATTTCCACCGGCTGTTAGGATAAAAATAGCCACCTGTTCTTTTGCTTGAAAGCATTAATGACTCATACAATTTGTCTTTTTGTGAAGACAGCTTTTATAATGACAATGTCAATGGTTGCCTGACCAAAGAAATACTGAAAACCCCATAAAATTATGTAAAAACAGAGCTCCGAATTGGCTGGAGGGAATCGGGATTGGACAATTGATATGTTATTATAGTTTGTATCAGTGATTATAGATTCCAATTGATAAATACAATGTAGTAGAATCACAATGCCAAAAAACCCAAGCTATAAGATGGCAGATTTAAGGAAGATTAGTGTGAAATTTGGTGGCTCAAAAAACTTTGAAATAGAGGAAAAGATTAAGAAAGAGGAAAACAAAAATTTGCTGGCCCAAACATTAAACATGGGCTTAGTTGTTTCCTTTTTAGATCCTAAGGAGCACTCTGTTATTCAGCTAATTGGCCAATGAGCCAATCACTGTCTATAGCAAGGTGACTCGAAAATAAACTACAGTATACATGTACATAGAGAATGTTCAGCACTTTTCAGCCACACTATGTTCTGCACACCAGGCATGAATCAGTGAATTATCAATATGAGAATTAATACTAACATGTATTTTGCAGCATGGGAAAAACAGTGTTTATAATGTCAGTTGGAACCATAAGGATTCACAGAGGATAGCATCGTGCAGTTCTGATGGTTACTGGTAAGTAGAAACAGAGAAGCATTAATATGCAGTGGCATGTGAAGAACAGTGTGTATAATGTCAGTTGGAACCATAAGGATTCACAGAGGATAGTGTTATACAGCTCTGATGGTTACTGGTAAGTAGAAACTTACCTTAATCGAGTCTTAGTCGATTAATTTACCACCATTACATTAAATAATAAATATACTTGTCTTATGCAAACCGGAAATATACACTTCATGTATATACAGGGCTGGAAATTTTAAAAAATCTGGTCACATTTTTGCAAGTAGACCAAAAAATTTAGTTGCACAACAGAACATTTTATTTGCAAAAAAAATCAAGGCTAGTTATGAAAATTTAGTCACAAAATAAAAAATGAGGCCACAATGCAGTTTGAACAGAAAATAATACCACTGGTGGATAGTTAAGCAGTGTAACCATAAAATACTGCACCTACAGTATTTCTTTTTAACGGACCACTGCTCTAATGGCAGCCAGCTTTGCTTGTGAATGAACAATGGAAGTGCAAGGTAGGAATTTGAGTGATATTATGAAATATCTCATTCTTAATCAAGAGAAACATCTGTTTTCATTATACTTGTGTTTCAGTCACAATTTTACGACTGGATGAAAAAATTTAGTCGCAAAATGAAAAATTATAGTTGCATTTGCGACCGTATCGATAGTAATTTTCAGCCCTGATATAGCATGATTGTATATACATGTAAATTGATGTGGAGTTGATATCCTGTGCATGTCCCTTCTACTTGTCTAGTGTTGTAAGAAGAGTAGATGGTGTTCTAATCAAGCGGTACAAGCACCCTGGGGCAGTCTATGGATGTGACTGGAGTCTCAATAACAGGTAAGAATGCATTATCTTCCTGCTGAGGTATTTATATATAGGTTGTGCGCCCTCAGTCTTTAATTTCAATTAATGATCGAGCACAAGGTTTTTAACTGGTTTATAGAATTGCCACAGTTTTTTTCTTTTGTTTTCAAAAGGTGTTTGAATCAGCATCTAGTCTTACAATATTGTATAAATAAACAATAAGTAAAAATAAGTATTAAAATCTTTATGCAAGATATTTCTTATAATTACTTTGTTTGCTTGATAATAAATTTGGTGGGCTGGAAAAAGGTTGATCATATCTGTTATTGAGATAAGGGTGAAATGATAAAATAAACAGATATAGGAAAGCACAATCTCAGTAGCAAGCAATGAACAATATTCCACATGTGGTTTGCAAGACTGAGACAATAGATCTTGCTTGAAAACAATGCACATAGTTTACAGCCAAGTCTAGTCCTGATCAAAATATGGCTGATGATGTAACAGGAAAAGGACTATGGTACTATAGCTCTGAAAAGCAGCAGGGGAGACCAGGGCTGATTTGGAGGTTTTTATTTGAAATCAAAACCTGCTAGTCAGCCCCAATCTCTCCTAGTGCTGCTATTTAAAGCCACCCCCTTCTTTTAAAATGAGGTTTTTACCAAGGTACCAAGACCGCTAGGAAACAAAAGAAAATGGTGTGGCAAGTCTATAATTAAGGGTTAGAAACTGGCATACATGTCTTATTGACAATTGCACGCATGCATTGACTGTACGATGAATGAATACTTATGAATAAATTTTGAGTTCATTGTACAGTCAGCAAGTGTCTGTATTTGTCAATAAAATACAAAGTTAACAATGTCTCTTAATCCCTTTTAATATAATTCCAATTGAGCACATGCTGTTGCAACCAATACAGCACTGTCATTAGCCAATCACCTGCTTGGATTTTGTACTGTGCACAAAGTTGGAATACTAATAGCTATTAGAGTGGTGGCAGTTAATTTGGCTGTTTTGTGTTTTGAGTAGATTGGCTGCGAGAGCCTTGGTTCAAATAATTCCCAAGAGGGAGTACTCCCACATACATTGTATATCTCTTAAAAGGGTAATTTCTGGTTTTCCAGGTGTTTTAGTCAGAAATATTAGTAGGGTTATGAATTTTGCCTCTTCAGGGTCCATTCATTATTTATGGTGGAGTGGGAGGGTTGCAGGGTGAGAAATTACTAATGATCTCAAAACACTTTTTAACCCCCTATGGAGAATGATGCAATTAAAATTTTGAGACCCCCCTCTCTTAGACCAAAACATTTGGTCTCCCTAAATAATTTGTTGCCATAAACTGTAGTCACTGTGGTGCAATAAATTGTCTCTGGTTTTCAGAAAAAGACAAGTCACTGAATTCTATTTCAATCTATGATTTACCCAATATTTATTATATTAAAGTTGTGCCTTGCACTGTAGATATTTATGTAATTCCATGTTTTTGTTCTCAGGTCTTATTAATAAACTCATTGTTTTGTTATATAATTTTCATTATTAATAGCAATCGTCACGCTTGGCACAAATGACCCTAAAATCTATCGCTTTGCTATATTTTCAAAAGTTTCCAACATAGAAGATTGAATTTTTGTGGGATGATGAAGACCGACGACCTAAACAAAATCCGATGATTTGATCTACCGTAGACATCTTGATGACGTCACAGTTACGTCATGTATCCATTTATAATAGGTTTCTCGATGTTTTCAATTGCCTTGAACATCAGTAAATTTTATATTTTCGATTTCCCATCATGTCGACAACAAAGAAACCGAAAACCCGAGTTCGATTGATTAAGAGGGAGAAAAGTTATTAAATTTTGAATTTTGGCAATTTTCCTGCCAAAATTTGGCGGGAAATATTCAATACAAAACCATTTACAAAATAACTTCTTCATTCATCTTTTAGAGTTTAAAATATTTGTTTACGACAATCTAGCAATCAAAAGAGTAAATCGGTACCCACAACCGTATGTTTTTAGAATTTTCAATTTTTGAGGGGAAATACTTTAAAATTCCCAGTGAAAAAGAGGAAACGTCATTATGACGTCATACATTTTTGAAAACGTCTTTTAAAAATAACTATTCAAGTATTTTTCGGGTTTTAAAGGGGAACTGTACTTACTGTACACTGAATAGCCGCAATATGGTCTTTTTATGTTTATTCAACTTAGAAAGCATGACTGATGTCAGACCCATGACGTCAGAAAATGTGACGTCACAGGAAACTTCAGTTCTTAATAACTCAGCAAATATTTATCGTAGAGACTTTAAAATTGCGGCAATCAAAAACACATATTTATGTTGTTGTGATAACATGCTTTATTTCAAACGTATAGGTAAAGCAGAATTTGACCTTAAAAGGAGTCGTTCGTTATGACGTCACACCAACGTCATAATACAAACGTGTTGATCCTAAAGACGTTATTTCATTTTAATATTAACATACGAAAATTTCGTTAAATTTGACAGCGAATTAAACAAGATGTGCTGGTTTATATATTTTTGGCTCGCTTTTAGTGATCGATTTTGAGGTAACTTATGCCAGGCGTGCGTTATCATGTTACAAGTTGTGTACATGTATTTAAGGGTAACTTAGAGACTGGTGTGTGTTTTATTGACAAATACAAGCATGTGCTGACTGTGCGATGAACAAATTAAGGCCAAATGCAGTATGAAATTATCTTGAGTTCATTACACTGAGTCAGCATTAGTACATAAAGTAGTATATACAATGCCGGTCCTAATTCACATCCTTATATAAGCCCCCATTATCCCCCCGCTAAGGACCACCACCCACAAAATTTTGTCGTTTAAATTCGCCTCCCCATATAAGCCCCCCCGCGGCTGCGTAGTAGCTCCCACAGATGGCCCACCTACCTCAGAAAATTTATAATTTTTCAATTAGAGGTATGTATATATAATGTATACCTGAGGTACCATGTACGGTGAGAATTTATGCAGTTGGCTAAAGATCGGAGAGCAAGCCTTCTGTGACAAGTCGTGCATAGGTACGTACTGTAAGATTCACTTATATAAAATAAGGCAGGGAAGGCGGATTCCAACACCTTGTCGCGGGTGCGGAAAGGGAACTCAGAGCACTTTCTATACTTGTGTTGGGTGCGGCTCTATATCAATACGGTTAGAACTAATAAGGAAGGAAAAGGCAGCAAAGCGGCAGTTCATAGAAGTACTGCAAGAGCTTTTACGGATTCGAAAACCCACAGGTTTGTCTGAAACATCGGAAGTGTACTATGGCTAATATATTGTACCTTCCTATAGAAATTTTGACTAAGATCGTAGAGTATGCCGGTCCTACATCATTTGCCGCTATTTCTTTGACTTCAAAACATCTAAATGATGCCGCATCTATAGCACGTTACGAAAACGTAGACAAAGAATTCCGTAGACGAGTAGTCCTATTAGGGCTTATGTCTGCTCATAACGATGATGAGAGAGATAATTTGGTTAAGAAATTCAATATTTCCGAGGATGACGTATACGATTGCGAATATGGTATCGTAGTAGGATATAGCCATACTGTTAATGGTAATTTTAGGGCATACTACTACGATGAAGACGGTGACGATGAAACCGAGCATAACTACGATGGGGATATACTAATCAATGCCTGTAGGAATAATAATTTTGGTATCGTTAAGTGGCTAATTAAGTGCTTCCAGTTCAATATACTAGCCATACACATCACCTGTGCATTTTGCTACGCATGCAAAAATGGTAATATCGATATCGTCAAGTTTCTCTTTAAGCACTCCCAGATCCTCAAATATGATTATGATGAATTATATGAGGACATTGGTGGTATGCTATTCAAGTCCACTAGAAATGGCTTTCTTGACGTTGTTAAATTTATTATTGAGTACTTCTATCCCTTTTATTATGATACGGACGCCGGCCACGCACTACGTTATGCCTACTACAATGGTCATTACGGTATCGTTAAGTGTCTCGTCGAGTACTTCTTCCAGTACGAACTAGAGAACGAATATTCAGACCTCATATAACCCCCATTATTCCCTTACTAAGAACTACCCCCAATAAAAAACGACCGATTTTATGCAACCATTAATAAATACCGTCATATTATCAGCCATAAGATGCGAGGACAAAATCAGTGCCGATGGTTAACACTAGGCAGGACAACTATTTGTGGTAAGAGTTGTTTATTCGAGTGCTGTAAGCAACACCGCCACCAGATCAGAGAAGGATCGTTTTAGCCATACCCCCGTCGAGAGTAGTATGTACAATGGCGGCGCGAAGGATCGTCTAGATAGTGCTTAGTCATCTTCATCATCGGTCCCCTCGTCGACAGTAATTCCTAGCATCCGAATGTCTTCTTCCACGAGCTGTATTTCGGCTTCCTTCGTCTCTAGGTCTTGTGTGAGGGCTATAAGTCTTTCTCGTATCTTTCTTCGCTGCCGTAACAAGCGAGATCTCTCCACTTTCTTTCTGCAAAGCTTTACCTCGACTTGTGATTTCGACACTTTAGCTTCCCTGGCAAGTCTCTCAAGAAACAGATGGACACGTTTTATGGGTTGCTCTTCGTCCATGTCGCTCGATCTTACTGCTGAGAATACGTCTGACGAAGCCGGTAGAACCACCACCCACAAATTTTGTTGTTTCAATTCGCCAGCTGATGTAATGATTACGTAGACGGCTAAAATAGCTCCGGCTAAAATAGCTCTAGCGTTGACTGAAATTAGAATGCGCTCAGAGTCAGAAAAAACTAATTCTGACAGCTTGCTAGCCAAGGGTACTAAGATATATACATTCCAAGTTCCCCCTAAAATTCCTGAGCGCCCCGATTTTGCTTGAACGAGTAAAACAGGGGCGCATCGGCGCGATAGGAATGTGAATAAGAAAAATTCGAGATCGAAACTTTGAAATGAAAATCCACAGACAATCGCCACCTGTTGTCTCTAAATTTGCATACGAACTCGACATACAAGTTAATTTATACGAACCGCTTAGAAAAGCGTAAATATCGCCCACGCTCACTTCTCTCATACGAGATGTCAATTTTTACCCCAATTTTGCTATCATTTCTTCTAGCATTTTTTGCTTGACTTCGCCTCGAATTTGTTCCACCCTTTTTTCACTCATTCGGCTTAAATTAGCCGAAGTTTTGTGACGAATTTCGATCTTCATAGTTTCGTATTTATCTACCTCAGCGAGGATTAGGTTGTATTCGACGTCAGATATATTTTCATCGCGAAGGGCCTTTGATACTAGATCGCGAATCGTATTAATTTTCGCTTTAGCTAACATGGCGGTTTTCTCATGTTTAGATACTTTTATTCCTAATTTTTTAGCTCCAACGGTCGTAGATGCTGAAATTAATCCACACAAGCCACCAATAACACCTAATGGTAAACCAATCACTATACCAAAACCAGTTAAAGCTACTGCTAGTCCTGAACCCGATAATAATACAGATAGACCTCCTGCTACTACAGCGACACCATGGACAAGTCCTTGTGCGCGGGCGTATTTCTTACGCACACCTTCATAGTGTTTTTCTTGAGTTTCGATATCTGAAAGAGTATCTCGTACCGTTTTCAACCGAAAACTATCTCCGCTAGCCCCGCCAGCCAGCGGCGGATAAATACTTGGTGCCGTTGGAAGTAATTGAATTGAATCGCTTGCCATTTCGATATATTATAACTTACTCAATCTTCAATAGGTATCGTATAGGTCGACCACGGAAGTCTATGATATTTCCTTCTTCGTCTCTAAGTGTCAGGCGAAGGCTGTTTCGTCTTGTCCCTAGAGATCGTATGGGCATGGGAAGCCATTGATTGTAAGTACATTCTGTAAACCTAAGGCCCACGAGATTAATGATAGCCAGCACGTTTGATTGCTTTCCATTAAGAATTGAGAAGCTAGGATCCACCACATCACAATAGATATATACATAGCGAAGAAGTTGTACCACCAGTTTGTATTCTCCTACTTTGAGTGACACATTATCCCCTTCTGGAGTACCCTTGATATTAAACAAGTCGCAGAGATTCTTACTGAACAGGATTGGTTTCTTAATTTTTAGAATCCAAAACTTCCTATAATCGTGGGCTACGAATTCCAATAAACCAGCAGTAACCGCGGGTTTGAGGGCGTCCATTAAGATGTTTATATTGTAATTCCCAGGCTTAAGTTCATAAGGAATCCGTATCTCACCTGTGGCATTCCAAGTGAATGAAGCTTTCTCTGATAGGTTCCACCAACCGTTCTCAAAAGCGACCGCGATTAGAGAAATATTATGGATGTAAATAGGTTCTTGAAAGTAGACTGTATGATCAGTCGAGGTAGTGGTGACATTTAAGATTACCATATTGAAGCCTGAAGTTTACTTCGATATGATATTGACATACGTTCTTTACTTCGCGATATTAACATATGTCATAACTTTAATACGTATCAATATCAAAAAAAAAGATTAGTCAAGTGGATGGATCGAACGGATTGGTTGAAGAAGTTCCCATTTGCAGAGCCTTCTCGGACAATAGCTCGGCCCGGCGCCAAGGATAAGAAACTAGCCGATAATATGCCTAATAAAGTTCATTTCGAAGGAGATTGGGGTGACTATATCGCACCTCGCAATGCAAAGGCTTTCGCGGCCTTTAAGGAAAATTATCCTCACGCGGACTTCGATAAGTTCTCAGCTAGGACAACGGCATCAGACATACATGATGAGTCTACATACGAGACTAGAATCATGTTTTACGATGGTGGGCAGCATTGGAATATAAGTGGTCTCATACCAGTAGATGTCAGAAATCGTCTACACGAAGCGTTACGCGTGACAACGCAAAAACATGCGACAGTTGTGGGTTTTCCACTTCCCTTCAAAAGGACTGATTTTAAGTATCCAGTTCCAGCCGTTCCCTGGAATATCGACGCTAAAGACATAGACCCCTTTATGCGAATTCTCAAGATCTACGTAACGAAGGATCAGTTCTTCATGTCGGAGCCGCGAGATATCTTACTAGGGCTGGGGTTCGATTTTCCTACTGACACCATTAACGACAACGACGACGATGACAAAGACGATAAATCCAAGAAAGCGACAGAATGGTTAGATGCTCTACCAATGAGGCATTGGCAGCAACAATTCTGTTTCGTAGTTTGGTGCGCAACGGCTGGCTGCGGAGTGTCGTTCGATGACCATCTTTCAGATGACGCACCAATCACTGATTACATTCGTAGCTTTTACCGCTTTCATGCGTACTACACGATCATGCGATTACTGTTTGAATTGGGAGTCCCCCTCCCCAGAGAAAACATCTTTAATAAGAACGACAACGTTCCATGGAACTCCATCGTATACGACAGGCTCAGGAGAGAGTTTGGAGTTGCCAAAGTTAACTTCGCCTTGCGCCGAGCAAGATTTACTGATAAGTCGTGGGGGTTTGATACGAATGGGCCACTAGATATTCCGACGCGGTTCTATCGCAACGAAATGGCGAAAAAGCAGCACAATTGGTTCGTTCCGCAGCAGGGCAAGGGGCTGACTAAGGCTGGGGTAGTCCGAATTAATACGTCTGTAAAGGTCTACGTGTTCTGTATCCTAGGAGCCCAGGGTGTGGGAACGGTCCCGATCGTAGGGTCTCCAGGCTTGTCGCCCGGTGTCCAGAAAGACTTCAAAAAACTGCTGAGAGATACCATCATGGAAAAGGATTGGGATAGTTTAGTGCAATATAACAAAGCCCTGAATGACACGAACTCTCGTCTCGACCTAGCGATCGCTAAGGGTTGTATGTTAATACCCAGCAATATGAATATCAATAAGAAGAGCATAGTGGGTTATAACAACTACCTGAAAATGTCGAATGATCCAGGCCTAAGTTTAGGAATAAACTATAATATCAACCTCGATGAAAAACCTCCGCCACCAGACCCTATGGAAGGCTCGAAACGAAAAACGCATAAACCTGCTACAGGCAGCGGAGCCACAGGCAGCGGAGCCACGACTGCTACGATTGATACGACAGGCAGCTACGCTGCCACTAAGTCACACAGTAAACGAAGTAGCGGTGTATCACCAACGAGTCACGAAACCAATTTAGCAATCGTGGGTATTGTGGCCGGCGTAGCCTCATGGATGATATTTCGTTAGCGCCGACGTTTCGACGATTTATATTGCTCTACTAGGAATATGACCACAGCTACAATGAGTATCCAGGCATTCTTTGCAAGGAAGCCGAAAACTTCTCCAGCGGTACGGAATATGAAACTCGCAATAGCGCCTATCGCCGCAGGTAGAACGTTAGCCAACTTTTTTCCAAGATCCTTCAAAGCACCACCAACTACCTTAGCAACGGAAGCCAAGCCCTTTGTCAATATACTAACGACGGTACCAATTACGGCACCAGCGACAGCTAACACTCCAATCACCGTAAATCCATGTTTCTTGAAGATGGCTTTTATGCGGTCTCGTAACGACATACGATCTTTGATGGCTTCTATTTCTTTCTCGATCTCCTGTTTCTGATCCTCTAGTGCTACTACTTTATTCTTTGCCACTTCATATTCTGGAGTTCCCTTAGTTAATGAATCCATCTTTTTTATTTCCTTGGCCTTTCGTTTATCTTTTTCGGTGGCCATATCCTCTTTCATACTAATCTCCTTTTCCGCAGTAGGTCCAAGAGCGTTTTTAAGCGTTTTCGGTAATGCGTTGGGAGTGTCTACGGCGTCCGACAGTAAGTATGATCCAGCATTTTTACGATTGAGTTTTATCACGACCCTATCATAGTCATCCAAACTAGCAGTGAACTTCGTTAGATCTGCTTTTGGAAACTTTATAGTTATTTGGTCCTGTGCATTTTCAGTCCGTCTTTCCAGTCTTTCAAATAGCGTTTCCGCAGTGGCAGCAAAGCTGCCGCTACTGCCTGCCGTAAACTGCGTTTCCGCATCATCACCTTGATTGACTAATTCTATATACTCAGCTGAACTGGTTCCCCAGCTACTACGATTTTTCCATAGCCTATCGCGTATGCTTTTCGTCGTATTTTTGAAGCTATGCTTAGCTCTATTCCACCAATCCATTTCTGCCTCGCCATCATCAGGTCTAATCTCCGCCCATTCTTCGGCAGTAAGATCATTCACATCGGCTCTACCTTCTTCAGATATAGGATCGAAGTCTATCTTTTCTGCCATATTGAACACTTGATATGTGATATACTATTAGTATTCAATTGTGGAACAAAAACATATTCAATTGTGGAACAAACATGATATCAACAAAGCTCCATCCTGACTATTCTCCTAGAGAAGGTAGATCTCTTAAAGCCAGTCGTGTGTTCCATCGTGTAACTTTCACTCCTTCATCGACCAATCCGGGGGAAACTTTAATTGTTAACGTTCCTACGTTAGGCGAAAATAGACTTCTAGTACCTGGTAGTCTAGCCCTTAGTGCCAATATCACTCTATCAGGGGGTCATGCCGACAACTATTTGGTAGCCAACGTTGGACGTTGCATAGTCTCAAAGCGAGTCGTATGGATGGGAACTACTAGATTAGAAGATCTAAGTCGACCCGATCTACTACAGGTATATAGCGATCTATACCTATCTGATGTAGAACGAGAAAATAGCGTAGAGCGGGGCATTCAATCTGCTAATGTGAACAAACTTCGTTCAAAGGCCAGAAACGCATCTACGTCTAATGCGGCTGATAATTCGACACTAGCGGCATACGGTAGCGTATATAAGATACCTATTGATCATGAAGTTATCACAACCCATGGCGTCTTTTATCCACATGCGATTCGAGATAAGATGTCATTTCATTTGACACTGGCACCGGCCATAGACGTCATAGTCGGATCCGACAGTACGAAAGTAGGAACGTACAAACTATCGAACGTTGAACTAGAATATGAAGTCATCGAAAGTCTCGATCTTGCGTCGCAGGCCAATAGTACCTACGCCAGCGGTAAAGCCTTTCTGTATAACCATTATGAGTACTTCAAAACCGTCTCGATCGATCTAGGAACCGACACACTCGTATCTGAAAGCATAAACGTACTTCGTCTCTCTCTCAATGGCATTCTTCTTCTATTTGTGGATCCTCATGTGGCAGGCACTAGAGATAGTGAGAAATTCGTAAATCCAGGAATCACCAAGGTCGAGGTACACGTCAATGGCATTCCTAACGCTTTATATTCTTTTGGGATGCTACCAAAGGATTTATGGAAGTCCGCAAAGAATTGGTTTGTCCCGCGTTTCGGAGAGGCTGCCGCCGCTACATCCATGACGCATAAGAAGTTCTTTGAGAACAAGTTTGCCGCACTCATCGATTGCCGCACTTCTCAAACCAGTATAGTTCATGGAGATGGTTTAGCCCAACAAGATGCTGGAGCATCCATTCGACTTAGGATTCATCGCAGTGGAGGCTCAGGTAAGGTGAACATGCACATCTTCGTGCTTTCTGATGCACAAGCAACTATTGAACAAGGAATGCTACAAAATGTTTATCACTAACATGGACACATTAACAGAACAAATTCCCTTTAACGCACTCATAATTGGCCCCACAAACTGCGGAAAGACTCAGTTCATAGTTGATCAATTGAGAGGTCCATTTCGTTTTAAGTTTGAATATATCGTATTAATTTGTCCCACCTATGCTAACAATAAAACCTATAAAGGCGTTGGTAAGGGAGATCCTCGCTTCATTGTCCTAGCGCCTTCTCAGAATGACATTGATGCAACCCTAGGCGACTGTGCATGTTTTTTCGAAGGAACGAATACACTTATTATCCTTGATGATTGTGCGGCAAGCAAGGATGTTAAGGGAAGGACCAATAAGATATCCGATTTAGCCTTTTCTGCACGCCACATTGGTATTTCGATTTGGGCCTCATCACAAACACAAAAAAGTATATGCAAGAACTTTCGCGAGAATTGCGCAATCGTTGTGGCATTTCGCATCGCAAGCGCACCGGGATTAAAGGATCTATTCGATGACTACGGCGCTAGCATATCCTTAGATGATAAGAAGCTATTCATTTCAGAACTTGAGACTAAGTTCGCACATATATGTTTCTGTTTGCGACATCCTTTTTCAACCGTATTAGAGATACCTTCACCTATGTCACAATACGTTGAAGTAAGATGGATAAAGATTTTGATGATGAATTAATGAACATACTAACTGAATCCGGCAAAATAGATGTGGCAGCAAAGCTGCCGGGTCCTCCACCAAAGGCCGAAACGAACCTACACTGCGCCGCTACCACCGATGAAGCGGCAGCAATCTTTCGTCGTAGCATAGAAATCATCGAACATAGGGAAGCTCTTTCTATTCTAGCCGTGACTGGTACGACAAAAGAATATCTAGGGAAGAATTTTTCTCTTGGGGACATTTCTAAGTTACCTGATAAAGACATAGAACGCCTATATCGTAGATACCAAGCCGTCTTAGCGAAGCAAATAAATGACTGCTTAGTGGATAGAGCACTAAGTCTAGCAACTTGTGTAGTAGCATATGTGAGGCCTCTAGATTCTCGACAACGACGAAGGCTGTTGAAAGCTCTAAAGAAAGACCGCTTAGTCCGAAACGAGCTATCTGCACTGGCTGGCCGATTGGCCTACAAAGCAGGTCCACTTGTAGCACTAACTAGTGCCCTTTGTCACGTTGTTAACCATTCGATGCCCACTAAACAGGACTCCGAGGCGGAACAGGATGCCGAAGTCAGCGAATATGAAGTGGATGCCCCACAAATCGATGAAGTACATGAGGCACATTCAAATTTTAAGAATCTTTAGCGTAATTAACGTATTGAAGTTACCTCAACCACTAAGTAATTACTCTTAACAAGATGGAAATTGATACCCATTCCGAAGATCGAAACGATCCCATCACGAAAGAACCAGTAAAGCCCCCACCAAATCCAAAACGAGTCGCTGCAGGTAAACTCATAGCGCAAAGAAGGAAAGAAAATATCGCCAATGTGGCGGCAGCGCAGGCGGCAACGCAGGCGGCAACGCAGGCGCAGGTAGACAGTCATGGCAGCTTTGCTGGCAGCTTTGCTGCCCCCGATAAGCCAAGTTTGATATCAACTAATACCACACTTGCTGTAATTGGGGTAAGCATAGCATTTGTGGGTTTGTACTATCAGTATAAGCAATACAAACAAACGCAACAAGTTAACCACAGCTCCAATGGCAGCTTTGCTGCCAGCTTTGCTGCCGCCACAGACAGCTCAGCTGCCGCTACCAAAGAAACCCCAAAAGGTCGTAACCTAAAAACTCAAGGCATGATATAGCATTTGAAGCCACGCTGTAGACACATATGCAACGTCCAACATTGGCCGGTGATGTAAACGTTGTTCCAATTAGATGGCTAAAGAATTTATGAATACAATACAGGAAGCTGTCATATTGACTGGACTTGCGGCAGGTATCGGTTGGATCGGAAAGAAAGCAATCAAAGAACCTTTGACTAACGATCCTTCGTCTAGCGTTTTGAACTTCGTGAAGTGGATAGCAGTGTTATCTGGTAGTCTGGCTGCCAGGAAATACCTAAAGGATAAAGGGTATTTGAAGCCTATCGAGTAACGGGGGCGACTCTACCTCGCCTTCGAAGCCATGGCATCGATAATATTTATGGGATTTGTCTTCGCCATAACTAGTGCTGCCGCTAGTATTGCCGCACACGAAATAGAAAAAGCAACTAGCGGGCCTAATGCGGCTGCCGCAGAGATGGTAAGACACGATAAAGCTCAGGAGAAGGCAAATGCCGCTATGGCAACCTATGAGAAAAATCGAGAAAAACGACTAGAAGCACAAGCCACCTGGAACCGCTGGAAAGAAAATAACGCACACGTTGGACTTAAAGATAGAATCGATGCAATGCGAAAACTCCATATATATCACATATTACAAATGAAACTGCAAAAGCCTAAACTCTCAGATTATTATCGACCATCTAATTCTAGGAAAACTGCCGAATTGGTGGCCTTAGGTGGTAGCGTATTCGCGACTGGATACGTTGCCACTCGATTCTTATAAGAATTGGTTATAGCTATGCTTTTAAAAAACGAGCTTTTTTACGTTTAGCGTAATTACTAGATCACTTACTAGATTACTAGAGTATTACTAGAGTATTACTAGGTAATTACTCCGAATAAAATGCGACTAATAGGTAGTAACTTTTCTGCTTATTGAAGCTTAGAATGCACATATGTGTATGCACATATTAATGGACACTAAACTAAGTTTACGATACTATAGTCCGGAGGGTTATTGGAAAGGACTAGCGGCCATTAAACATCTTGCCAATTCGACAAACATATCTGAAGATGTGACTCGGATGTGGCTAGAAAAACAAGCTATATGGCAGATCTATTTACCACCCCCCAAATACGTTCCACGACCTAAATTCAATGTATCTACACCAAATGAGGTCCATCAAGCCGATTTGATATTTCTACCTCACGATCGACCTGGACGTGGAAGAAAGCTATATAAGTATGCGCTGACGATCGTGGATGTAGCATCCAGATACAAAGAAGCCGAACCATTAGCCACTAAAGAATCCAAAGAAGTTGCTGCGGCATTCGAACGAATATATAAGCGAAGTCCACTAACATGGCCAAAACTTTTACAAGTCGATCCAGGGCGCGAATTTATGGGTGCAATGTCTTCGCTACTAGATAAACATAAAGTTTCTGTACGTCGTGGTCGTGTGGATATTCACCGGGATCAAGCAATCGTCGAACGATTTAATCGTACTCTAGCTGAGAGATTGTTTGGATACCAATATGCTCAGGAGATGGTACTTACTTCACAGGGAAAGGATGATAGATCTGTCGAATGGGTGTCTCGTCTACCTGCGGTCGTAAAAGCTTTAAACAACGAATCTACTCGTTTGACAGGAAAACAACCATCCATAGCAATTACCAAAAACGAAATCGAATCGAACCCAGCAGAACCCGTGCCGGTTCGGGACGAACGGATACGTCTAGTTGGGCTCAAAGAGGAAAGACTTCCATTCGATGTCAGTGTTCGATATCTATATGCTCCTGGTGAGCTAGAAGGTGGACGAAAGCGTGCTACCGATCCTATATGGAGTTTGAAAACATATAGCATTTCACGTAGTATGGTTTCTTCGGGTCAGCCAGTTCTGTATTATTTGTATGCTCCGCAAGTTTCGAATGTTGCTCCGCAACTACCAACGCGTGGATTCGTGCGTGAAGAGATACAAGTCGTACCACTTGATACCGAACTACCTCCGAATGGGATCCTAAGCTAGTTCGTCTTGGGGCAAACAGATATCTTTATGCCCATGGGCTAATGTATCGATTCCATTTTCAGAAATCCAACGTTTTGTGTCCAGTGGTGAAAGGGAGATTTTATTAACTCGCAGACCATAGATCTGGTGCCCAATGCTTCGCAGCATATTCATTCCATGTCTGAAGGTCTTCCTATCGAAAAGAGACTCCTTATACTGCTCGTGTCGCATGTGCTTCTTCACAACGTACTTCCGTATTCCTTTAGCCTTGCGAATCTCCTTAGTGTCTGCGCATACAATCGAATACATCTTCGGTCGAAGTCCAACGTACTCTACGATGGCAACTCCTGCACACTCATCCTTCATCTTTCCAAGAACCTTTTTATTGGTAGTGTCGTATAGTGGATGGTTTTTTGGGTAATCACTTGTATCGTATAGGTCTGCATTTTTGGCCATGTCGTCGTAAACGTCTTCAGTCTGGATCTCAAGCAATAGAGAATCTGTGTCTGTGTATAGCAGTTCGCATTTATTACCATATTTGAGCTTAAGTTGGTTGTAATAGAAATCGTACATCAGGCGTTTGGATAGGTCTAGGATGCTCATACCAACGTAAACTGGACGGTTAAGTACGAGCCTGCTTTTATGCATGTGTAGGGCTACGAGGCCATCGTCAAAGATATTCGATCTAGCAAATGTTGGGCTCGATATCAGCCGACGAAGCTTGTCCTCCTCTCTTGCACGCACCAGCTTAACATCTACGCGCTTACGCAGATTCTCCATTGTCTTACCAAATACTGAGTTGTTCATCAGCTTGTAGAGGTCTTTCTCGAAATTGCTCGTAGCCAGCTTACGAAGTATTCATACGTATATATGGCTCCATCCAAGGACTTTGGTCGAATCTGAGTGCTCGGTGCACCTTTTTCAATTTCATACCAAGAGAAAGATATAATTGTAGATTTCTATAGTGTAGGATATAGCGTTCTTTGTCAAATAAGTTAGGCACAAGCTTTTCAACTTCGATTGGAAACGCTCTTTCACCTAGTAGTCCGCATTGGTACTCTGACATCCATTTTTTCTGTACTTTCATGCGCTCTGGGGCTAGTGGATACGAGTTGTGAGCGTCGTGGAGTTCTAGAGGATACTCAAGGTCTACCTCAAGGATATAACCTTTATCAGCATCTTTCTCTATATCGAGGATACTCACATACGACTCGATGTCGAGGTCGATAGTCTGTAGCTTTTCTACGTCGCACCACTCAAATCCTCCTGTTGGTAGCGCTTGGCTCATAGCCCATCCGTATAGGTTGTTTGCATCCAGATACTGTATGTACGTAGTGGGCTTGATTGGGTCGCATTCTGCCGCATACGGATTGTTGGCCTTTGCATGGCGTCGACTGACCATAGAAATACCGCCTCGCATCCCTTTCTCGATGAAAAGATGCATATCGTAGTCTGTGAGCAGCTCAAGCTCTACACCAGTCTTCTTTAGCAATGCATCCCACGATAGGCCAGGACTCGTATAATAGTGAGCTGGGTCCAAGCCATAATTTTGCATACATGTCGCTCGAAAGCCTTCAAACACATCTGCGAGTAAAAGTACATCGGTTCTAAGATATAGGTCGTGGTAGTCTCCCATAGTTTGACAATCGAATGCAGCCCAAACCTTCTGTGCGTGAGTATAGTCCTCATCTGAGATTCCTTCATCAGAAAGCTTGCTATAAAAAGCATCGCGCGGCGGTAGCTCATCCTGAAACCGCTCCCAACTGTCCATGTATTCGTATGGGTAGACGCCCTTGCGTAGAAGAAGCCCGCGCTTATGTTCGTCTTGCTCGTATCTGGCTACGATTTGGAATCCTTCCGGGTTTTTAGCCGATACTAGCTGAGCAAGAGAGGATAGCAAAAACTGAACGCTGTCGATGAATCGCAGTTTCCCTAGGGAGAATGAAATGTACTTCTCCATGTTATTTGGTATGCAATTTATCTGCCCCTCTACTTTGGAAATAGACTGCATTAAGAGATGAGAATCGTATCCCCGCAAATTATGGAAGACTACTGGTATTATGGTCTTCTTTGGGTCTATCCGCAGGAGTAGATTACAGGCATTGTGTGCTGCTCCACGATACTTTCCAGTGATATGGCAGTGATCACGAACTGAATCCCCATTAAGAGATTTCTGACAAATGTGGCAAATTGTTGCACTTCGGTGGGCTATGTTGTCCTCTGGAGTCATGCATAGGGCTTTACGTCTAGATAGAGCCGCTTCAACTTTTTGTTCTTCTTGTTGTATTGCCTCTAGGAACATTTCCGTAGCATTGGGCCCTCTATAGACGACTGGAGTCTCCGTACGACCATCACATCTCACCACGATGTAGCCGAATCCGCAAGCCTCATGTAGTTGAGTTTTCTGGGTGTTGCCTTGCAGCTTTGCTGCCTGATCAAGTTCTGGTGCCAGCTCTGCTGCCGGCTCTGGTTCTTCGATCTTAGTGGTCAATGCCTCAAAATCGGCGTAAATGACGTAGGGAACCTTCATCTGTTTGTGCAAGTTCTGAAAGGATAGCTTGTTCTTACCCTCCTTAGGCATCTCGACTCTCACTGCTGTCTGTCCTATACCTTCACATTCTGGAATGTGTTTTTCGAGTAGATCTTCTCTGCAGTATCCGTGGAGACACCTCTCGCAGAAGTGTTGGCGGTGCTCGTGCTTGCTCTGATCGTGAAGAAGCCGATTCAAATCCTTGATCCAAGTATAGTGATACTTTCCGGATTTCTCTATGAGCAGCATGTTGATACGGCGGGTGTCCACACATTTCTTGCTAATTTTTCCGGATTTATCTATAATGCTAATCTTTCCGGATTCATCTATAATGTGGCGGGTGTCTACACATTGTTTGCTAATCCTGTAGACAACCACACCTTTCTCCCAGCCGAAGACATTGATTGCAAGATTGTTTTGCTTCTCAAACCTGCAAATCTGTGATATGGGGGTTGGCACATCGATTCCCTTAAAGTCTAGATCATCCTCTATAGGATACTTAGATGGTCTTTGCGTATTAATCTCAGCGGGAAAGAGTGCTGATCGGAGTGTCCAACGAAAACAGTTATCACCCTTATTTTGAACATTAATCACAGCCCTCTTGTTTTGGACTTCTTTAGGTAGTGGAATGTATGAGCCTCCTCGTAGTGGTTGGTATCGAGCCAAAGCAGAACTACTCGGTCTACCACCCATCCTGAGCCTCTATGCGTCCATTTTTCTAGGGTCTCTTGGATCGCAGGGAAAGACTTATCTAGCGCGGAATTGATTTCATGGACTTGTAAAACGGCCTCCTGCTTGTGGCGAAGTATTGCGTCGATGGATTCTTCACTTCCATCGAGTTTGTACTTTAGTAGCTGTACTCTCAAGGCTAGCTGGAACTTTACCCCCTTTAGATCGACAATCTCTTCCTCTATCTTTTCGTGGATCGTATGGCGGACACCATCTAAGAATGCCATTGGGTCGGCACTAAATTCGTGGTCCTTTGGAACATCAATCTGCCAGCCTCGTAAGAACTTACCAATAACCCATTTAGTGCGTTCGAATACTAGTGGGGAATTCTGAGCAGCCATGTTTCACACGTATCTCTAGATGGGTTTTCGAATCCGTAAAAGCTCTTGCAGTACTTCTATGAACTGCCGCTTTGCTGCCTTTTCCTTCCTTATTAGTTCTAACCGTATTGATATAGAGCCGCACCCAACACAAGTATAGAAAGTGCTCTGAGTTCCCTTTCCGCACCCGCGACAAGGTGTTGGAATCCGCCTTCCCTGCCTTATTTTATATAAGTGAATCTTACAGTACGTACCTATGCACGACTTGTCACAGAAGGCTTGCTCTCCGATCTTTAGCCAACTGCATAAATTCTCACCGTACATGGTACCTCAGGTATACATTATATATACATACCTCTAATTGAAAAATTATAAATTTTCTGAGGTAGGTGGGCCATCTGTGGGAGCTACTACGCAGCCGCGGGGGGGCTTATATGGGGAGGCGAATTTAAACGACAAAATTTTGTGGGTGGTGGTCCTTAGCGGGGGGATAATGGGGGCTTATATAAGGATGTGAATTAGGACCGGCATTGTATATACTACTACATAATATTATACATGTATTTGTCAATAAAACACAAACATTTGTCATTTGTCAAGTCAATTGCTTGGATTTTGTACTGTGTATGAACTCAAGTTAGAATAATAATTTCATATACAAATTTTAATTTGATATGACTATTTGTGTTGGGTATATTAAAATGAAAGTCATTTTGCACAAGTTTCCCTTTTTTTCTTGGCAGGGACATGTTAGCAACTGGATGTGAAGACAAAAATGTTAGAGTTTACTACATCCCAGCTAACACAGATATGCCATTGAAAGTTTTTCCAGGTATAAAGATGTACATTCATCACAGGATGATAATATGCAAATGTTTATCAACTACATTTAGGACATGGTTTACTATATTTCTGTACTCTGACAAAAATACTCACAGTCAAAATTAATTGCGAGGAAAGAAATCACAACAATAATTTGGCTAAAGTGAACAAGTTGCACCGTAAATACATTGTCGGTAAGTGGTCGGCCGACAGCTTACCAACAGCTTACCGACAGCTTACCGACAGCTTACCAACAGCTTACCGACAGCTTACCGACAGCTTACCGACAGCTTACCGACAGCTTACCGACAGCTTACCGACCACTTACCGACCACTTACCGACCACTTACCGACCACTTACCGACCACTTACCGACCACTTACCAACCACTTACCAACCACTTACCAACCACTTACCAACCACTTACCAACCACTTACCGACAACGTATTTAGGTGCAACTTGTTCACTTTAGCCCAATAATTGATCATAAAATTATGCCAAAACCAATTTGGGTTGAGTTGAATGAATTTGGCAGAATTTCTTTTTACTGTCTCTCTAAGATCGTGTGTGCAAAAAATTATGTTGTTTTCACAGGTCACACATCAAAAGTGTTTCATGTGAAGTGGAGTCCTTTGAGGGAAGGAGTCTTGTGTTCTGGGTCAGATGACAGGTAATAGAAGATGCTGTTATGTGCCAAGTACGTGACTGTATGACTTTGATGTTAAACACAGACTAGATTGAGGTTTAGGATAAAGTTAAGGGTTGTTGTTAAATTTCGCCATTGGGTGAATAAGTTGGAGAGGCTCATAAGGAAAGCTGGAAAATACCGTAAAAATACTTCACCTAAAACATACCCTGGTATTTCTGGAGCGTATTGCCCCTCCTGCCCATCATAGCTTTGCACATGATTTCACGTTACTTACTCATGTTACCGCCTCCCGGTTAGCTCAGGGGTTAAGCTCCGGTCAGTTGTGTGGGAGGCTGTGGGTTAAACCCTGGCTGGACCAACAATCAGGGTCTTTAAATAACTGTCTGAGTAGAAGGTGCTGCCTTTGTGAAATAATGTCATTCTTGGACTGCAAATGGTTAGATCTTCATGCCTTCTCGGATAAGGATGTAAAATCGTAGGTCCCATGTTGGCCTCAAGTTTATCAGTCAAACCAGACTGTCACAAGTTACCAACGTTAAACAAAGTTACTTTACTTTAAATTCAGTCCTCAAAGAAGGCTGCTGGTGATCTAGCATATTTTCTTACTAACATGCAAGCTGATTTTAGTAACAATCCTAATTTTTTAAACTGAGTGCCTACATGTATGCAACCCCTAAAATATACCAGATTTTAGAAGCATTTGGTGTTTTGCTTAAAAGCCCCCTTAAAAGTTCCAGAGTGCCAATTTCAACCCCTAACAAAATGAGTAGCACCGCCGACCACCTTGCTAGTTAATTCATAATGTGCAAAGGCTCTGTACACATGATAGTAAGTAGTTGATAAAATTATATAGCTGTGTAATTTTGTGAGTTATAATTGGTCAGTTTGCAGTCTATAACTTCCTGTATGGACCTAAAAATGAGACAAAGCTGGCTGTGCGTGCAGAATCCATCTTATTAACCTTGTGTGCTTGGTATGTACATGTACCGTAAATTATGGATCCTCGGTTTTCCCCACCATTTTATGGTCTTTGCGCTTTGGCCATAAAAAAGGGAAAAAACTTGTTCCATAACTTATGGTAAAAATTGGACCATGCACTTGGTTACAATGTAATAATAACAGTTGATAATAATTTATTACATCCTTGAATCGACTTGAAAAATACTGATGATGAATTACTTTATATTTTATGCTTTAGAACAATCAGAGTCTGGGACTACACACAGGTAATGGTGCTGTTAGGATTTATGTGACTTTTTAGTAATTGTTTTTCAAAATCGTCAAATTTGCCTGAAAACTTCTATACAACCAGTTTAACAACTGTTTATTACTGTTTTGACTTTTATATCACGATTACACTGGTAAAAACCTAAAATAGAAATGACTATAAAATTATGCATATCTAGTACTAGTTCGTGTTCGGTTGAGAACTTCTACTAATGTGATTATCACAGCTGTGGACAATCTTTTGTTTTTCTGTGAATTAGTTTTTAAACATGAAATCTGCCTACTTCAAAGTGACAAAGTCCAGCCATAAACTAAAACTCTACAGCACAGACGCATTACGGAACAAGATCGGGTTAAGTCTTCGATCAAGAGAAAGTGAAAATTCCGACTGTTATTCTCCTGTTTATAACTGCTCAACCAAATATGAACCAGTACCAGATATGCATAATTTTAGAGTCCCATGGGGGAGACAAAAGCATTGTTTCTATGTGAAGAATTTTAGGTTTTTACCGGTGTAATCGTGATATAAATGCCAAAACAGTAATAAACAGTTGTTAAACTGGTTGTATACTAGAAGTTTTCAGGCAAATTTGACAATTTGAAAACAATCACTAAAAAGTCACATAGGCGGTTTTCATGCTCAACCCTTCAATTCTTAACATGCATTATGCTACTTTCCCTTTGACTACAGGCAATGATTAAAAAGGGTTGCAAATGTCATGGAAATAATAAGCAATATTATGATTGGATTAATTTTTCACATGCTAAAAAAATTGTCAAGACCAAACTGGTCCATGTTTATATCAGCCCAAGCCATAGGCTGAGGCTAATAACACAGACCAAGGTCTTGATAATTAATTTCACTATCATGTGAATATAGAATCCAATAATTGTTTTATTATTCTTTTCTAAACTTCATAATAATAGATTGGCAAGATACCTGACAACTACGCAATAACACGGTTCAGTGACAGCTAGCTCCTGCGGCCATTATTGTAATTATGTAGGCTGCATGCGCATCCTACAGATAAAACTATTATGCACTACTGTGCGTGCTGCATATCTAACTCTCAGCCAATAATAATCAATATTGTAACTAAAATAAATAATATACACTTACCGTAATGACTCAGGCCCTGAGGGAAACAGTGAGTTTTGTTTCCCAAGAATCTCAATGTTTCCCGAGATGCCAGTCGAGGGAAACAAAACTCACTGGTTTCCTGAGGGACCAGTCTGACATTAAGTGTTTTGTTATATAGACATAAGTTTTACTACCTGATACGAGCTAGGTTTGTCATATTCTCTTTGGAAAGCTGCTTTTTGACACAGAACGCTGCCAGCGTCGCTAACATTTTTAGTAGTGTTTTGTAAACTTGTAGATCTTGCAAATTATTTTAGCTGCCAATTTCTTTCTCTCGTGGTTGATAAATATGTAAATTGTTTCTTTGGAGCTGATTCCATTTTAAATGCTTTCTTTCGACGAAAAAGGTAAGTTTTTGATGAAGATATAGACGTTTTGGTTAACAAATATTTTCCACCTTTAGCTAGACAGTTATCACGATGTGATCACGTGGTGGTCAACAACTGGGAATTGTTACCCTCTGACGTCATACTTTTCAAAATTGTTGCCCGCGCGGGAAACAGTTTGTTTTGTTACTTGTCAGGTGACCATAAATCAACCAATGAGGGCGCACGTTATATCTGGAAAACTTATGGCTATATACATGTAACAATTAAGAAATAGAAAACATTTCCCGTGTTTCTATAGAGTTATAGAAACACGAGTGGGAGTTTGGGAGAACGAGAAATGGCAGTGGGAACACGAGCCCGAAGGGCGAGTGTTTCCACAGCTATTTCGAGTTCTTCCAAACTTCCACAAGTGTTTCTATAACTCTATAGAAACAAGGGGAAAATGTTTTCTATTTCCTTTATAAAATAAACGAATAAAAGCACGGAAACTCTCGCTTAATTTGATAACCAAAACGTAAATTCTAACAACTAGCTCAAGCGCGCACTCAACTGTCTGTTTCTATAGAGTTATAGAAACACGGCTTACAGCCAATCAGAGCGCGCATACTATCGAAACTATTTTATAATGATATTTATTACATAGCTAAGTAATTGTGAAAGCTATGATTGGTCAATGTGCAGTCTATAACTTCCCGCACAGATCTTCTACCCACTTCAGGTCTCAAAGAAAATGAAGAAGCTACAATGTATATACAATGTAATAAACATGTTATTAACCTTGTTTGCTCGGACCGTACCGTAAGGTATGCATCCTCGTTTCTTCCCGATTTTGTGGTCTGTGTGCTTGGGTCATAAAAAAGGGGACAAAAACCTGGGCCATAAGTTACGGCATGGACCTGGTACTTTGTTAATAAGTGGTATTTATTATAACTATGGCAAGGTAATTTGTGAGTTGGGATTGGCCAGTTTACAGCCCATAACTTTCATTGCGGACCAATATCGTATGTGAAAAGAGTATAGTTTGGATTGCCTTTGTCTTGTATTATTGTTCACCAGGACTTCTGTGTTCTTGTCCTCGAGGGTCACATGGGTCCTGTCAGGGGTTTGCTGTGGAACCCAGAGATCCCCTACCTACTTATCTCTGGAAGCTGGGACTACACCATAAGGGTCTGGGACACAAGGTAGGCTGCTGTTACCTCATATACAGACATTTAAAAAGTAATAAACCCTACCAGAAAGACATTGCTTGACAGGCCATAACAATAATTAATGGTATTAACTGACTGTATATAGAAGAATAATCCACACTCTAGTTAATTGGTTAAAAACTAAGTAAAGTAAAGTATTTCACTTATGTAGTTATTCATTTATGTAGCGCAATTTCTATTGGCATATAATCAAGTGTACTTCACAAGGGCTGCAGTTGTGGCCAGTGTAATGTGCTGTCATGCAGTTTACAATCACAGGTGTTTGTTAATACATTGTACCTCCAGAATACCAGGCTGTCGTGTCAATCTCCTACTCTTTTACATCCGGTTATCCAAGGACGCGGCTGGAGAATTTGAACCCCCGTGCCTGGCTTCCCAGCTGCTTTATTCAGCTAGATCCAATCACAATGTTTAGAGTACAGAGTTACAGAAATGTTACAGCCTTGCCGGATTTTTTCCCACTTACATGTATGTGAAATCTACTGTATCATTTGCTGTGTGTCCGAAATACACCACGAAATGCAGTCGAGTGACATGTATGACAGTTTACTGTCATTCTCGTCATGTTTTGACGTCATCTGGTGCATCTATAAGAGGACAAAACCCATGGCAGAATGAAAGGAGGATACAAAATGATTTTGTCCAAAAACGTGACGTCATCTGTGCATCAGTACTCTAATAACACATGGCTATCGACCAAATCAGAGGATATGATTCACACTGTTTATTGTACAAACATGACATCTTCTGTATGTACTCTAATAACACATGGCTATTGACCAAATCAGAGGATATGATTCACACTGTTTATTGTACAAACATGACGTCTTCTGTATGTACTCTAATAACACATGGCTATCGACCAAATCAGAGGATATGATTCACACTGTTTATTGTATAAACGTGACGTCATCTGTATATCTGTACTCTAATAACACATTGCTATCGACCAATCGGATGTGTTTCATACTGTTTATTGTATAAACGTGACGTCATCTGTGCATCAGTACTCTAATAACACATGGCTATCGACCACTCGGAATGCGTATTTCACCATGTTTATTTTATTTAAATCAATATGATATTTATTATTAACTTGTAGGGATGGCAGTTGTCTTGGCACTATCCTAGACCATGGCGCTGATGTTTATGGTAAGTGAGAGCGGTATTGACGTTTTTCCAAGAATAAATTATTAGGAACTTTTTTATTTCCCAGAAACCAAGATCTTCTGCATCAGTAATACATATTTTGGGAGACATTGAAATGTTCCTGGTGTGTTTGTTTGAGCAGGATATAACCATCATTCTTTCATCGTTCATTTCCCGGTGTTCATACTAGGTCTAACATGCCACAGGCATCGGCCATTTACGATAGCCTCATGTTCTAGAGACTCCACTCTACGTATCTGGTCTCTTGGTCTCCTGGCAAGCCCTCTGCATATAAGTGTCCTGGCCAGTAGACCATGGAAAGAGCTTGCTGGTCCACTAGGTAAGCACATGTAAGGCACATACCTGCACATACATTTTGTAGCAGATAAATGGCATTTTGTCGACATCTGTCCTCGTATGACGTCACGTGACGAGAACAAAGAAGTACACCACGAGACGCAGTGTTCTCATCACGTGACGTCATCTGTCGAAGAGGACAGATGAATACAGTAAAATACCATCTTTTTGTTTTATACAATAGTTAGCGAAAAAAGGAAGATAGAAAATTATTTCTTGCCAAATATGATGTAAATTGAGCATTCGTTTAACAGTAGTTTGCCGTGTACCGTGTGTAGTGTCATTGTATCGGGTCAGAATTGTTCTCATTCTATTACGCGAGTGCAAGCTAACATGGTATAACGTCCCTTTTGTTTCCAATGGTAATCAGCCAATCAGATCGTTGTAAAACTCTTATAACACATGGCCGTATCAGAGCACACATTTATTGGATAAAATCGTTCTGCAATGCTTTCTGGTGCATGGTATACCGTGAAATAGCCCACAAGTGACTTGATTTTTCAGTGTGCTCATGATCCTTTAGGCGAGTATGTAAGTGTGTGTGAGTGTGTATATACAAAGAAAAAAAATCGAATGGGAGATTCACGATTATAATCCATCAAATATTTTCTCTCGCGCTTGATTGGTGGAATGTGTCACGTGACCCAATATTTTCTGTCCGCCAGACGAAAAATAGTCAACAATTATACACTCCCTGTGAGGGTAAGTGTGCGTCAAAGATAATATTTTAAGGAACAATAACCTATATTGTGGCGTCGAAATATGCCTTGATATTTGTCTCTGGACATTATCTGATCCTCAAAGCTCACAGTTTTGGTCGAGCTTTGCTCTCGGGAACTGTTCTCTTCTGAACAGATAATATTCTTCGCGGACAAAATATCAGGGCTTATTTCGACGTCACAAATAGGTTATTGTTATTATACTACGAGAAAGCATTGCATGACTAGTATTAAACTGTTTTAAACAAGTTTTAAACTGAATTGAACTGGGCGAGAAAAGAAATGACACGTGCTGCATAATGAGTTTTCGGCGGAAAATAAACTGGAAGCTGTAACGGATGCGCGTGGTGCAATTATGGCAGGAAAAAAACGTTGCATTCAATAGGCCCTTTGCAGGACTTGGTCACGTGACCTTTTCAGCCTGTCAAAAATAAAAAATTGCCGCTAGAACAACATGGATGCCAGAAATGGAAAGAGCAAGCCAAAATTAGTAAAAAGCCCAAGTTTTAGATTCATTTCTTTAAAACTGAAGGAATGGCAAATTTTTGAAAACTATAATTTAACAGAGTTTATGAGGCTGATCCTGTTAATTTTGGCTTGCTCTTTCCATTTTTGTTCTGGCATCCATGTTGTTCTAGCACCAATTTTTTTTATTGACAGGCTAAAAAGGTCACGCGTGACCAGGTCCTGCCTATTACCCGTGGGATACCCAAATATGCAATGGCTTTTCAGCCTTCTAATTGGCTAAATGAGAGTGCTTTCCCACTAGATGAAGCCCTAGCAGCTGGCAGCCCTCCCATTCTGGTTGGCAGGATGTCTCGTGACCTTCAATTGGCAATTGAGAAGTCTGGGGATACTACAAATACAGTCGCCATCAAGCTCTTCTCTGATTTTTTCATGGTAAGTATTTACTGCATCATTCTACAAAAACATCACCGGCCTAAATTATGTCCAGTAATAGTCTGGTTTATACATGTACCTGAGCAATGTGTCAACCACTTCTGGTGTATTTCCCTCACCTCACAAAATAACATTGTCAGTTTACACATGTAAGTGAGATTATTATACAATTTGGCATTTTCGAGTGTAAATACGGGATTAAACGAGTGCAAATATGAGAGCGTATTACACAGGTTGCGAACAGGTTTGCACAGGTTTATTCAACACTTAAAAGGTTTTGTTACCGCGTGAGCCAATCGAAATAGGGCTGTTTGAGTAACAGCCAATTACCTTTTAGCGCGCGAAAAACCTTTTTTCAGTGCGCGCACGCCCCTGACACTGGACTTCAACTGAGGCTGAGAGATTTTTTCTCAAGATTTATTCTCACAAGATTTTCTTCAAACAGAGCAGTAAGGTAAGCGAAAACAAAAAAAAATTGTTTGTGTTAGCTGTCGTATAATAAACAATTTATTACACGAAAAGTTGTGTAATACGGCTGGGAATTTTTACTCGTCAATTTTATAAAACTGACTCGTAAAAATACCCAACGGTATTACAAACTTTCCGTGTAATAACCTCTATATTTACCAAATGAATGTTATTTTGCTGTGTATTTGTCCTCTTTTATATGCATGCACAGACGACATCAAAGAAGCAACACAACAATAGACCCTTTCAGCTTGCCTCTTTGTTGTCCATTTCAGACCATGTGACAGCTCTCCAGGATTCAGTACTTTGTTTTTCAATTATAGAAATTTGTACATATACTTTTGGGATACAGAAAAACAAAAAGACATTACTCAAGGGAAAAGTCAGGTAGTCTGAAATGGGGCAACAAACACGGAAGGTGAATGGGTCTATAGTCTTGCTTCCTTCTCGTTTGCTCAACCAAGAAACACTAATAATTATCAGCAACAATGTTTCTGCATCCTCCTTTGCCCAGGCCCTTAGGATCCTCCTGTAGATAGAAATGCAATTGTTTTGTAAACTGGCCATCAATTGAATGTTGATTATCTCCATGTAGCCTCCCTGTGGAGCCAAGAATCTGTGGGACTTGGTGTCTGTGATTGATGGTGAAGATGAAAGCCTGTTGCGAGCATCCTACAGCAAAGGCATTATGCACTCCAAACATCTAGTGAAATACAAAGCAGTAAGTCTTCACCAATCGTATTCATAAGTAAATTGAAGGTTCCATGTATAGCAAACTGAATGTAATACTATTAGAAAGAGTATATCACATTTAACAATACTATTAATAATTTGATCTTCAGTTGTTGTCAAGTTGTTAGGGGAGCTCAATACACATAGAAATCAATAAGGGAAAAAGGATAACAAAGGATAACCCGCACAAGTAAAAACAATTTCACTGCGTGCCGTTAAGTGTAATTACGCTGCGTGAATGATGAGTGGTCAAGTAGTCTGCGCGGGAAGTTGAAGATCATGGGTTCGAATCTCGGTTGTGCCTGTTATGTTTTTTTTTTGTGGGATATTTTGTTGGATATTGACCAAGGCCTTTTACTAGTTATCCTTTAGATGACATTTATAATTTTCATTATTTGCGGCCTTCTGAAAAAAAAAAGACTTATTGAAAGTGAAACATCATCTCATTGGAGCTCCGCTAATTGTCTTGACTATATATATACTTTATTAACAGATAGAAAATGGTGTCCATGTTCTATGAAAACGTTATGCACGCTTGAGGTCTTGAAAAGCTGGGGATGCACGAGCAGAATGTGAGATGCGAGTGGGACGCGAGGCACGAGTGTATTCATCAGCTTTTCAAGACTTCGGAAGCTGCATAATTTGTTTTAATAGACATCGGAAAAGCATCATCTATTGTTTTATAGTATAAAATTTTATATACGTGGTTCTCCAGCTCGAGCATACTTATATACCAAATTAATATACAGATAGAAAATGGTGTCCATGTTCTATGAAAACGTTATGCACGCTTGAGGTCTTGAAAAGCTGGGGATGCACGAGCGGAATGTGAGATGCGAGTGGGACGCGAGGCACGAGTGTATTCATCAGCTTTTCAAGACTTCGGAAGCTGCATAATTTGTTTTAATGGACATCGGAAAAGCATCATCTATTGTTTTATAGTATAACATTTTATATATGTGGTTCTCCAGCTCGAGCATACTTATATACCAAATTAATATACAGATAGAAAATGGTGTCCATGTTCTATGAAAACGTTATGCACGCTTGAGGTCTTGAAAAGCTGGGGATGCACGAGCGGAATGTGAGATGCGAGTGGGACGCGAGGCATGAGTGTATTCATCAGCTTTTCAAGACTTGGGAAGCTGCATAATTTATTTTAATGGGCATCGGAAAAGCATCATCTATTGTTTTATAGTATAACATTTTATATACGTGGTTCTCCAGCTCGAGCATACTTATATACCAAATTAATATTCCAACTTTGTGCACAGTACGAAATCCAAGCAGGCCAACGGCAGTGCTTTATTGGTGAGCACAGCACGCTGTGCGCTCAGTTGGAATATTAGAAGTTAGAGACTTTATCTTTGTGTTTTATTGACAAATACAGGAACTTGCTGAGCACAACATTGCTTCATGCTCCATTCAGCCTCATGCAGTATTTATTATTTTTCTTTCATCGTACAGTCAGCGTGTGCCTTTATTGGTCAATAAAACACACGCCAGTCTCTAACCCTTACGTCATTCACGCTGAAGTCTGTTAGCCAATGAAATCGCGCATTAATATAAAGGGATTTTGTACGATTGCTTTACCAGTCTGAAGCCCAAGAGTTGGAGACTGCTAAGATGTCTCGGTTTGGTTCATGCATGTCCTCTTCCAGCCTGGATGACAGACTAAAGGGTGCGGCCCTCATCCATGTGAGGATAGGACAGCTACAGCGATACTGTGAGCTAATGGTGGAACTGGGTCAGGTATAGAGTTAGTAGTATGTGCGTAAGTTTGTGTGCTGTGACCGTTTCTCAATTAAATGAGTGGCAGGGCTTCGGTTGTTTCCCAGTTACATCAACTCGCTGTCCAACACCCATAGCTTAACGACAGCAAGCTGGGTGAAGCAGCGTGTAATCGCCTCACCACTGCATGTGACCCGGGTTCGGCTCCCGGATGCACCGTCATGTGAGTTGAGTTTGTTGATTGTCATCCATACTCCGAGAGTTTTTCTCCAGTTTTTCTCCCTCCATGTGAGTTGTAAATATTGAACGTAGTGACAAGCGTGTGTGGAGAGTGCTCGGATCATTACCAGGATCTGCTAGAGGCCTCGTAAGGCTTCTATATCCATGGGTAAACAAAATATGTTGGCAGCATAGAACAGTAGTCTTAATTACAAGTGAAGATCATGTACGTAGTCTTGCTAATGGACCATATGGAGTCGTGTCGTAGTCATGTGACCTGATGTGCTACTATGTAGACAAGGTGCAGCTCTTGTGTAAAGCACGAGAAAGGTTTATTGACTTATGAAAAAGAGATGTTCAAACACGTTTCGCAGATGTGATGCTTTCAATAAGTGAAGTCTGTGCGAAGCTCAGTGCATGTGCGAGGAATACTTTATTAAAGTAACTGCTTGTATTTGATTTATAGTGGGATAGAGCTTTAGCTGTTGCACCAGGTGTCTCCATGGACTACTGGAGGATCTTAATAGAGAGGTAATTCTCCTTGTGGTCTCTGTATTTTAACAGTTTAGCCACATGTTCAAGTATGAAAAACAACATCCTTGCCATGCGAAAGAGCATACCAACATTGGTGATCCTGTAGAATTTGAGTGTTGTAGCATAAAAATAATGTTGTGAAGTTACAGCTATTTGAAATTAGAGATATGTGAATGAGAAAAACCATGTAGGCCTTTCCAGCCTCGCTTTCATGTATTTTCTATATTTAAAATGCCAATAACTCACAGCAATTTGAAACATTGTTTTCAAACTGTGGTCAATTACTAATTTAGGTACAATCTTTCATGTGGTGGCAATAGTTTCTCTGTACACATTAATCTTCCAATTTATGGGGTGGATAGTTTAATGGTTAATAAAATACACATGTATACCCAAGGGAGGGAGGGGTGGATAGTTTAATGGTTAATAAAATACACATGTATACCCAAGGGAGGGAGGGGTGGATAGTTTAATGGTTAATAAAATACACATGTATACCTAAGGGAGGGAGGGGTGGATAGTTTAATGGTTAATAAAATACACATGTATACCTAAGGGAGGGAGGGGTGGTTAGTTTAATGGTTAATAAAATACACATGTATACCCAAGGGAGGGAGGGGTGGATAGTTTCCCAGAAACGTGATTGATCCAAATATTTTGACAGACGAGCAGAACAACTTGCCAGGGAGGATGACGACTCTGCCATACCATACTGTGTGGCTACAGGCGATGTGGACAAGGTAATGCAGACCGCAGTTTAGTCAATTATGTCAAAGTGCCCTTTGATCAAATTTTGACATATCAATTTTTTTGCATATTCCTAAAGTAGAGTTGATGTATTATTACCAGTTCAAATCGTTTTTCAATACGATGACAGGAAGTCTTATTTTTTTAACTCCGAATATTGAATATAAATGTCCGCCATTACTAGAGCGGTTCCCTTTGTTCAGCTTTATACAAAGGTTATTCAGCGGAAGTGATGTCATACACTCAACGCTCGCCTGCACAACACAACGCCTTGGAGGCATATTTCGAATCCACTAAAAACGTCTTCACGTACACAAGAAGAAAGTTTTATTTATCTTTGCGAGGTTGGCTACCTTTTTATAAACACTATTTCGCGCAACGTGGTTGTCGTGTTAAGTGTATGACATCACTTCTGCTGAATAATGAGAACGGCTTCCAGTACTGGCGGACAGGATTTTACCGGTAAACTCTCCCAAAATTGTGTGGTTTGACTTCGCATTTGGGAATATATTTTTACTATTTCGGATATTTCTAACACTGATTGACCTATTGACACTGAAAAAGTGACACATCGAATTGGTAAATTTTCGTCGTAGTGGCACTTTAAAGGATGTGTCAAGGCGAGAGCCTTTTTCGCAGTCCGGCCCGGACACAGTTATTTGCAGCGATTTTTACACGAACTGATGAGCACACACGTGGGATGGTTACAATCAAAGCAAATATATATATTAAAAAAAGACGAAACTGTGTATAGACATCATCTTAAGGAAATTATTGCATATCGTTTCAATCGCAAACATCGAGGGAGGAGATCGTACGAATGTAACAATGAACCGCCACCGTACCAATCGGACATTAGCTCTACACATGCGCAAACCAGTTTAACAGCCAGCTAGTGGCAGGAATCTAACACTGAATTGCTATCTGGGGATTTGTGAAAAGTGTACCTGTGTTTAGACCTGTTAAATCTGAGTAGAAGGTGTTGCCTTTACATAATACAGTAAACGGTTAAACCTTCACGTCTTCTCGGATAAGGACGTAAAATCGTAGGACTGGTGTCCCCAATTAGCTGCTAAACATTTAGCTAAATACATTGATACTTCAATAAAGTCACTTTCTTACTTACTTACTTAATCGTGTTTATCATACAAAGCCATTGCTCTTGTCACAGCTGGTGTCGTTCTACACGTCACGTGGTCAGCTGCATGATGCGTTTCTAGTGGCTCAAGTGGCGTGTGAAGGGGGATTCCCTGTGCTGGAGGTCTCGAACAAGACACCAAATTTGAGAAGGAATGATCACCTGCCGATACTGAAAAATCACATGACACAGGAGAACTCGGCGTGAGTCTCAACTAAAGGTTCATTAAGGACAGAAATCAGTCTTGCGAAAACTCTTGGCTTGAAATTAGCCTCGCGCTCTCGCAAAATGCATGTAGATTTTTAGAATGGTGTGTAAAACTGCTTATGATAATTCGCAACTGTTGCTAGTAGAATCTTGAACTATTTGCTGTTGCTAGTGGATCAGAACATGTCTATAGTAAATATTAGTGCAACAGCTGGCTTATGGCTAATTACAAGCCCTGAACTCTGCAGCACTTTTTCTATTTACGCAACCTAAACTTACTTTAGTTCGAGTTTAGGCTTACATCAGTCACACGTGTCTTTGTACTCTGATTCTAATTGGATAAAGTGTGAATCGAAACGAAATGAAGCTTTCTTCAGCACTTGAATGGTTTAGGCACCAATCCACCAATTAGAATCAAGCTGGGTTGAGTAATGGCAACCAAACCACCAGGACAAGTGACGTCACGGGTCGGTTAATATGAACAGAGCTGTATGTTACCAGTGCAGTAAGTTAAGATTGTGTCCCTCTCCATTCGGTGTTTAGGAACCACAAAATCATGATAATGTAGGCAGGGGATCCTAACACCTACACGAGTAGTGAAGGGTTATTGTAGAGTTGATGTCAGGTGTTTAAAGATCTTTTTACATCTATTCGCAGACTACTACACACAAGCAGTGCTACTCTGGCTGACTGGTATTATTACAAGGGTCAGGCAGTAAGGGCTGCCAGTTGTCATCTGGCCGTGGGTAATGTGACGGTGAGTACACTGACTATGGAGTCTCGTATTCTTTACATATGAGTCCAATTGCTTTTATCATTCGATTTTACATCAAGTAAATAGTTGAGTAGTAAAATATTTCTTGATTTGTGCGTCTATGAGTTATAAAGACCGATGTTTTATTCTACAATAACATACTGGTAGAGATCAATGACCTTTTATCAGTGGATTTTATAGCAAAATCACACGCCTGACTAAATAATTCAACGTTAAATTGTACGAGAAAACCGATATCGTGACGAGGGCGGTATCTGTTTTTCAAGTGCAGTTTAACTTGGAACTTTATACCGAGTCATTCATGTGATTTTTCTTGAATCGCATCTGATGAATTACTTGATGATTTAGTGCTTTTGTTTATATTTTGCAAAGGTATAAATAGTGCGCGTAGCTTACAGTGTTAATTCCACTCTGAATCACCCCTCCTCTCAGCCAATCAGCGTCTGATTTTGCAAACGCACTCGTGCGATTCAGCTGTGACTATGCAATTCTTCCAAATATTTTGTCTAAATCGGAAAATAGTTGCAATCACAAGGAGACTGAAAGAAATGACAGAACATTCCCTGTTTGACGTCATGTGACACTAGTGTATTTGGAGAGTAACTGACACTAGTCTATCAGCTACTGCAGGGCTTTCCTTTTGCAAGGTAACTATAAAAGGTGCCTAGACTCCACCGTGAAAAAAAGAATTGGGGTTGGGGGGGGGGGGGGGGAGGGGATGAGGAGGGAGTTGGGACTACTCAGTTTTGCACGCTCATGCAGAAGACTGTTTTCCTTCTCACAGCCCTCGGGCTGATCAGGTGTTTAAAATTTAAAAACGCCGAGGCCTGGCATTTTATGCATGTACATATATATTTCAATAACAGTTATAAATTCGGTCCATTTACACGGTCCATTTACACCTAGAAATGTAACTAATATTTATTGAAAGAAGATGGAGTCCTTGATATGATCCTCTGATGCTATCACTAAATGTATACCCTTGAACACGCTATGGTATAACACTGACTTCAAATCTCTTAACTCAGCTTGCGATGTCCAAGTTAATACGTGGCAATGAGCTGGAGCTGGCGGTCAGTATTGGCCTCGTGCTCAAGGACGCCACTAGTGGCATGGTACATCGAGCCATTGAACTGCTCTCCTGGAAATGTGAGAAGCTCAACAAGTGGTAAGTGAGTGACGCACTATGCCAGCTACGTGACGTAATAGGCCTTTTCCCCTACATGACTTTAATAGGCCTTTTGTAGGAAACAGTCACATGCTGATATATCACTTCAGTACCCAATGAATTAGGCTCATGATCCCATGGGAAAGGCTTTACTGGAAACAGTCACATGCTGATATATCACTTCAGTACCCAATGAATTAGGCTCATGATCCCATGGGAAAGGCTTTACTGGAAACAGTCACATGCTGATATATCACTTCAGTACCCAATGAATTAGGCTCATGATCCCATGGGAAAGGCTTTACTGGAAACAGTCACATGCTGATATATCACTTCAGTACCCAATGAATTAGGCTCATGATCCCATGGGAAAGGCTTTACTGGAAACAGTCACATGCTGATATATCACTTCAGTACCCAATGAATTAGGCTCATGATCCCACGGGAAAGGCTTTACTGGAAACAGTCACATGCTGATATATCACTTCAGTACCCAATGAATTAGGCTCATGATCCCATGGGAAAGGCTTTACTGGAAACAGTCACATGCTGATATATCACTTCAGTACCCAATGAATTAGGCTCATGATCCCATGGGAAAGGCTTTACTGGAAACAGTCACATGCTGATATATCACTTCAGTACCCAATGAATTAGGCTCATGATCCCATGGGAAAGGCTTTACTGGAAACAGTCACATGCTGATATATCACTTCAGTACCCAATGAATTAGGCTCATGATCCCATGGGAAAGGCTTTACTGGAAACAGTCACATGCTGATATATCACTTCAGTACCCAATGAATTAGGCTCATGATCCCATGGGAAAGGCTTTACTGGAAACAGTCACATGCTGATATATCACTTCAGTACCCAATGAATTAGGCTCATGATCCCATGGGAAAGGCTTTACTGGAAACAGTCACATGCTGATATATCACTTCAGTACCCAATGAATTAGGCTCATGATCCCATGGGAAAGGCTTTACTGGAAACAGTCACATGCTGATATATCACTTCAGTACCCAATGAATTAGGCTCATGATCCCATGGGAAAGGCTTTACTGGAAACAGTCACATGCTGATATATCACTTCAGTACCCAATGAATTAGGCTCATGATCCCATGGGAAAGGCTTTACTGGAAACAGTCACATGCTGATATATCACTTCAGTACCCAATGAATTAGGCTCATGATCCCATGGGAAAGGCTTTACTGGAAACAGTCACATGCTGATATATCACTTCAGTACCCAATGAATTAGGCTCATGATCCCATGGGAAAGGCTTTACTGGAAACAGTCACATGCTGATATATAACTTCAGTACCCAATGAATTAGGCTCATGATCCCATGGGAAAGGCTTTACTGGAAACAGTCACATGCTGATATATCACTTCAGTACCCAATGAATTAGGCTCATGATCCCACGGGAAAGGCTTTACTGGAAACAGTCACATGCTGATATATCACTTCAGTACCCAATGAATTAGGCTCATGATCCCATGGGAAAGGCTTTACTGGAAACAGTCACATGCTGATATGTCACTTCAGTACCCAATGAATTAGGCTCATGATCCCATGGGAAAGGCTTTACTGGAAACAGTCACATGCTGATATATCACTTCAGTACCCAATGAATTAGGCGCATGATCTCATGGGAAAGGCTTTACTGGAAACAGTCACATGCTGATATATCACTTCAGTACCCAATGAATTAGGCTCATGATCTCATGGGAAAGGCTTTACTGGAAACAGTCACATGCTGATATATCACTTCAGTACCCAATGAATTAGGCTCATGATCTCATGGGAAAGGCTTTACTGGAAACAGTCACATGCTGATATATCACTTCAGTACCCAATGAATTAGGCTCATGATCCCATGGGAAAGGCTTTACTGGAAACAGTCACATGCTGATATATCACTTCAGTACCCAATGAATTGAGCTCGTGATCCCATGGGAAAGGCTTTACTGGAAACAGTCACATGCTGATATATCACTTCAGTACCCAATGAATTAGGCTCATGATCCCATGGGAAAGGCTTTACTGGAAACAGTCACATGCTGATATATCACTTCAGTACCCAATGAATTAGGCTCGTGTTCTCATGGGAAAGGCTTTACTGGAAACAGTCACATGCTGATATATCACTTCAGTACCCAATGAATAGAGTACCGAAGTGATGACGTCATAAATAATAAATTTTCCCTTTAACAACATTTGACCACAGTTGCAGAAAGAACACGATAAAAGAACATTACATAGCAAAAATGAGGTGAATAAGATGAAAAGCGGCCGAGATATGGGCATTGGAATATATAATATTCTTTAACAAAACTATGTATTTTTGTCCTGGTTCCTAAGTTTATGAGCCAGTACAAAAATACAGTGATTTGTTAAAGAAAAGTATATATTCCAATGCCCATATCTCAGCTGCTTTTCATCGTATACACCTCATTTTTGGTATGTAATGTTCTTTTATATTGCTCTTTCTGAATCAGTGGTCCAAACATTCTACATCTAAATTTTGCAAATTTGTGACGTCACACTTCGGTACTCTATTAGGCTCGTGTTCTCATGGGAAAGGCTTTACTGGAAACAGTCACATGCTGATATATCACTTCAGTACCCAATGAATTGAGCTCGTGATCCCATGGGAAAGGCTTTACTGGAAACAGTCACATGCTGATATATCACTTCAGTACCCAATGAATTAGGCTCGTGTTCTCATGGGAAAGGCTTTACTGGAAACAGTCACATGCTGATATATCACTTCAGTACCCAATGAATTAGGCTCGTGTTCTCATGGGAAAGGCTTTACTGGAAACAGTCACATGCTGATATATCACTTCAGTACCCAATGAATTAGGCTCGTGTTCTCATGGGAAAGGCTTTACTGGAAACAGTCACATGCTGATATATCACTTCAGTACCCAATGAATTAGGCTCGTGTTCTCATGGGAAAGGCTTTACTGGAAACAGTCACATGCTGATATATCACTTCAGTACCCAATGAATTAGGCTCGTGTTCTCATGGGAAAGGCTTTACTGAAAACAGTCACATGCTGATATATCACTTCAGTACCCAATGAATTAGGCTCGTGTTCTCATGGGAAAGGCTTTACTGGAAACAGTCACATGCTGATATATCACTTCAGTACCCAATGAATTAGGCTCATGATCCCATGGGAAAGGCTTTACTGGATGGCAAACAAACTTCAAAACGCAGTTTTAGAAAGATCGTCAATCGATTGGAGGTGGAAAATAGCATTTACAAACAGGTTTTGCTAATATATGAATTCAGATTGTTTGCCATCTAGTACAGCCACGTGATTGTAGCATACAAAAGGTCCGTTTGTTCCTTCCTCCACTTCCCTCTCAGTCTTAGTTAGTTTTGATACCTAGAGTGCATGGCTCGAATTTTACTTTTAAGTAGACAAAACATTTACTAACCAACTGTCCAAGAATCCTTAGTAACAAGATTGAATCCTTCGTAAAGGGCTTTATCTGAAGGTATAATTGTTTTAGGTAACAAATTTTACTAACAGCTTCGGGTTACCTAAAGAACGTTAAAAAACGTTAAAAACTAGTTACCGTTAGTTATCATGATACCGTTAAATTCTGTTCTTAAGGTTATATATGGCAGTACATATTTAGATTTAGATTCAAGCTCCTGGATGTGATCTTAACGTACTAAGATGGCATGACAAGCTTCTTGTACAAGGGAACTGTTCCATATACATTTGTACATATGTGAACGGCACGGGTGAGGAGTTAACATAAAATGGACACTACTGAATCAATGCTACCTACATCTGGGGAGAAGGGGGATCGCACTGTTCTTGTGATTTAAATGTTCTGCACTTAGTAAGAGGGAGGCAATGTTAACTAGGTTCGCATGATCATAGATCGGATACAGGGTGAAGAAGAAGACATGCAATACCAGATTTCCTGTTAAACATGTACCTTTTATTTTTCCAGGGTGGCTGCCATCGACCTTCTTCGCATCATACCAAAAAGCGAGGAGTATCTAGTCAAGCTATGTGCCAAATTTCAGGGCACTGTGGCAGAAATCAATGAACTACATGAAAAGGTATGCCCTCGTGTTCTGTGGAAGTAATTTGACGGTCCTCTATCTTAATTAGTTGACTGCACGCGTACACATTGTAAACGAGCTTATGCTCATTAGTGACTACGTGGTTAAATAAATTACTACTACTACTACTACAACAGCCTAATTGTACAGCGCTTTTCACTGATACGCGACACGTGATGTAACTGGCGGTTTAGTCACTCAACCCAGCTTGAATCTAAAAAGGCTGCCTTGCCGCTTAAACCATTCAAATGCCGAAGAATCCACATTTTGTTTTGTCTTGATTCACATTCTATCCAATGAGAATCGAGGTATAGTATAAAGACACGTTTGATTGATGGACAATAAAACTCCAACTGAAGAAAATTGGGTCACGTGATTATGAAAGGCGATGTAATAAAAACAGGGATAATCAACTAAACGTTGATTAAGGTATGCTAACCGCCGTGAGAAGCTAGTAGCAGTTGACGTTTTGAGCGGCGTTGTTTCTCTTTGCCGTAAATGGTAGGCCTTTGTTCGACACTTGAGCTAAAGGGCGAGGGGGCACTGTAATAAAAAGGCGCACGACACGAGATTAGCAAATTGAAAGAAGTGATTTGTACAACCAGAAGTCCATAACCAGAAGTGTCCATCTCCCACTATAGGGTTTGGCCCATCAGTTTACAGAGTAGTCTATTTATAGAAAGCTTTTCCCGCAATCTCGCAGCCAATCATATTATTCGAAATTCTATCAGCAGCACCTGATTGGCTAAGACAGCGATTTCCTTTGTTTGTGATATTGTACAGCTAATTATATAAGCGACAAAATTTTGGCGAACAAGGCAGTGTAGAAACTTGCAAGAACTAGTGAGCACCACATGTCCAGGAAAGACCATTAGTCAACCAGAACATGTGGTTCCTTTGTAACCTTTTATTTTCCCGTTTCATCTGTATAAGACTTCCTGTTTACAGCAGCGTGTGATGTATACCGAACAAAGCTACGTTTTGCCTTTTGAATTTTGTTCATAAACGCAGATTTTTGTAGTGATATTTGGCATAAATATATCACGTACAAATCATGTTGTTATTTGATAAATAATATGACCTAAGAAATTTACTGAAAAAGACTGAAATCAGTTACTGAAAAAGACAATCAGATGTTCTCTCCAGAGTCAAGTGCACCAAGTTTGTTTACTTGTTTGAGTTTGAGCTCAAGTGAAAATTTGAAAATCCTACTATAAGTAATTTGCGGTTGGCAGATAAAAGAACAGCCCGGCAAATCTCCAAGCAAGGCTTAATAATCGACCGGAGCTGAGAGAAAATAAATATGACCTGTGCAAAAAGTCAATTTCTAGTACACTGAACACTAGCAAAAAGCGAAGTTTGATTTCAGGCAGTTCATGCATGCATCGAGCACATTATCAAACAAAAGGTGTCACTCCAAGAATAAACTTTACAATCGAAAACTAGAAAACTGAACGCAACTATCGCAGCTGGAAATAAATTCCAGTTCTTAAAATTAGTACAAGCAAGGTTTTTTTTTCTTCAGGCAACTTGAACAAGTTTTAAATCAACTGCCTCACGGCAACGGGTCACATGCGACCGAGTTTTCCAAGGATTCAATGGATTAAAAACAAAACAATTAAATAAAAAATTAAAAGTAAACTTGGCTTACTTTGATGTAATTTTGTCCTTGTATAATGTCAGTTGTTCCTGGCCAGTTGTTTCAGCGAGATGATTGTGAATTTTCGGTTCCGTTTTCATTCATTGTCATTGATTCAAACGTTTATAGTTGTCGCTAGTCAACTGGTTACTTGAGTTGAAGACTTGAAAATCACTTTGAACTTTCTCAAATCACTCCAAGATGCCATTAGCATAGGCACAGATGATCAGTCTATGCATTTCTTTTCATTTCAATTCCAAAATCTTCAATTTTAGTCGTCAAAAGCCCGACATTTGCCACCGTAGCTTTGTAGTTTGTAGCACCGCTTGGCGACCTGTATATACCGAGCTTCAAACCGGGAGGGCACCGCTTGCATAATAAAGGGAAGGTACCGTGTAGGAGTTTAATTTTGCGGGAGTTAATTTTTGCGGATTTTGCGGATTTCCTTCGATCCGCAAAAAAAAACTCGCAGAAAAAAACTCCCGCAAAATTTTTCGCCGCAAAAATATACTCCCACAGAAAAAATAGTAAATCTTGTTTTAATGGTTATATCGGGTTAACAGCAACTTTTTAACATTGAACATAATAGGAAACGCCAGCCAAAGTTAATAAAATACATTTTTCTTGTCACATAGCCGGCTAATCACGGAAAACCGTACTTTCCCGCTTCTGTGTCACGTTCAACGTCAGTTGTCGTAAATAAAGACTGACAACATACAGTCAATTCCAAAGTACATGTACGCAATGGATTAATCTACAGACTTAATTCCTGCAGCAAATAAAGCGTGCTCTCGCTAGAACAACAACTATAGAAACTTCCCGTCGAAATTGTAAGTCAGGAAGTAAAATTTCAATTTAATACCGATACTGCCTTGAATTTTATTTATACTTGACCAGAAATCCGCAAAAATTTCCTCCCAGCAGAAATTTTATCTGTCTCGATCCGCAAAAATTTCCTCCCGCAAAACAAATTGAGTCAGCAATCCGCACAATTTTCCTCCCGCAAAAATTTCGTCCTACACGGTATGTGAGGTATCGTCTTCAGAGCCCGACCCAGTTTGCAAAATAAAATGTAGTGAAGGTGTTTTTATTAACCAGAATTTCCATAAAGTTTATGAAAATCAACCCGAATCGATAGTTGATTTGCTCCAAAACAAGACTTGGTTTGCCAAATTGGGCTCAAACCTGTACCCGGTACCGCCGCACATCTCATTTACGTCGTGTACATGAGTGCCCCCCCGGAGTCTTGACTCCCGCATCTGAACCAATGTCCGCCATTGTTTTTTCCCCGCGAAATTTGAGATTAGCATTTCTAAAAATAGACTACTCTGTAAACTGATGGGCCGCTACCCCAATACCAGATGGACACTTCTGGTTATGGACTTCTGATACAACACATCAGTGTACCTTTTCGTTTCTGGTCTTATGTTTTAGCTCGCTTTTATTGCTGACATTTCCTCATCCTGCAGGCCGGTTTTCCAGACATTGACAAGTGTCTACAGAAAGCCGAGGAGCTGTGCGAGCACGAGAAGTACCCTGAGGCAATGAAATACTATCTACTCTCCAGCTCACCTGAACACGCCTTGGATATTGGGCTTAACCTTGCTAGGGGTACGTCTCGAAATCACAACTGTTTTGCCATGTATTTTCTAGTGCTTAACAGTGGTCACAAAGCTTCTATCTTCTATCATAAGTTTCTATCGTTTCGGAAAATATTTGCTTTTGTCACGCGGTGGCCATGTTTAATTCCAGTACAATACAAACCTTTCTTTTTTGCCCGTCTAACCTCGTTCTAAAACTGCTCAGTTCGAGGCTACACGTCAGTGTGAAATCTGCTGTTTGTACACAACATGGTCGCCGCGTGTCAAGGGTGAGTTGTTCATGATCTAAACAATGTTATAATACAGTCGAACCTCTACACAACGGCCACCGTGGGGACAACATTTTGTGGCCGTTGTGTAGAGGTGGCCGTTGTGGAGAGGTTCGACTGTATTATAACATTGTTTAGCTCATGAACAACTCACCCTTGACACGTGGCGGCCATGTTGTCGTCAAACAATAGATTTCACACATGTAGCCTCGAACTGAGCAGTTTCAGAGGCTCGACTTGGGATGTCGAGAGAACACATGAAATGCTTGAAAATCACGCGCCTTCGGCTTGTGATTTCAAGCATTTCTTGTGTTCTCTCAACATCCTACGTGTGGTCTATTGCTTAAATACAGTATATACTAAATGCGCGCTCTGATTGGTCTATAGCCATGTCTTATGTGAGAGTAGGTATTGTTATGTACGTCTATGTTCTCGTCACGTTGTGACGTCATCTGTGCATCTATAAGAGAACAGACACCTATTTGTTAAATAGAAGCTTTTGTAGTGACTGAACGACTCGTGCACACTGTTGATGTTAATGTGCAATAATTTGAACAAGTTGGAAGTGAAAGAATGAACAGTTGCAATTATTTGATTAAACTTCGCTTTTTAAGGTGAACAGCCTGTTCATATCTTGGACAAAAATGGATCGATACGAGGGCCCAAACTTGAGCCAATATCTCGATAGTGGTACTAGATAATTATTGACTTTCTCTTGATTTTCAGATGCCATGACCAAGCCGTACTGGGTTTTGGATGATGTACTGAAGACTGTACAGCTCATGTCGTGTATAAGAACCGACAGATTACAGCAGAGCAGAGTGGCAAAGTATGTTAAGTTTGGACACAATTGTTCCCTTTCTCCATTATTAGTTTATATCAAAAACTGGACTTGAAGTGAACTTTTGGCCTTCTCGTATCAACACATCTCTTGACTTGCGATAAAAACTGAGAGTATCAGGCAAGAGAATTGACAATCGAATGCAGTCGAATGCATTAGATGAATGACGTGGATTATTTGTCCCCTTTATGACTCGCGCATGCAACCCCTACGGAATAACCATAATTAAGGTTCTCAATGTTAATAGGCCTCTTGTACAAAACAATCACATTCTGATATATCACTTCAATAACCAGTGAATTGAGCTCCTCATCCCAAGGCTTTACTGGCTGGCAAACAATCTTCTAAACGCTTTTTAGAAAGATCGACAATCTATTGGAGGTAAAAAAATAGCAGGTTTTGCTAATAACACTACCGATCTCGTACAAGTGGCTTTAAATAAATGAAGGGCATTCCTGCAAAAGTCTCATTAATCTAAAAATGTTCTCTTCCAGGCAGCGGCAAGAGCTGGTTGCCCTCAGTGCATACGTTGGTGCTGTGTTTGCTATCAAGCGACGCTACACACCGATCATCTACCCACTCCTCAAACATGCAAGGTACAGCTTATCACACTCCTCCACAGACAACGCCAGTACAGGATGCCTGTGGTATTCAGAAAGAGGGAGATTGGGGCAGCAAAAGTTTTCCCTTCTTCACAGTTTAAGCTGCAATACGAAGCAAATGACTTAGTTTTTAAAGATACTTATCACTATAGTGAGACGGAGAGTCTGACTGAAAAACCGGGGAATAGTTTGGAAGTGGTTGTCACTGGATGATAACAAAGCTTATTATATTTCTGTGTTGCTTGAGAAAGATGACAGGCGAGTGTTCTCTTGGGATTTATTATGGCTATTCCGAAATTAGAATACTGCAAAATACTGCACATATCCCTCTTCCGAAATGTGGAAAGAGGTCGGTACGTCCCTTTTGAATTTTGTGTGTTTCCTAATGTAAACGAGATCGGTGTATTCTTTTTTCGGAATACATAGAAGATGTACCAAAAAATTCCCCCTCAATTTAGGCGGCGTTTTTTTGCGACTTACTTCGGCTCTTCCAAAATCAAAATCCTGCAGATATTCGTCCTCTGAAACGTAGAAAATAATCGCTACTTTTAATACGTCTTTCAGGGTTTTCTCAGGTCAGGGAAAAGTCAGGAACAATTTCTTTTTTCAAGGTTAGGGAAAAGTTATGGAATTTTGATGTCGGTCAGGGAAAACTGGTATTTGATTAGAAGTCAGGGAAAATTTAAATTTTGAGAGTATTGTTAGAAGGAGTGGCTGAAGAGAAGATTCAAAGATCAACTTGGTAATAAATGGTGGAAAGGATTGCTGTAAGGGGTGATTGGAGGCCGTTGTTATACGTGATTTCTTCGTGTATTTGGGGAGGGAAAATTAAAGTTGAGTCAGGGAAATGTTAGGGAAACTTCGAGACAATGCATATTCCTAAATTTCCCCTGCATGCGTAATAAGGGAAAATTAGAAGAGAATGCAGGCTGGAAGTGAGAAGGTCAAAAGCATCAACTCCTGCTCCCCTCTGGCACGACTAGCCCTACGCTCCCGGATGAAAAATACTGAATCCAAACTGACCTGTCTTCATCATAACCTTCAATGTAATACATGTGGGATGACCTATTTGAATCTGCATATTCTTCTCTTAATTTCTCAAACCCGCTTCTTCCATGTGGGATACTTAAAACCATAAACGTGACGTAATTAAAATCCATTCATGCTCTTTGAATATTTAGTCAACCGCATAATTACATTGTATTTTAGTGTTATTCTTCTCAAAAACAGCACACTTTTCCCCAGGGGAAGCCAGGGTCGTTTAATCAATGGCGCTCAGTCAAGCATTAAACAAAACGTTTTCGAAAGCAACTCGACTGCGACGTCTTTAGTTTCGGCAGAGAAAACTAAACTTCTCAGAGATTTGTTCCGTTCCTCGGCGATCATGGTATAACAAACTTATACCATGGCATGAGGGGTATTAGTGATTTAAATTGCCCCGAGAGCCGCGGGAAGATTTGTAAAAGTCCCTCGGCCGCTTACAAATCTTCCCGCGGCTCTCGGGGCAATTTAAATCACTAATACCCCTCATGCCATGGTATAACTTATAAATAATGGCCATATTTATATAGCGCCATATCACCACAGTCTCATGGCGCTTTACATATTACTGACATGTCTCGTCAGTGATTTTTTTCGGACTGCTTAGTGGCACTGGAATGTAACTATAACACTCAAATGGCTTTCTTACGTCACACTAGTGGAGGCTGTTTAACCTGTATTCTTATTTCACTGTTTAGACAGCTCATTCATCGTGACAAGGTAGAGCTTGGAGTGCCTTCTCTACAAATACAAGCCGAGACTGAAGCCTGGCTGGCATTCAGCCCACAAACACCCAAGTAAGTTATTTTGTAACTTAACAACTCCATGTTACAGTGCGACTACTGAAACTGTGACCGCGGCTTAGACAACGAGAACTAAAAAAAAAAATACAAAATAAAGCATTCCAAACTATAAATCGTAGCAGATCCACGCGATGTTCTTCATTCAAAAGACTTCAGAACGAGGCCACCAAATTCGCCTTTTATCGGTTTGGAGCTCGAGCAAGTCGAGATGCTATTGTCTTGTACTCGACACTGATTGGCTAATAACCGTAAGTTGGAATGCTTTGTTTTCGTTCTGCAATGTGATTGGTTCTCATTGTCTAAGTAGCCCTGGTTAGAATAGTCGCACAGTAAAACTGGCTTCAACTTGAACCAAAAATAACTTTTGTGTTGTAAGATAGCAGAGCACAAATCAGTAGGCTTGTGGACATCTTGGGAAGGACATTATTGTTACCGGTCACATCCACGAATTAGTTTTTCTTAAGGTCAGACCGTCACTAATACTTTCTCCATGGAGTTTCTTTCCTGATACAATTCCAGTCAAGTACATAACACGTAAATATACAGAATTGTCAATCTAACTGATGTAGAATACTGAGTTGTTTTTGTGTGTGGTTTTTAGTTCTTTGGCAAGACCCACTGCCGAGCAGACGACTGTGTGGAACAGATTTAGTAAACGTGTGGGTAGGTGCAGGAACAGAAACAATTATATTCATGTGGAAATGACGAGCAAGTACGTTACAGTGCGACTCCTGTAACCGGGACCACTTAGACCACGAGAACAACGACAATAACATATTCCACTTAGACCACGAGAACAACTACAATAACGTATTCCACTTAGACCACGAGAACAACGACAATAACATATTCCACTTAGACCACGAGAACAACGACAATAACATATTCCACTTAGACCACGAGAACAACTACAATAACGTATTCCACTTAGACCACGAGAACAACGACAATAACATATTCCACTTAGACCACGAGAACAACGACAATAACATATTCCACTTAGACCACGAGAACAACGACAATAACATATTCCACTTAGACCACGAGAACAACGACAATAACATATTCCACTTAGACCACGAGAACAACGACAATAACCTATTCCACTTAGACCACGAGAACAACGACAATAACCTATTCCACTTAGACCACGAGAACAACGACAATAACCTATTCCACTTAGACCACGAGAACAACGACAATAACTTATTCCAACTTACTAAGCGGAAACATTGTTGCGGAAACATTTGTGAATTTCAGTATTGCTTTGGAGAGCACTCGGGAAACATTTGCGAATTTCAGTGTTTCTTCGGAGAGCACTCGGGAAACATTTGTGAATGTTAGTGTTTCTTCGGAGAGCACTCGAGAAACATTTGTAATTTCAGTATTGCTTCGGAGAGCACTCGGGAAACATTTGTGAATGTTAGTGTTTCTTCGGAGAGCACTCGGGAAACATTTGTAATTTCAGTGTTGCTTCGGAGAGCACTCGGGAAACATTTGTGAATTTCAGTATTGCTTCGGAGAGCAAACGGGAAGCATTTGTTGCGGAAACAAATTTTCTTCCTCGACGAATGTTTCGCACGCGGGCAAAAAATTTAGAGAAAGACTGAAATGCGTCATCCACGTTTCCACGACACAGTTTTCTCGTTTAATACACGAGGACAATACATAAACTTGATAGACACGGGCTATCTGGTGTAATAAAATTAGAACAGTTTTGTCGTTACAGATGTGCAGGAAATTAATGAGTATAATGGTTATTTATCTGCGCAATAGTTTAAGCCTAGTTTTCACTAGCGACATAAGCGCAATCAACTTACGCAGACGTCGTGCCGTATGTATCATTAGCGGTACTCGTTCTACTCACAGGTGTGAGATAAAAACAAGCGCTGCTAATGATGACTGAGTCTGCGTATGTGGCTTGTGCGCTTTAGTGTTCACTGTAATGGTATTGTTTTCTAGGAACAGAGACCTGTGTTGATCTGGAGAGTGGAGTAGATGTTGTCACGGGCTCACTGCTCCCCAGTCATTCTGATGTCCACCTGTGCTACCTCACCGACGAGCGCATTCGAGTAAGGATACATAGCTCTTTTGATTCGCCTTACAGGGACCCGGCTTTATGTTGTTAGAGAGTTTGTAGAGTGGTTGACTTCGATGATTCTCGCATTACTAGCGGAAATAATTTCAACGGACGCCACGACCGGATCGTTAACTCCAAATATGGACGCGATAGTCTTAAGTCTGAGATTCTTGGCGATGAATATTTTAAAAAGTTATACACGGACTTCTTTTAGAAGTGAAAGTAGCCTCAAGAACAGAACGCGTGCTGATTTTCTTTCTTGTCTCCGTACGTGACACAAGTCAACTGGCTAAGCTCTAAGTTAACAAACTTCAAGGCTCGCCCTATGTTCAATGACACTTGCAAGCTCTTTGGAATAAGAACTAACTTCGATCAGGTAAATCACGGCGCGTGTGGTGGATGATACAGAAAGAGCGAGGTTCGTACCGTGATGTGACCGTACGTTACTCTGTGATAACATTGCTATTTATGGTGTTCAGCCATTACGAGTGCGAGGGACTACACCATCTACGTTGGTACGGAATAGGTCTTTTGCAGGAAACATATCACTTCAACTGATAACGAATGATTTGAGCTTGTGATCCCATGGGATGACAAACAATCTTCAATAACGTTGTTTTAGAAAGATCGATAATCGATTAGAGATGGACAATAGTATTTACAAACAGATTTTACTAATAACCCTAGTACCGATCTCATGCAAGTGCCTTTAAATATATGAATTAAGATTTTTTGCTATTCAGTATAGGCACGTGATTTTATTCCTGCAAAAGGCCCATTAAACTCAAAGCCCGTTTGATCTTTTTTTTACCTTCCAGGGCGCATCATTTTTTCTCGAAGACGGCAGGTCCGCCATGTCACTGAACCACGCCCTGATGTGGGCCAAGGTGAACGCGTTCTCCCCTCTAGGATCAGGGGTCAGAATTAACCCCTTCTGATCACCAGACACCCATCATACAAGGCATGAGACAGCTCATAGAGGGTATAATAAGTTGGTAGTGAATGGACGAGAGGGACGGAGTATCCGAAATAACCCACGAAGTTGCCAACTGTTGTGCCTTGCCTGAACCCGTGCCGTGGATAAAGTCATAGGATTAGCGCTCTTAACCTGTAGTACTGTTTGTTAGCTTTGTTGCCGGTCAACGAAGTCAATATTTTTCTGTAGAACAGTTTTGTCCCTAAGCCCCCTGTTTCATGGTCTGCGGGAAGTGCTTAGGGTTGTGTGTATGCGCGCTGCATTTATAACGATCTGTAGCATAGTAAATTGGTTATGATATTTATCCACTTCATAATTTCACTAACCTGCTATGCAGACGTATTTTTTCACTCATAAATTCGAAGAAAAAAGTAACGTCTGCTTACCCGAGCGCTTAATTAGTTTCCAATATGCAAGCACGACGTCAGCACGTTTGTTTTGTTTTTCTGCCCAATCAAAGCCATTGTTAGAATTTTAGTCAATTGGCGCGCCAGTGAACACTCTCCTATGATTGGTCAATGGCAAATGTATTGTCTGAATCCTTTTAAGTGCAACATTACGTCACTTTCCAGGAAATGGAAGGTAAAATCTGATTGGTGCATAACACAATGAGGTGTGCATATTGGAAACTAATTAAGCGCTTGGGTAAGCAGACGTTACTTTTTCGTCGAATTTATGAGAGTGAAAGAATACGTCTGCATAGCAGGCTATAATTTCACCACACCTGCGCAATTTTATAATTCATAAGAGATGTTCAGCGGTCAAACGTGCGAGCATGCGCGAGTAATGTGTCTACAGCGTACGTTGCTATTTGGCTAGAGCACATTTGTCTTATTCTTGCAACAGGTGAAACTTTTTCTGTATTCGTCTCATTTGTCAACGTCGATGGTGTGAGCTACGCATACTCTTATCGTTTGACCGCTGTGTGTGTGAGGCCGCATTTTTGTCGGGGGGAGGGGAAAAGGCAGACTCCTGTCTAAGGCGTGTACATTAGAACTGACTGAAAAAATATTTCGAAAAGAACGTAAAAAATCGTGGTGTTTTTAGGCTTCGCAACAGGTCGGTGTCGTCTTATTTCAGAATATACAGAATAAGTCTCCCCCCCCCCCCCCCCCCCCCCAAACCCCTCCCCCACAAAATAATAGAAACGTCCCCCAAGTAAAGTTGAACATAGTATGTTGTAGTCTGACACTGCTTCACATGAAGGCTATCAACAACACATGTTTGTAGAAATTGGGCCGTGTTTTTGGAGACGGGTTAATGCAATGCTCAATGTTTCACACTTTGATTAGTTCTCGGTTTTATTAAAGTCTGCCGTTTGTGTATTTACATCTATTTAATTACTCCGTAACAGCCTATTCAGCAACACAGCGGAGGCCCCAATGGGCGTGCACATAAAAAGCAACTGTTAAACAGTTTCAAATAAGTGATTTGGTGCATAAGACAAATAGAGGATATTACATGGCCGCGCGGAGATACGGATTTTATCTTCGAGTATATCTCCAAGCGGCCATCTAATGTTCTGTTTAATATATAATTGTCGATGAAATACCAGTTTCAATCTCTTACTAAAAAGGCTATAAATCTTTGAAAGTAAGTCATATTTTCAAAAGCGGTATCTTCACGTATGAAGATATCACTTTTTATAAAGAAATATACACTGGTATTTAATCGAAAATTATATATTAAATATAAAGAAGTAAAGAAAGAAATATGTTAATTATTAGTCAAGAAAAAAAAATCTGGTCAGCAGGTTCAATTTTTGAGTTTTCGGAATTGACAAGGTAGTCGGGTAATGCCTTAAGTCGGAAGAAAGCTGTATTTATAAGAGTTTGTTCTTGTCTGTAGTTGGGTGAAGGCCTTGGAGTGTTGATGCCTTGCAATACCGGAGGGTTGGCGTATGTCTGGTGGTAGTGGGATAGCTATGGATTGGTTAACAGTTTTGTAGAAAACTGTCAACCGGTTAATCTTTCTACGGCGTTTTAAGCTGTCCCAGCCAAGTTCCAGAGTAACTTACACCGACTAAACCTGTTTAATTAAACTACCTTGGACAGGCTGTTTAGTTAAACGGCTGAGATTATCTAGCCCCTATATTGAATGTGTTCAGTTATACACAGCGTTAAACCCTATCGTGAATGTGTTTAGTTAAGTTATACACAGCGTTAAAACTACCTCGAATCGGCTATTTTATCTAGCCCCTATCTTGAATGTGTTTAGTTACACAGGGTTAAAACTACCCCGAACAGGTTGTTAAGTTGAGAAGGTCAGTTTGAAACTAGTTTAGCACCAGCGAGCTTAGGGTGTGAACAGGTATTATTTTAAACTAGTTTAATTAAACAGCTTTCACACACGTTTTAAGCTTTGGTGTGAATGGGGTATTAGTCACACTAGTTAGTTTGACGGTAGTCGTCGTAGTTTGTTACGAAGCGTGCTGCATGCCGTTGCACATCCTCCAGTGTTTTGAATCGTATGGGAATCTCACGCCGCAGACTGAACTATATTAACAAAGAACCAACATTTTACTTTGCGAATTGTCTTCATGAATAGCTCTTATTTTATTAGGTTCGGACACGAGTTCTAATATGTTTGTACATAGTTCAGGGATCCATGTAGAGGGATAACTAAGTTTTGTATTGCTTTATTACTGCAGTACCGGGCATGCGGGTGGACGAAGCTAAAATAAATAAAGATTTTTCATTATCACTGAGTGAGTAAATTTAGGTGAGCTTCAGGATTCCTTGATTGTCAACAACCTGTTGAAGTTTGCGAAATGCGACAAGGCTCTTTTCACGACCGAGTCACAGTACACCAATATGCCATTTGGACGATTTTGCGCACGCATCATTAGAACAATAGACGCGAGCTGCTAAGACTCGTTCTGGTTCACCAGCCTTTTGTTATTTAAAACAGCCATTGTTCTAGCTGCGCGCGCAACATCGTTAAAATGGCCCACAGCCCAATTTCGATATATGGTTCACTTGTCACGCAAAGGCTCCGGGATAAATTAAATTTATTATCTTCTCAGATCATAGAATATTTTTTTTTTATCCGGAGCCTTATACGGCTGATCACGCGACGGCGATGTTGAGTCTCGGGAGAATAAAAGCCTTTGTTTTCGTCCAGTAAACTCGTTCTGAAACCCACCCGTGCGAGGCTACCAGTTCCAAAACCATTGTTTTATCTAAGATGGTCGAACTGTAATAATAGCCCATAGAACCTACAACAAGTGCCAGCAGCCCTTCACCTCTCAAAGCCTTGCATTTTATTGGACCCCATTTGGACTGCACTGACAAAGAATTGCATTGTTTTAGGGTTGGGGTTTGTATTGTTTCAGGGTTAGGCATTGTTTGGATAGCCAGTACTATTCCACGTTCCGAGGAGGTGAAGGCCGCCCCACAAGTGCTGGTGAACAATGGCTTTTTCTTGATCTGACGTCACTCGACCAAGACCCCAAACTGCGCGGTCGTGATACAAAATGCGCGGGACATCAATCACGATTTATTCCTATTTAAGTAATGGTCCAGATAAGAACTGTAGTAGAATCCATTGTTCTGCGGCAATAAGCCTCCCCCCCCCCCCCCCCCCACATACGATTTTGCTTGAATATGCCTTGAGTGCTTTAGGAGGTATTTGTTATGCTATTGGCTCTCTTTTCTGTGAAAATGCAGAGAAGCCACCATCCAGCCAATCGGATATATAGAAAACAAAGGATTTTTCAATCGCAAATTTGAGAACTTTCTCCACACACGATATTCTTGAAAATTAAACCATAGTTAATTTGATCAAAAATAAATTCAAACCACAAAATAATATAGAATGAAAATGTATTATTTCGATGGGTTTCTATTGAATTTATAAGTATCAACCAATGAAATTACGAAAAAGAATAATAGAAAATTAACATTACTTGCCGTAGACACTACAGTTCTGATCTGGACCCATTACTTAAAACTTTTTCTTTTTCTTTCGCCCTCAGTTTTCATCAGCATTTTGAAAATAAAACCAAAATGGGGTTAGGGGTAGGCCTGAGCGGATTGTGCTAGCATAATTTTTGGCATAATTGGAGCAAACGAGCATAATTTTTCAAAGAAGCACTGCTCGAGCATAATTACCAGATTGTAGCATAATTTGAAGCATTAAAGCCAAAAACAAAGCTATTATTGCTTTTATAGTGCCTTTCCTAATTATTAGCTGGTATATTTTGCTTTGATTCTAATTTTTTCCAAAGCAAATACCTGAATTTCACTTAACGAGTGTGCGTTAAACGTGAAAAAAGCCGTCTTTTGTTGAGAGCGTGGGGATTGGTTTCTGTGTCCGTTGGTACTGAAAAGTCTAGGACATGTCTGGGGCGTGTTTCTTTCACGTTTATCTCTGTAGGAAATTGAAAAATAGGTCACCTAATAAAATGTTGTGTGAACAACTAAAAATACCGCGCATCAACTTCGAAAAACGTTTTTTTGTGAGCATAATTGTGTAATCTACGAGCATAATTTTTTAACTTTGGCATAATTTGGGCATAATTCGACAAAATTTGGAGCAGTGCTAGCGGCATAATATGCCACTTTTAGGGGCACAATCCGCTCAGGCCTAGTTAGGGGCACTTTAATCATGAAATGTGTGCGCAGTGAAAAGTGCATGCACGCTGAGCCCAGATGGGGGTGAAAACGCTCATTTAAACATTGTTTCACTCTCTCTTCATCATTCTTCATGAAACATCACAGGAAGTCCGGGATAATAGGGAAAATAATTGTTATGGGAATCCAGAGGCTAAACATTAATTTGATGACGTCACAATCAATGACGTCATAATTTTGATTTTTCAAAAATGTCGAATCAACTTTCTTTACATAGGGGATTTGGTAGAGGTATTCGAGAAGTCGTCAATGCTGAAAACCGTTTGTTGCTACGACAAAAACAGTTAGCAGAGATACGATTTTTTTTAAACGTGATATCGCCGGACCTGCTGGCAAAGGAGAAGTTCCCCCGGTTTCCAGAAATTAAATATAATCAAATATTTTAATATGCTTGCTGCTAAAACGTACCATTAAGCTGTCAGGTAGTTAATTAGGAATAATTAAAAACAATTTCCACCTCAAGCTTCTTTCAATCCTCCACAATGCTGCAAATAGGCCTGAGCGGATTGTGCTAGCATAATTTTTGGCATAATTGGAGCAAACGAGCATAATTTTTCAAAGAAGCACTGCTCGAGCATAATTACCAGATTGTAGCATAATTTGAAGCATTAAAGCCAAAAGCAATGTTATTATTGTTTTTATAGTGCCTTTCCTAATTATTAGCTGGTATATTTTGCTTAGATTCTAATTTTTTCCAAAGCAGATACCTGAATTTCACTTAACGAGTGTGCGTTAAACGTGAAAAAAGCCAAAAAGCCGTCTTGTGTTCAGAGCGTGGGAACAGTCACGCCTGATTGGTTTCTGTGTCCGTTGGTACTAAAAAGTCTATAAAATGTTGTGTGAACAACTAAAAATGCCGCACATCAACTAATGCCGGCAGTCTTCGAAAAACGTTTTTTTGTGAGCATAATTGTGTAATCTACGAGCACAATTTTTGAACTTTGGCATAATTTGAGCATAATTCGACAAAATTTGGAGCAGTGCTAGCGGCATAATATGCCACTTTTAGGAGCACAATCCGCTCAGGCCTAGCTGCAAAGCCTGTTTCAATGACGTCATCCAACATGACGTCATGTTTTTATCAACTGCCAATATCTTCATCATTAGGTTGAAATTCAAAAATCTAAAACGATACGATTTACCACCACATCTAGCCTAGTATTTCATAAGAAGTTGACTTATATAATTAACTTAAAGCAAAATAGCATGAATTTCAACCAACAGGTATTCCATATATGTTTTAATGGTTCAGGGGGGCACTTGAAATTTACTAAACACGTGATATCTCGGTACATTTTTGTCGTATTGACAAACGGTTTGCGGCATTCATCTCCTCTTGGACAGCTCTTTGAAATCTACTATACAAATTATGACCATGTTAAACTTTAGAAATTGCTATTTTTTACGTCATCGAATGTGACGTCATAAAACAATATTTTATGACAATTGCTATAAAAATGTTTTGCTTAATTGTCCCAGCTGATATGCGAAGTTTCACGGAGAATGACTTCAATAAGACGAAACAATGTTTAAAAGAGCGTTTTAACGCCTATCTGGGGGGGGGGGGGGTTATTCCTATATTCGGCTGCTAGCGGTGATCGTTATTTTTTAGGGTTTGCAATCGGCGATTTCGTATTTTTTTAAGGGTTGTCCAAGCGAAATCCATTTTTCAGGGTGATTTTTAGACCATGAGGTACAATTTTTTTCACGGTTTGGTTAGAGTATTTTTCGAGGTTTTCCGACGGTCACCCCTGGTCACGGGGCTGATTCACACGGTACAAAGGAGCAGATGTGATTTTGACTTCCGGTTTTTGCTAGCCTGAGACAATATAAGGATTTGTATGAAACTTTATCGCTAGTATATATATAGCCTGAATTATAGTTTATGGAAAATGATAATAAACATCCATTAAAGTTTACATACCACATCAAATGTTGTCCAGCTGTCGTTTGTTGTCTGTCTTGGAGCCTTCAAGCCGCATTTCAGCGAGAATTTTTTTTTAGTTCACCTCTACCTAAAAAAAAAGGTGAACTAAAAAATAATTTCTTGCTGAAATGCGGCTTGAAGGCTCCAAGACAGACAAGAAACGACAGCTGGACAACATTTGATGTGGTATGTAAACTTTAATGGGTGTTTATTATCATTTTCCATAAACTATAATTCAGGCTATATATATACTAGCGATAAAGTTTCATACAAATCCTTATATTGTCTTCATGTTGTGAGCCTGGGCTCCCTGTGGGTTTATCGTGTGAAAGAAAATAATACTTGACAAGAATCTCAATCCGATAAGTTTGAAGGAATCGTTCAGGACTCGAAAGGCGCCTAACTACTTGAACCTAGAGAAAGGGAAATAATTACCTCTGCTCGCAGAGTAGGAAATAATTAATAATTCGTACCGCCGGAGTAAAAAAGTAACAGCAAGCGTACGGCGCCGCCAACACAGTGATGAAGTCGAGCTCTTTCTACTGTTCATAGATTAAAAGAACATCTTGTAAATAGTATCTAAATTTCTCAAACATACAGAAGCTGAAATGGCTACTTCCAGCAAGAAAATGGCTTCTAAAAACACGGAGAAAAGTACGGCCACTCAAGAACACTGCAAGAAGTCAAGTGATTTTTGACCGGCAGGTTTTCAACTCAAATCCTCCACAAACATGCACACTTTTGTCTCCAGATAATGCTTTCGGGTTCCTGGTAAAATTGTCATCGAACCTCAGTGCAACTAATTAAAATACAGGTCAGTTTTCATCCTTAAAAAAGTATTTTTGATGTCGGAAAACGATTGAAAGTGTTGTGAACGCCATGCAGGAGATTCAAGTTAAAGTTGTCGAATCTCTGTCTAATTTTAGCTTGATTTCTATTGGCTCTTCGGTTTGCCGCGAAATGGGTTCCTGATGTGCTCCACACAGTCCGAAGCTCATTGCAGACTGAATCAATTGCAAGCTAGCTCATTGCAGACTGGAGTATTCAGCCAAGTCCCAAAACTGGCCATTGTCGGAGCAAATAGGAGAAAATGCACATCTTGTTCGACCAATTATTGTAGACTTTATTGCAACAACAGTTCTGCGACTATTTCATGACCACAAAACAGGCACTTTTGCGCATGCGTTAATTTCTTCACTTCCAGTTTCTAAAAATCCTAAACATTTTGCGCGCTTTCACTAAACACCAAACTTTTTTCCATTAGAATGTTGTTGACCACGTTCTCCACAAATTCGAGCATGGATTTTGGAAACCGACAATAAATGCCAAAGTTATGGCTTTTCATTCGGTAAAAAAGCTTAAAATTGGACTGAAAAGTGTTGTAAAATCTTCATTTTTTTGTCGTAATGGCAAACGCATGCTCAGTTTTATGCGCCTTAATTCGTAGGTTCGGAAATATTCATAATTTACTAGTAGATCAAAAATCCTTGGAGAGTTTAGAAATTTTCTGATTTTGATGACGTCATCATGACGTCACTTAATGACGTCATCAGACTACAAGACTTTACCCTAGGAGTCACCTTGACAATAATTATTGCCCACTCTTTAATTTTCCGGGTTTTACGAGGCTTCAAACTTTTCCTAGTAACGGCCGATTTAAATATGTCAATGGCCCTTAGACGACTGATCAAATGCACAGATCACATGACTCAGCTCGTTCGTCCAAAATTATTTGCAAACATCACCGGAGGCTATCCCATACCGGCAGATACGCCTTTCATCCGGTCTATTAGCTGAGCGTTCAGGTGCAGCGCGTTCTGCGCAGTCGGTGGCGTCGCTCAGATGATCACTATTGAGTGTTTATCAACATCTCCGCATGCCACAGCGACCAACTAGTGAGCTTTTGTTATTTGGTCTATAAAGAAAAAAAAGGTTTACATTTTACACAGGCGGTCCTTCCCTCTGCTTCAAAATTTTTTCATTCTTCATTTAGTGCAGGAACCCAACTAACTGCTAAGCGAAGTTGGAAAAACTAGGCTTTATATCCAAACTTAGAGACAGCTCTTCAGAATGGACAAGGAGGATTTCGACTGGTTGTAGTTGAGACTTTCAATCCAGCTCATCACGGTTGAGAAACATTTTTGTGCCGATGTTTATGTAGCACGAAATCTGCATCAGAATGTCAAAGAATGATACGAATGAAGTCAATCATCTTTATCAATGGAATCTTTGGTGCCCCATGGTTTTAGTGCAAAATAGTTCATTTGTTTTCGAATTCTAGAAATTTATACATTTCCTCTTGGGATACAAAAAAGCGTTACTCAAGGCCAAGTCACACTTGGGGCCGGCTTGTTAAATCTAAATATTTTCACTTCGTGATTCAGATCTTGTATTTTGTTAGCATCTTGTTCCCTGTTAATGTAATATTTGAGTGGTTTTGTAATATGGAGCTTTTTACTAGGTCTCGATCAGAACTGCTCATAATTTTCAAAAGGAATCCTGAAAGTCCGTCTACATACACTTTGCGCCTTGTTATATTAGTGAATTATTTAGGTATAGGATATCACCGCGTCTTCTTAGATCCACATCGCAGAATTTGCTTGTTGAACCTACTGCAAAGCTTAAAACCTATGGAGATAGAGCCCTTTCGGTCGCGGGCCCTAAGCTCTGGAATAAGTTACCTCTGGATATTAGGCAGAGCATATCAGTTTATTTATTTAAATCTAAATTGAAGACTTACTTGTTCAAGGAAGCATATTAGTATCGATCATTAGTTATCTATCTATATGTAGCTATATATTTGTATTTACTTTAATTTACTTGACATTAACTATTTTATTCAATATTTTAGGTTTTTAATATAGTAGTGTAAAGTGCTATGAACAATTCGTGAATATAGCGCTATATAAATGTTTTTATTATTATTTATTACAGTGTTTTCCCATACTTGCTGCCACGATATAACTTAAACGGTTTGTACGTTCTTTTCAGCAGTGAGCTTTCTACACTTTCATACCACTCTTCAAAAATTATAATCTAATACATAGCTATGGTTTGAACAAAAACTCGCCAAAAGTATATATGTTCTGCTAATTGCATCGACTGTTAATCATTTTGACCTCTTTCACAGCAAAACAAGTGAGTGTGGATTAGCATTTCGACTGGTTGTTTTTGGATAAAATCCACCAAAGAAGTGTTGCTCAGACCTGACATATCATGCCGGATGGTGAAAGAAACGTCCGGCGCGAGGCGTCGCCCTCGTCACTAGATGTCGCACTCGTGCTTCTCGAGAGGCCTCCCGTGTCGGCTATCCGGCCGGATAAATGTGTGGCAAGTCTCATGCCTGCAGTGTTTAGCCAGTTTAGCCTTCGCTAAACAATTTTCAATGGCAATTCCGGCTCAGCTTATAAAATGCACTTCAGTGGAGATAATCTTTTAATCATCTATCATAAGCTAGGTGGTACGCGTTGATCAGATGGGACAAACTTCCAGTCAATCCAGTGAGTTCGAGATTGAAGCGGAGCGTATCAACCAATCTAACTGGCCACCGTGAATGCGATCATTATCTGTACCTGTGTCGTGTAGCGTTTTAGCGCATTCCAGACTCGAGATATTCACTAAAATGCTGTCAGGTTTTGTGATACGGGAAAATTAAGTTTTAGTGTCTAAAAGCGAACAATTATCGCCCATCAAGTGATTTTTTTTTCTTGCAAACTCTTAAAAAAAAAAGACTTCATCGGCTTTCTTAATCCAATTAAAGGGTGCCTTCGCTTGACCGTATCACTACAAATCGCTCAGTTGTATTGGGATTTATATTCACTGGATCGGAATACTAAATTTATCATGAATTTTTTCGTGACGACTGGTTTCTTCACGCTCGAAGGACACGCTGGGTAATAGGACAAACAAGGTGCGAAATGAGAATCTGGGCCGAGTTGTTCAAAGCCCGATTAGTGCTAATCCAGGGTTAATTTCCATGACAACCAATAGGTTCTGTGCAGAGTTAATCCAGGTTTAACACTAATCGAAGGGATGATGATGAAACGGTACGTGTTTGGTCTCTACTAATATTATAGCAATAATAAAACTAGTCGTAAATAATAGCTAAAGGTCAAAGACTTCTCTGAATAAGTAAGTCTTGAGCTGCTTCTTGAAATCGTCATAGGATTTGATTTCCCTAATACTAGCAGGTAATTTATTCCATAGGAAAGGTACGGCTGAGGTAAATCACCTATCGCCAATGGTAGACATACAGTGATTTAAAGGACGGTACGATCAGCCGTAGCTCATTATTAGATCTAGTGTTATAAAAAGAGCGCCCTCTGACTTTAATTAATTGAGAAATATACGATGGGCACGTACCATGGATAGCGGGATTTGTAAGTGATAGTAAGTATCTTAAAGATTATTATAGTTTTGACTGGAAGCCAGTATAAACTAATGAGAACCGGAATAATATGTGCAAAAAGGGAAACCTTACATATGATTCTAGCGGCAGCATTTTGAACTCTTTGAAGTTTTGCTATTTGGTAAGCAGGAAGACCATAACCGCATAAACTGTTAAAGCGGGCGGCATGAAATAAATGCTAGTTTCAATGGTTAACAAATTCCTAATCTTTCTAATATTATGTAAATAATAACATGATGATTTACACGTTTTATTAATGTGTGTCTAGAGACAGCCTTGGGTCCATCCAGACTCCAAGATTCTTGACAGAGAGGGTGAGAGTTGGCAACAGAGAGATGACTGATTGAGTTTTTGTCAAGTTGTTGACGTGTGCTAATAATCATGAACTCAGTTTTTCCACGGTTCAGTTTGAGCTTGTTCTCTTGCATCCAAGCCTGGATATCGTTGATACACTCTTCCATAGCTGTCACTGACTACTGGTACTGGTTAGTATCCGGTTTCGGCTTAAATGATAGGTATAGTTGTATATCATCTGCATATGCATGAGCGTGGGGTAAGTGTTTATCAATTATGCGAAATAAATCACGAACATAGATGATAAAGAGCAGTGGGCCAAGACAGGAAACTTGAGGGAGGCCACAGTTAAGGTCAAATTTCCTAGATGAAGCATTGTTAATGGAGACACGTTGGGATCGTTCAGACAGGTAGGCATGTTTTGTCTATTTGTCAAGTTTATGGGGGTCTTAAACAACCCACTGGGAATTACGTCTAGGACTTGAAAAAATGCTGAAGGCAGCGATCACATGCAGTGTTACACCATAAAAAGTAAAAAGTAAAGCAACTTTATTTAACGTCGGTAACTCGTAACACTAGTCTAGTGAGACTGATAAATTTGAGGCCAACGGAAGACCTACGATTTTACGTCCTTATCCGAGAAGACGTGAAGGTCTAACCATTTGCAGTTGTTTCACAAAGGCATCCCCTTCTACTCAGTTATTTTAAGACCCTGAGTGTTGGTCCGGCCGGCGTTTGAATCCGCGACCTCCCGCGCAACAGACCGGAGCTTAACCACTGAGCTAACCGGGAGGCGGTGGCGCTGTTTAATCAGTGCAGTTTTGCTCCCGTAAATATAGTTCATAGTAGTTATTTTTTTTAAATTGAGCGATTTATATCTTGAATGATCCACCTGTAACCAGTGAAAGCTATTCGGAGCCAAAAAAAACTTTTTTCATGACAAAAGAGCTCTTTTTGCTTATCATCTCAGCCTGATTATAACATGCATAAGAAAGAAACTATTGTTCAATGTTCAATATCGATCAATAAGAACAAAATGACAATAAACGAACCTGTTATTCAGCAGCCAAAACTAAATAAGAAAGAAACTATTGTTCAATGTTCAATATCGATCAATAAGAAAAAAATGACAATAAACGAACCTGTTATTCAGCAGCCAAAACTAAAGTACACGTCTTCACACTACTTTAGGTTAATCTTATATGCAGACTGGAAAAAGCTTTTATAGTAATGACCCAAGGACCTAAGTTTAACGGTCAGGCCGTCTCTTTTTGAGCCATGTTTGGCTTTATTTTGAAAGGAATTTTGAAAATTAGCAATCGCAATTTGTTTAACCTTCGTTGGAAACCTGTGTGATTGCTCTCAGGTTGTGTCATGTCCTCAATTGATGCAAACTAAATCACTAAATCAAAGCAACGACAAATTTATCTTAAAATATATGTTCGTTCACTGAGTGACGTTTTCACATTATTAAACTAAATGTTTCACTAGCCCCAATTGCAAATATTTGGTGTTCTCTTATCTACGTTCACCCTTCTAAAGGGAGACTTCAAAACGTACACTGACTGCATGTGGTACGACGGTTTCTAAACTCTGTTGATAACTATAGTTGAGAAATCACTGAATGCCATGGGTTGGAATCGATGGTACGTAATGGCACTGAACTACTGAACTGATGCAGTGCCGAGCGAAACTGCAGAAAATAATGTGTTCATTCTGCTTCAAAGTTTAAAGCTTATTCAGCATGAAGTGCGCGGACAGTATTTTCCTTGACTCGTGGAGCACTGTTAAACAAAATTGAGATCGAAGTAAAATACCATGCAAATGTACTGATATGCTTTTCAAACTTTTTCGATAGAGGATGGGAAAGATTAAAGTGGATTACAAAAATGAGCTTATCAGTCTAGAAACTTAATTTCGGTTACAGCTGAACCGATTTCAAGTTGCCATATTTTTTCTTTAAAAGTAGAATTATCTATCCACTCGAATCTTTGCCACCCTTCTGCAAAGTTGTCTCAAATTTTCTCTATATAATATACATGGAGAGAATATTCTGCTAATCTGAGTAGTTATGTTTGTCTTTCGTTATGATACATTTGATCCTCTTGGGTTGACTGTGCCCCTTTAATCTTGAATGCATGTAAATCTGTCACGTACAAATACTCAAGGCACTACATATTTTAATATAAAGTAACAAACTATTTTGATAACTCGCCAGTATCATTCAAGGACTGAGTTCAGCTTCAGTCATAACTGGCATATCACAAAAACATTTATTAGAACATTCCTAAAACGATGGTTAACTTTATTGATCATTAAACTGAATATTATGTATACTTTGAAAAACAGAACGCATTAACGAGAATAACAAAGAGTTTGGTTTGCATATTTTTGACCACGATCTGGTGTTTCGATGAGTTTCGACGACCTTGAAGTGAATGTATTTCCGCTCTTGTCATATCCCCGCCGGTCCTCCATAAATAAGACGACTAAGGTCAATAATAATTTTCTAAGAGTAATTTTAAATCGAAAAACAGAGTAATAAGCCAATCAGTGGAAGTGATACGTTTATCAGATGACAGAGTTAACCTTCGCCAGTTTATGTCCAGCATGAGTGAATTACTGTTCATGAGTAGGCTCAAGGCTGAGTGCCAGATTGTTTAACTATCATATTTCCCTCTTCAAGATTGGCGTTTTCTTTCTTTAATCTGAGAATTATTATTATTATCATTTAAACTCTTAAATTATCTTAAGCAAAACTAGAAAAAAAATCATTTTCTTGTAATTTGGCAGTACTGTTCTTTAGCCATCAAATATTACAATGTATTATTCTAAGTGAAGTGACACATGTCTTGATCTCAAAAGTGTCTTCACACAGGAAGCCGGTTTGTTTCAAGTGATAGAACTAACATTAGAAGGTGAAAAGAACCACAGATCATGAGAATGAACAAACATTGAAGAACTAATTATCCAGACCAACGCGCCCCACCCACCGCAATCCCGTCAATCCAATACACTCTTTCAAAACATTTTATGTGCCCCACCCACCGCAATCCCGTCAATCCAATACACTCTTTCAAAACATTTTATGTGCTTCTATCACATCGGGAAAGTAAGCTTTCGCTGTTAAAATGATCCCAAATCGTTAAGCTACCTTTGGTTTCCTGAATTTAAGTTTGTGAGAATCTCATACCCTCATTTTTAGTAAATCTTTCGAAACATCGGCAAAACCCATTTTGCAGTGTTGGCGGTAAATCGTGGAATTCGTGGCGGAATTTGACTAGGATCTAACTTCTAACATTTCAAAAAGCCGCAATCAAACTTCAATGGACTCATCTGGCTTGCAGATGCAAGTCTTGAAAGTACGATTTATTTCAAATCTCTTTAGATAACATCAAGAATTCCGTCTGACCTTAAAATTTCATACAGTGAAAACAGGCACATGTGCGTGCAAGAAGTTACTGTAGCACACATAAGTAAGAGACTGAATTTTCAAATTATTTTAACGTAAAAGCGGCTCTAAAGATTCTATATTTTCATCCAAAGTCACCCATCAAAGCCGGGCCTTTTAGTTGAAAGTAAACTGGACTTCCAATCCTCTTCGGCCTATGGGAGGTCTTTGCTGGGACGCCCCTTAAACACATGGGTACGCCAGTTTCAACAGAATTTGATACCTTAATTCATAAAGCGGCGATAATTCTTGTAAGAATTTGGTACTGATTCACACAGTTGATTTGACTGTAGATTAAGATTGTTGTCACGAGTCGCCATGACTTACTGACTGAACTGAATCTATATTGAAGACAAGCATTGAAAATAATTCAGTACAGTGAAGTATAAGCTGTAATATGTAATAAATAATATTGCTGAGAATTGCTGGGTTCCTATGTCCTATGCAGAAGACCTCACTAATAGGTTTTGAAGACTGTTCCGCTCTTTCAGTTCAATTCTAGGCTTACAGCAAGCTATTAAAACACCATTCTAATAGGACTCATGACCAATAAAAAACATACGTATATGTCTTAACATGATGATTTCCTGAACTGGATCGATAACTGAGTAAAAATATAACCTAAAGGAAGGTCTGTAGACAAGTTTAATCAGTTGAGTTACTGAATTAGGAAAGTCTTGAGTTCGAGTTAGGTCGCTATCTAGAGTTCCTTATAGGATAACGCCAAGATTGAGTTTCTCTGTATTCCGGCAGTAGATGCCAGTATTGTCGTAATGCAAGTTCCTATCAATCAGTGTGCATATATACACAGGGTATACACCTTTCGCCATTTAAAGTGAAAATAATGGACTGTCGACACCTTATTTGCGTTTGAACTATCGGAGCTCCAGTCGTTCTCTGTGTACCAAGTATGAAAGGGCGTCGAACTACCGTGGCTAGCTTGCTATTCATTTTCTTGTTTTCTCTATATACTGATCGCACTAAGGCTTGATCCAAATAACAATGTATACTTCACACCCGCACAGACATTTTTTTGTTTTTGCACAGAGCGTTGTCATCTAGTCGAGGAATGCAAATCATCTGGCATGTCGCATCTGCCGAAGTCACAATTCGTCAATCAAATTCGACATTTGAAATGTTACTTACTTTTTAAAACAAAAGAAAATATCGTACGCACTCAGTGTTTGCTGTATTAGAGCCAATAAAATTTTCCAAGCATTTTTCCAACTTCTTAACTTAGATTTTCTCTTCATCTATTTCAGTCTCAAAGCAATAAAAGCTGGGCTGTTTCTTTCCCTGACTTGTAATCTTTAAACCAAAATCTTTTGACCCGAACATTTATTAGGAGTATTTAAGAACATACGGCTCGAAAGATGGACCAATATACCGACTTCCCTGGCAGCCCAGACGCCAAGGCTGGAGTTCAGGTACCTCCTCAAACGCAATAATCATAAACTGAAGTGAAGACAGCGGCAGTTCAGTGCAAGTTTTACAGCAATATATGTATCAAGGATGCAGGCTGATGCCCGTTTCGTTGAACAGGTTTTCCAAGCAGCCGGATTGAATTTTGTGGGACAAAAAGGAGTGCAACACTCAACGTTAGTGTCACTAAGGTATATGAATGGAATACGTGTTTTTTATTTATAAACACAATTCATTAATTGTATATTGCATTGGCCAGCCACCTCAATTAGACATGCGGGTTTTGTTGAGATGCACGTGTTTTGATATTCACTTTGTATGCTAGACAAACAGTCAAGGACGCACCATGTCAGCCTCCGATAAAGGACTGATCCGAAACGCTGTGTGCATTTTTAATACGAAGAACAACGAACTCTCAGATGAGCCAAAAGCTTGTTTCAGAACAAAACGGTTTTGACATACAAATCCCCAGATGAATTATATTCGTCTGAAAAGCGTGACTCTCTTCTTTTGTCGTAGACCAGTCAAGATACAAACATAATAACTATATGCTCTAAGTGGAATTTGTTTTATGAGTTTAAAAAGCGAAACTGTTTCTTTAATTCCAGCGTGATGGGTTTCTAGGAAACTAATGGTGATTTACGACGTAATATTTTTCGTCGAGCAAACATTTAAGAAAGGATTTTCACAATAATAATTTAATTAACACCTTATACCAATACAGGTACGTATTCATCAGCAAAAATAATGAACAAAATTACAATCATGTACGAGATATTAAAAAAGGTTGCTCGGGTTATAAGCTATTCTTTGTGAGAAGCTATTGGGAGATTTTGATGTGGTTGTTTGTAGCATACGCTTTGATAAAATCACTTGCCCTAGGGCGTCTTTGTAAAGCCGGGGTATGTAGGTATATAAAAAACTCGTTACAGAATCGCAAAATGTAATTTAAATTGTGTATGTTAGCCAAGGTGGATCGAGTTTTTCAAGAACAAGCTCTTATCGTTGAGAAACTCCTTCTCGACACTTGTTTGTAGAACTTTACAATGTAATACTGTCTTTTTAGGTGACAAGGAGCTAGTAAAAAGCCACAGACAGTAAAGCTTTTATAGTAGTTAATTACAGTACACGATCAAGCACAAAGATAGACAAGGTTGGGTGTTTGACAGAAAATATCATTCACACATGAAACAAAGCGAAGAAAAATCCATTAATTAAGGGGACTCAATTAAACGGGGGAGGTGTTTCTCATAAGTTATTTCACGCACAAATCTGCTTGAAGCCTCTTCGGGCCATTAAAAGCAATTCTTGATCAGTTTGATTACACAGAACTGATTCATTCTAAATCCAAAATATTACCATCAGCTACTTATTTTCTCGCCCCTTTGTCAAGAACGTTTCTAAGGCGATAGGAGCTGTTAATTTGATTGGAGTGTGAGATTCAGCAGCCAATTAGAAGCTGAGTTGATCGATTGGGGCTCTCGAAATAGAGCTTCTAGAATTCCTAATGATTGTGCATTGAATGACTTTGAAGTGCAGGATTTGATCTAGCAGTTCGACGTCTAAGATAAACCGTCATCACTCCATTCATTATCTTTAGCACGATTTCAACTTTTTCTACTTGTATTAACAATAAAAGAGAAAAATTTGAGGGAGCAAGTAAAACGTTTTCGTCTCTTGGGAATTTGAAGAAAGCTTTTGAGTCGAATTTCAGTCCAACTTTGACCCTTTCAAAACGCGAATCTCTCTAAGATAAAAGGGCCATGATGAGTTGGATATTTCATAAATTATTTCTCCGCGATCGATTACGGAAGAGCTGCAAACTGAGGTGAAATAATTCCATTTGCACGATTTGTTTCGTTCGTTAGCATTAATCATTTGTGCCCGTTAATTGACAAAATGCCATTCATGTGTTGATTTTTGTCCTGCCCAACGACTTGGGTCACGTGACGTGTCATTTCACGATCGACCAACGATTTGAATAATCCGTCATTCCACAAAGCAACCAACTTCAAAGTCGATTGTATAGTAAATTTTCCCGTCGATTCTGCCTTGTACTCACGCGGGGAGACCATTCGAAGGAGTTAAGCCGGTAGATGGCCGTTGGGAAGAAGATTTAGAAGTTATCGACGGAGGACTTGTGCCCAAAGACCGAATTTGGCCCTTGTTTTCTGTTGTGCTTACAAACTGTCATGGCGTCGTGAGTGGAGTACGTTACATCGTATTACCCAGTTTAAACGTGTGAAGTATGTTATAACTTATGTCCAGCGAGGTGGATCTTGGATAACTGAGCCGATATGAACATTTGGACAACCCAGAGTTCTTCTACGCAATATGATGGTTAGCTTTCCACGGTATGGAGTTCCGTGGAAGGCAAACAAATTCAGAAGCAAATTATGGATGTGGTTTGTGGTCGTGTTGTGTTTCCACGGCCTTGGATTTCACAGAACTAAAGGGGCAAATATTGTAAGAACGTTCTATATACCCGAGGGGAGACCTGCAGGAACTGAAGTTGGTAGACTTTCAACACAAAGCCAGTTTTTTTTTTCAACAACTGGCACTCCATCGACATGGAGAAAGTATTTGGACTTTGTAAATGCAAACGGAATAATCAGGACTAAAGTTATTCTAGACCGAGAGAACGTTAATAACTACAATTTAACAGTATTTGACAGTACTCCTACGAAATACGAAGTATTAATTCATGTACAGGATTTAAACGATAATTCTCCGCAATTTGTCGGTGGGACATCGAACAGTTTGGGACTTTTTGAGAATGATCAGTCGTTCCGTCATAAACTGATAGCTTCTGATCCAGATTTGGGTTCTAATTCTACTCAAAGATACAGTATCATTTCAGGAAATACAGGCGATGTTTTTAAGCTGATAACGAACAGAGATCCTAATGGTCATCTTTACGCCGATTTAGCACTCGGCTCTGGTAAAACAATTGATCGCGAAGTATGTGATGCATTTGTTTTGAAAATAAGTGCGAGCGACGGCGGAAACCCCGCGAGGAAAGGATATCTTACGTTGAATATTTCAATTCAAGACGTGAATGACAATTCGCCAGTTTTCTTCAATCAAAGTTACTCTGCCAGTATTCCAGAAGATGCACACAGGGGGAAGTCGATTCTTAAAGTAACTGCAAGTGATCGGGATATTGGAACAAATGCTCAGATTCGTTACTCGATAGAAAAGCACTCGGATCCAAATGCAATATTTGGCATCGATCAATCTAGCGGTCTCATTTCAAATAATGTCCCTTTAGATTTTGAGAAAAAGCAGCAATACCGGATCATAGTTAGGGCCGACGATTTGGGCTCAAATACGCAACGGTATGGCACTGCGGTTGTGCTCATACAAGTACTCGATGTAAACGATAATGATCCTGTAATCCACATTCGGTATAATCTCGGTGGGAGTTATCAAGTTACAGAAAATGCCGCTGTTGGAACCCCAGTGGCTCGTGTTTCGGTTACAGACTCTGATTCTGGTAGTAATGGTGAAGTGAATGTGACTTTAGAAGGGGGAGATGGTTTTTTTAGCATGCAATATGATGCCACTACTTCAGAATCAATCATTTCAGTTGGAAGGGATTTGGACAGAGAAAAAAATGATCACTTTTTCCTTAAAGCTGTGTGCACAGATAGGGGAGACCCTGCTAGGACTGTTCAACGAAGCTTCAGGATCAATGTTGGGGATGTGAATGACAATGCACCTGTTTTTGATAGACAAGTTTATGTTACAAGAATTATGGAGAATGCTACTATCAACACTCTGGTAGCAAAAGTTCATGCAGTTGATCAGGACTATGGATTAAATGCAGAGCTTGTGTATTCCATTGTAAACACTTCACAGAGTAAAACATACAGGAACTGGTTTAAGATTAATCCTATTGATGGAGAAATAAGAACAGCCTCAAGTCTAGATCGTGAAAAAGTTCCGCAACCAGTGTTGCTTGTTCTTGTTACTGACAAGGGCTCACCTCCACACATTACGAACTGTACTGTTATAGTAAACCTCACTGACAACAACGATAATGATCCATACTTTAATCAAAGTACTTATAATGCATCATTACCTGAAAACTCTGCAGGGGGTGTTTCTGTGGTCCAGTTGTTTGCAGAAGACTCAGATATTGGAGAGAACAGCTTTATTCAATACACAATACCATTGCAAAACTTACCATTTCAAGTTAATCTTCACACCGGCTTGATAACCACTTTTGGATCTATTGATCATGAACATCAGTCCTTCTACCTATTTCAGGCTGTTGCCACTGATGGAGGTGGGCGACATACACCGACAAATGTGCATATTACAATTGAGGATTTAAATGACAACAGCCCAGTTTTTAGCCCTGTGAACTATAATGTTAACTACTATGAGAATATTGCAATCAATCATGTCATATGTAAGGTCAAGGCAACTGATGCAGACAGTGGTGCTTATTCCAAGCTCAGATACATTATTGAACAAGGAAATGGTGATGGCATATTCGTTATCAACTCTTCGTCTGGTGTGATAACTCTAGCCAAAAATTTAGACCGGGAAACTAATGACACTCATGTTATAACCATTAAAGCTGTTGATGGGGGTAGCAAAATTTCCACCAACAAAGCATTTGTTACTGTTAAAGTCCTTGATATTAATGATGAACCACCTATTTTCTCAAAGTCAGCATACAGCTTTAGTATTGTAGAGAAGTCACCACCTCTTTCGGTGCTAGGAACTGTCCATGCAACTAGTAAAGACTTGGGTACTAATGCAGAAATCACCTACTCTGTCATTGGTGGAAACACTGACAATCTGGTCCAAATGAACAGTACTGGAACCCTTTACCTGAGATCAGAAATTGATCATGAAAGAACACCATGGTTGCACTTAAGGGTTCAAGCAAAAGACAGAGGTATGCCTCCATTGTATGGTTATACAAATGTGACTATCAGTGTCATTGATTTAAATGATAACACACCTCAATTCAACAGTAGTGTAATATTAGTTAGCTTACCAGAGGATACTTCTGTGGGTCAGACATTTTATATTATAACAGCGCACGATCCTGATGGCGGCAGCTTTGGTCAGATAACATACACACTGGCAAACCCAGGCCAGTTTTTTAAACTTGACAGCAGCAATGGAGCTTTGTCCTTGAAAAAAGCTGTTGATTATGAGGATGCAGCAACTAGGTCTTTTTCATTGAGTGTGACAGCTCGAGATGGAGGCTCACCACCAGAAAGTTCTACTGCAACCTTGGATGTGAGAGTTGTTGATGTTAATGATCATTCACCAGTGTTCTTGAATGCTTCATATGCTGTGCATGTTACTGAGTCTTTGCCTGCTGACTCAAACATACTTAAGGTGTCAGCAGCAGATAGAGACAGTGGAGACAATGCAAGAGTTACCTACAGCTTTAGAGCTGGTGATGATACAACTAAATTTGGCCTCAGGATGGATGGCTGGATTTATATCAAAAAACAGCTTAACAGAGAAGATATTGAAGCATATAAATTGACAGTTATTGCCTCTGACCATGGCACCCCAGCAAGCCAATCTACCTCTGCTGAAGTCAAAATCATTGTTGATGACATAAATGACAACAATCCTCAATTTGGACAGAAATCTTACACCTTCTATGTAGTGGAAGAGAAACCCAGTGGAACTGTTGTAGCCACTGTGTCAGCCATTGATATTGATAAAGGAAGCAATGCCAAATTACAGTACAGCTTTGATACTGCAGTTCCACAGTTTGCCATTGACACTAGCAATGGCAAGATTACAACTAGACAGGTATTAGACAGAGAGAAGAAGTCATCATATGTTTTTACTGTTGTAGCCACTGATGGAGGCAGCAGTCCACGTGTTGATAAGACCCAAGTTACTGTAGTTGTACAAGATATCAATGACAACAGTCCAGTCTTTAATCCTGCTCAGTACTCTAAGAAAGTGCGTGAGAATATTGCAGTTGGCTCATCTCTCCTGACTGTAACTGCAACAGATGCTGATGAACATGGAATAAACAGTGAGATTAGGTACTCCATAGCTGCAGGACAAATGAACAATCAAGTCTTTAAAATGGATGCAGTGACAGGGGTTCTCACTGTTTTGGCCCCCCTGGACCGTGAGAAGAAAGACAGATATATTCTAAGTGTTGTAGCAACAGACAGGGGGAGTCCATCAAAAGATCATATCACTATGGTTGAGGTTCATGTTCTGGACGTCAATGACAACTCTCCCAGGTTCCTAAATTTGACTACCTTTGTGAATGTCCCAGAAAAGCTTCCAATTGGCAGCATTGTGACGACTGTCAATGCAGTGGATAATGATGATGGTGACAATGGGAGAGTGCGTTATGAGATTGCTAGTGGAAACACAGGAGGAACATTTGTCATAAATGCAACTTCAGGAGTTATACGCATTCAGTTGGGACTGGACTTTGAAAGGAAGAATCGTTATGACTTAAAGATAAGTGCAATGGATATGGGTCAGCAACAGCAGAAGAGTTACAGATGGGTCACAATTTACATATTGGATGCCAATGACAACCGGCCGACTTTTGATAAAAATCCAATCATAACATCAGTATTAGAAGGAGTGCCAATAAACCACACTGTGACCGCAATTCAGGCACGTGATGATGACTCGGGTTTCAATAGTAAAATCTGGTATTCAATTGATTCACAACTCCCAAAAGCTGATTTTAAGATCAACTCAGAGACGGGAGTAGTTCAGACCATTAGAATGATTGACAGGGAAGACACCTCTGAGTACACATTAATTGTCCGTGCCACTGACCAAGCCTTCACAGAACAGGACCGCCTTCACAGCACTGCCACCTTAAAAATCATTGTTCGAGATGTGAATGACAACAAGCCTGTTTTTGTGTCGAGGAATTTGACATATGTGATGGAGGATGAACCGTTCAACTTTCAAGTCACTTCGATAACAGCATTGGATCCGGATACTGGCCTAAGTGGGAAAGTGGAGTACCGGATCGTCAGTATTGACACAGGAGAGTTTAGTCTTGATCATAAGAGTGGGGTGTTAAAACTAATTAGAAGCCTGGATTATGAGACTGTTCCTCAGTATATCCTTAAAATCAGTGCTACAGATGAAGGGAGGCCACCTTTGTCATCTTTCCAATTTTTGAAGATAATTGTTGTGGATGTGAATGACAACCCACCTGAATTTCCTAAGGATGTTTTTGTTGGGAATGTTAGTGAAGGTGAGCCTGTTGGGACTCCTGTGGTTTGGATCATTGCCCAAGACAAAGACTCGGGGACAAATGCTATGCTGACATACAGCATCCCAAGTGGCGTGGAGAAGGATAAATTTGTCATCAATGCAACGTCTGGACTAATAACAACCAATTCAAGTCTAGATCGTGAGAAGAAAGATACCTATTTCCTTACTGTCCATGGCACTGGGAGATCTTATCCCTTTAGGGTCAGTACCACAACAGTTAAAATTAATGTTTTGGACAAAAATGACAATCCACCAACCTTTCCGTCGACCACAGTAACTCTAAAAACACCTGAGAATAGCCCTCCTGCTGTGCTTTATACCATTACTGCCAAAGATCCTGATTTTGGAATCAATGCAAAGGTTCGGTACCACATACTCAGGGGAAATGTTGCTGAAACTTTTAGCATTGGAGAATATAATGGAGAATTGGCCACAACCAAACGCCTAGACCGAGAATTGATAGCAAACTATGACTTGACAGTAGAAGCTAAGGATGTCAGTGCACCATTTTACACAGTCTCAATCAATGTGACAGTCGAGGTTGAGGACAGAAATGATAATGTTCCTGCATTTTTGAAGTCTAAATACAGTGCTGTGATATCTGAACTAAGTGTGGTAGGGATATCAGTACTCAATATTACAGCTGTTGACAGAGATTTGGGATCAAATGGAAATTTAGTGTACACTCTAAGTAACAATACTTATGGGGTCTTTCGGATTAATTCTCAGAATGGGATTTTATATACTGCTGCCAAGTTTGACACAAGTCTGAAACAGGACTATGAATTTTACTGCATAGCAAAAGATCAAGGAGCAGATCCTAAAATGGCTTTTGTTCAAGTTAGGGTGCAGATAGAAGACAAAAATACTCATGCCCCAGTGTTTACACATACCCCGTATCCAGCAAGTATCTTCCCCAACACTACTGCAAACAGCTTTATTATCAAAGTCAATGCTAGAGATGCAGACACTAATAAGAGTAACAATGGTAGAGTGACTTACAGATTCAATGACTCTTTCATGTCCAACTTGTTTGTGCTACAGAGTAACACTGGTAATGTACTGACATCTTCTAGTTTTAATAACCCCGCACAGGGGAGGCACATACTGTACATTTTGGCTGAAGACCATGGACTGCCTTCAATGAAAGGGTACGGTATTGTGGAAATTATAATTGGCAACGTCCAGGATGATCCTCCGCGATTCATCAACCAGACCCCTGCTGCTGTGTCAATTCTTGAGAATAGTGGATCTGGAGCGTACGTGACACGAGTTGTAGCAAACAGCACGAGTGGTAGCCGAGTGTCTTATAGTATCATCAGTGGGAATATTGGTAAAGCATTTTATATTGATCCACAGAGTGGTGTCGTGAGTGTAGCAAAGGCTTTGATGCTTGATTATGAAACTGTCAAGATGTTCCAACTTCAACTGGTGGCCACACTACAAGGCAGAGTGTCGCTGAACGGTTACATGACACTTAAAATCACTTTAATTGACGTGAATGATAATCTACCGGTATTTCATCCTACTAAGATTGTAACCCAACTCGCAGAAGATCATCAACCATTCAACTTCAGATTCGTTGTCAAGGTGACAGCTACTGACTCAGATACGGGCTCGAATGCTGAAGTAAGTTACTTGTTTGAGTCTGGGAATGATCCACGTGTATTTACGATTGATCCTAGCACTGGAGTTATTAAAACAGCAAAAACACTCGATAGGGAGACCACAGCAAGTTATGACCTCATTGTCAAGGCCACAGATAACGGAAACCCTACGATGTCAAGCACATGCCAATTACAAGTGATTGTCACCGATTTGAACGACAACCCTCCAATATTCACCGCCCAACCTGTACTCAATATTACTGAGGATACAAGACCTGGAACTGTCCTAACCATAGCAACTGCCACAGATAAGGACGAAGATTCCCGACTTGTCTACACTCTGAAGACCGAAAGCTCCCAAGGGATGTTTGAAGTGGATAGATTCAGTGCCGCTGTGACGCTCCTGAAGGTTATGGACTTTGAGACGACGAAGAGCTACACCTTAGGTATTAGCGTGAATGACAGTGTGCACACTGCTGAATTACTGATCAAGATGAATGTGCTTGATGTCAATGATAACACACCAACATTTCTAAATAGTTCCTATCAAGTGACACTGTCGGAGTCTATTGCTGCTGGGAAGTCCATACTGAAGGTTAGCGCCATCGATAAAGACAGTGGAAGTAATGGGGATGTGCGATATTTCTTCCTACTCGCAAATACTGACTACCAGATCAATGCTACATCGGGGGTGATATCCTCGAGAAAGAGAATTGAGGTTGAAATCCGAGACTCGTTCAGTCAAATCCTTGTAGCTGCCGCAGACGAAGGGAGGCCAATGCAGCAAGCTCTCGTGTATGCCAGGATTGTTATCACCAGGGAGCCTAAATTCGAGAAAGCTACGTACACAGCAAATGTGCGTGAGGATGCTACTGTTGCAACACCGATCCTGACCGTCAAAGCAAGTGATAACGCACCAGGGCTTCCACTGGGCAGAATCAGCTACAGTATTGACAGGAGTGATCAGTTCCGCATCGGCCAACGTAGTGGAATCATAAGCGTCAACAAACCACTGGACTACGAGACAACAACACAATACCTACTCGTCATCAGTGCTGTGGATGATATATCACCTTCAAAGTATGTTAGAGTGACAGTTTGGATCAATGTCACAGATGTCAACGACCAGAAGCCAGTATTTGGCCAGGCGGAGTACCTGGCACAGTGGGTAGAAAGTGTGCCCATTGGAACCAACATAGTGAATATCACAGCGACCGACAGGGATTCAGGCCCTAATGGAAGGGTTTGGTTCTCTATCCAGTCTGGAGATGATAAGGACTCCTTCAGTATCGACAGGAGCACCGGAATGATAAAGACAAGGAAACCACTCGATCATGACTCCATCAAGACTCATCACCTTTCTGTTCGTGCTACTGATGAAGGTATTTTGTACATGTCACTCATCTTGACTCATGAGAATTTAGTTCCTGCAGGAGCCCATATATGGCCTGACTGTATATGGCCCTGCAGTCAGGCCATACATTTTGAATTTTATGTAGATTGCTTTAGATTAAACTCTACCCGTAGGCACCTTCTTCTCAGATTAACATACACAATTCTTTTACAGGGCTTGAAATTGGAGGGAAATACCACTAGTTAGCAACTGTTGCTAATTGTTACTAATTATAGGAAAATACCACTAGTAACTGTTACTAGTTGTCACTAATTAGAGGAAAATACCACTAGTAACTGTTACTAGTTGTCACTAATTAGAGGAAAATACCACTAGTAACTGTTGCTAGTTGTCACTAATTAGAGGAAAATACCACTAGTAACTGTTGCTAATTGTCACTAATTAGAGGAAAATACCACTCACAAATGTTGCTAATTGTCACTAATTAGAGGAAAATACCACTAGTAACTGTTGCTAATTGTTACTAATTAGAGGAAAATACTACTAGTAACTGTTGCTAGTTGTCACCAATTAGAGGAAAATACCACTAGTAACTGTTGCTAATTGTTACTAATTACAAGCGGCACTGAACAGTTGCGAGTTGTCACGAGATTTTACTCGCATTTTTAAAAATCAACTCGCATTGTGCGAGTGTGTGGCGAGCCTAATTTCAAGCCCTGATACAATTTCAAAGCGTTTACACACAACAAGAGTGCCCGTAGTGTTAGATATACGGGTTCACGAGTAACAACATTTATGGGTGTTTTGTAAGGAGCTCAACTTCTTCCTTGATAGCATGCAAACAGAATCCTAATTTCCTTGATTTCGGATCAGAAGGTTGCACGATTTTACGAGTTGAAGATACAAATTAATTACCCATTTACGCCTTTATGTAACAGCATTTTAAAAAGACTTTATATTCGGAGAGAGGGTTGGGATAGGGAAGCTTCTATATATTTGTATTTGCTTCCGATCGATATTTTAGCTCTTTCATTAAGTTTTGCTTGTTCGTACAATGTACGTTCGTTGTATGTTTTGTGTTCTTTTCCCCTAATTAATCATCTGATCATGATTGGCTACGCAGACATCGTCTATTGGCAAACTCGCAATCTGATTGGCTACGCAGACATCGTCTATTGGCAAACTCGCAATCTGATTGGCTACGCAGACATCGTCTATCGATGGATAGACGGCAATTTCGAAGAACACGCGCACGCAGACAAAAATCAACTTGAAAATTACTTATTTTCCGCCATTTTTTTTATAATAATCGACAGCACAGTTGGAAATAACCGTAGCTTGATTATGCTAAAACATCTCAGTGCTTCGCCCCCCAATCTGGCTGCGAGCTCGAGGTTTCTTTTAGCAATTAAGTATTTCTGTCGAGGAACTATCGTCTGATGGTTGTGCGCGGAAACGTGCTGTTCTTAACTGGAACAAATATTACGTTCGAGGGCTTCATGTTATATGCTACCGTAAAGTTCCGAAAATAACACCATACGAAAGTAGTGACCCCTAAAGGCTGCTAATCCCGAAAGTCACGAGGGTCGTTACTTTCGGAAATTTACGGTAGTCGAATAAGAACGGCAAATTTCCAAGCGAAACTCTATATTGTCTTCCGCTCTCACCGGGCAGTTCTCAACAAAATTTTGGCGCGCGGTCATTGTCCAAAAGCGATCACATGATGTGATTGTGTTCGTCCTCCACGTTATAGTTCACAACAAAATTCTCTCAGAATCTGATTGGATGATATTGATTACGTGACGTGTAGTTCACGACAAAATTCTCTCCGATTCTGATTGGTCGAAATTGATTACGTGGCGTGATATACCCATTGCATAAATGGCGTCCTATAACTATTGTTTAGGAATCTTTAGTCTCGCATTCATGTGAAAGCGCTTTTGTGTGGCAACGTGAACACGAGGCTAAAGTCTCGATGACAATACCTCTATAGTTAACTATTATAACAATAGAGTGTGTCTGTCGAGGGACTATTAGCCTTCGTCGCATCCGAACTAACCCCTGGGTTCAGTTCGGATGCGACGCAGGCTAGGGACTATCGGCTGATAGAGAGGTCCGCAGAAATTTGGTGTTCTTAAGGTCGAACGATTTTTTTCAAACAAATGGAAACTGTTCAAACTTAGAACACACGTACACAGTGCAAATTTGATCAAAATCCCTTGGGCGGAAGTTGGCGAAAAATTATAATCTTACTAGAATCCAAACTAATTAACATATTCCCCAAAGCTTACTAAATATTAATGTCAAATAAAATTGTGCTAGCAAAAATAGAAAAAAAAGGTGTGAATATTTCTTTCGACAGAGTGAAAAGTCGAAAAATGGCAAAACCTCAAAATTTACAAATTTCTGGTTTAACAAAAAACCGCTTCAGACATTTTTTTTTAAAGCTTTCGAACATTAAATTCAATAGTTCATAAGAATAATACACCAAATCCTATCGCTGGACAATATCTACAATATGATTTTTCAAAGAGAAGCACACCAGAGCCCAGGTTTTGGAAAGTGCTTTACTAACGGAATAGGCACGTGTATTCAAAAGTCGGAAAATTATCATAATGACCAGGAGGTACACACATTTTTACAGAAATTAGTTATCCCTGGTTATTATAACCTCCTGGTTATTATTATTATCATTTCTCGACTTTTGAATGCACGTGCCTACGTTCTTGGGCTTATATTTATTTTAACAACATAAAATTTCCGCGGGCAACTATTATACAAATAGACTGTGTCCGTCGAGGAACTATCGGCTGATAGTTGGCCGCGGAAATTTGATGTTCTTAAAACAAATATAAGCCCGAGAACGAAGTTCGATAGCCTGAATTTCAGCCGTCTCCTCCGGTTCGTTCCTCCCGAGAGAGACGTCTGAATCCAATAGCCGGTAATGCCGTCCAGTGACGTCACTACCAGAAAACCTGGTAGTGATCTTTGATTGGTTCATATTCTATAATTTCGCATAATTATCATAACTAACTCATCCGAGGAGACGGCAGAATTCACTTTGGACTCGAGATTGTTGATCGTTGAGTTTCAGTGGAGTGATTGTCTTTGGCAAAGACCTTGAATTCGTAAGGAAAACATCTGGAAATGGATTGAAAGTGTCCTGCACAATAACCGACCGACTGTCCTGTAAACATGTACATTTTATCGCGTCCGCGGGGTTGTTGACAATCGATTATTTGTTCACACTCGCAGTGGTAAAGAATGTCGTTACTCTCTTCAAGGAACTGTTCTTTCCCGTGAAAGAGTCTTCGTATTTCTTCGAAAATTGTCCATTATCCTTTCATGTTGTTCTACTTTTCTGTTGCATCATTTACATAGGTAATATCTCGTAGCTGTGTCGATTCGAACGGCAGATCGCGAGACAGGTCAACAGAAAGACAAAGATAAACTGTACTTTGCCTCCAAATATAATATAACGATTTGTTGCTTCGAAAAGGTTTTCACAGCATAAGAGGCACTTGAGAAGCAAATGGGATGGACATATATATATATAGGTAAGGCTTTTATTTTGGCCAGCATGATCTCAAATAATTTCTCAAGGCGAGTGATGGCTTTGTTTTTGCGGACCCACGAACTCTTACAACCGCCGTGACAGTTTTATTTGCATAAATTAAATTGTTAATCCGCCTTGACGTCACTGGACGGCATTATCGGCTATAGGATTTAGACGTCTCTCTCGGGAGGAATGAACCAGAGGAGACGGCTGGAATTCAGGCTAGAAGTTCGAGGGCTTATATGCTAGTTTTAGGAACATCAAATTTCCAAGGGAACTATCAGCCGTTATAGTTCACCACAAAATTTTGGCGCGCGCTCATTGGCTGAAAGAGATCACGTGACGTGATAGTTGTCGTCCGCGGATGCAAACTATCAGGCGATAGTGCCCGCTGAGAGCGGAAGACAATTTTGTGATGAACAATAACGACAAATAGACTGTGTTTGTCTCGGAACTATCGGCTGATAGTTTCCCTTGGAAATTTGATGTTCTTAAAACTAGCATATAAGCCCTCGAACTTCGTTCTCGGGCTTATATTTGTTTTAAGAACATCAAATTTCCGCGTGCAACTATCAGCCGATAGTTCCTCGACGGACACAGTCTATTTGTATAATAGTTCCAAGACAAACACAGTCTATTTGTCGTTATTGTTCATCACAAAATCGTCTTCCGCTCTCAGCGGGCACTATCGCCTGATAGTTTTCATCCGCGGACGACAACTAACACGTCACGTTCCTCGACGGACACACACTATTTGTATAATAGTACCCGCTGAGCACGAAAGACAATTTTGTGTTGAACAATAACGCAAATAGACTGTGTCTGTCTCGGAACTATTATACAAATAGACTGTGTCCGTCGAGGAACTATCGGCTGATAGTTGCCCGCGGAAATTTGATGTTCTTAAAACAAATAGAAGCCCGAGAACGAAGTTCGAGGGCTTATATGCTAGTTTTAAGAACATCAAATTTCCAAGGGAAACTATCAGCCGATAGTTCCGAGACAAACACAGTCTATTTGTCGTTATTGTTCATCACAAAATCGTCTTCCGCTCTCAGCGGGCACTATCGCCTGATAGTTTTCATCCGCGGACGACAACTATCAGGTCACGTGATCGCTTTTAGCCAATGAGCGCGCGCCAAAATTTTGTGGTGAACTATAACGCCTGATAGTTTCCCTTGGAAATTTGATGTTCTTAAAACTAGCATATAAGCCCTCGAACTTCGTTCTCGGGCTTATATTTGTTTTAAGAACATCAAATTTCCGCGGGCAACTATCAGCCGATAGTTCCTCGACGGACACAGTCTATTTGTATAATAGTCCCTCGACAGGTCCACTCTAGTTATGATAGTTGGCGAGGGACGAAGCCCCGAGTTAATTATCACAATCGATAGAAGCAGAGAGCGAGAAGTGTAATTGTTTTAGCATAATCAAGTTACGGTTCTTTCCAACTTAGCTGTCGGTTTGTATTAAACAAACCTGTGAAAAACGTGTGGAATATAAGCAATTTTCTAGTTGATTTTTGTCTGGGCATGTTCGTTTGATACTGCCGTCTATCGATGGATAGACGGTTTAAGCACCGGTCAAACGGTTTCAACATCGGTTTAACATTATTTGCCGAAGCCGATCTTGAAATACTGCTGAACGGTGTTGAAAGATATTGAAAACATGTTGGAGAGAGGTTGACTTCGTTTGAAGGCCATTTCAAACGGTTTCAAGATCGGTTTCGACAAATGTTGTACCGATGTTATATACCGATGTTGTACCGATGTTGTACCGATGTTGTACCGATGTTGTACCGATGTTGTACCGATGTTGTACTGATGTTGAAACCATTTGACCGGGGACTTTGGTTGTTAACATCAAATAGCCCAACCGTAAGTAGCACTTTTCTTCATTACTATTCAGGAAATCCACCACTACACTCCGAGGTATCGGTAACCATCCAAGTGCTTGATCTGAACGACAATCCTCCTGTATTTCACATCCCAAACCCCGAGGATGTCAAAGTTCGCGAGAATGCCCCGATACCTACCATCTTCTACAACATCACGTCTACGGATCGGGACTCCGGCTCCAATGGTCGAGTGAGCTACTCCATCGTCGGCGGCGAGGGTCAAGGTCTTTTCCTGATAGATCCAGTGACAGGCTGGCTGAGGACTAATGCGTCATTTGACTATGAGGTGAAGTCTACTTACACCTTGCAAGTGAAGGCCGTCGATGCAGGGTCCCCTCAGTTGCAGAGTAACATCACAATTATCGTCAACATTGCAGGCGTAGATGAGTTCACACCTGAGTTTGCAATGGAGCAATACAAATTCGAAGTCCCAGGAAATGCCAAGGTCGGCCATGTGGTAGGAATCGTCTCGGCAAGCGACGATGACGGCGGCCAAGACGGCGTTGTGCTATTCTCGTTTCAAAGTCCTAGGAGTGACGCTTTCATAATCAATATAACGTCGGGTGCAATCATCGTTAATCGAACTCTTAACGACGGTAGTAACTTACAAAGGCGAAAACGAAGAAGTATTGATTACGACAGATCATGGATCGTGTACTTGGGTAATGGATTGACCAATGAGAGAAGTACAAGAGGGAGAAGAGTCCGAAGGGCGACGGAAAAGACAGAGCTCTATTTTATAATTCGGGCAGACAGTGGCAGGCTAAATTCTAAAGCATTTGCTACTGCAACTGCATCTGTCACCGTGGACTTCACTTGTTCGGGTTGCGGAGTGCCTCTCACGGGAGGCCCTGTGGGTGGAAGCGGTATCACCGGTACTGCACTTGCTTTAATAGTTGGACTCGGTGTCTTGGCAGGAGTGGTAATCTTAGCTTTTATTGTTGTCCTTCTGCTGATCTATAGTCACCGCAAGAGAAAGAGAACTCGTCAAAATCCTCCGCTGAGATTCGATGGCTCTTTCGACGAAATTACCGTCCATCCACGCACTTCGGGAAATTCCAATCACGTGACTGTATCAGCCGAGAGTATTTCAACAAGAACCTACCCACATGCCGAATGCACCCCTCTAACCCGAACTACCAACAACTCAAATAACGTCACAGGTACCGATGCTTCGGGGACTCCAGGAAGTTCCGGAAGCGCGTCGAGCGGCCGAGGATCCTCCGAAGGTGACTTCGAGGAAGAACCCGTGCCGCCAGTGATCGTGAATGGAGAAATCGGTAGCTTTCATTCAGATAACAATGCAAAGACTGTGATTGCGGATTCGGGGATACAACAGGACGATGATCAAATCTCGCAGTTGACGATTAGCGATGGGAGCGGGATTCTTCATGTGGATGGGTTCGGGAGTGAAAGTAAATCTGACAAAACGGACAAAACTGATAAGATCCTGGCACGCCTTGAGTACCAGAGCCAAGAGAGCATGCACGTATTTGGCGAGGAGGGAGGCGGTGAGGCAGATGGCGGTCATGATGTTGGCAATCTGCTCTATGCCAAACTCGCTGAAGTTGATGCCGACGATGAATCGATTGCGGAAGGACCGCGACCGTTTGTGGACGAGGGACGTGATCAGCCCTTGTACGGTGGCTCACTTAGTTCGATAATTGGAAGCCAAGAGGAGTTAACGGGTAGCTATAACTGGGACTATCTCTTAGACTGGGGACCGCAATTTCAGCCGTTGGCTGAAGTGTTTTTAGAAATAGGACGCATGAAGGACGACGTTGGTCGCAAAAAGGATGGCAGCAGGACTGGAAGCTTACCTTCGAACAGGTTGCGAACTCAGCTGCCTGGTATTGCAACAGCCGACATGCTGTCATCAATGTCCTCGCTTCCACGCTCGCCTATAAGTCCTCCTTCTACGCAATACACATCACCAGCTTTCTCTCCAAACTTCACGCCCGCCATAACACCCCTAATCACAAGATCTCCGTCAGTCTCGCCGCTCGATACGGGAACTGTCTCTCCGGCTTTCACACCGCACGGGGTAACCCCCAGGGGATCACGACCTACGTCTACGCACATCGTAAGATTACGACGTGACTCTCGGGATGACTCAGATTTATCCCATTCACCTTCTATATCAGATAACGAATCGAACCTTGAAATAGACGTATAAAATTATTATCGCAATGGTGCATCAGTCAATTCTAATGATATTTTCCGGTACATTAATGCCTTTCCTTTTATTTATTACATAATTCTGAGACGCCTTCTGTACAACCGGCTCAACAGTCGCTCCGGTTTCCACTGACACCATTTCTCCATTTTTTATGCGGAGAATGTTCGACGCATTAGCGGCCTACACCCGTTTAGCTAGTTAGTTTATTGCGCAATGTCCCACTGTGCTTGAAATTCACACGTTCTCTTTTTCTTTCTTTTTCTTTCTTTTGTTTTCTTACTTTTTCTTTCGTCGTTACATTTGGATTGACTGGTGCATTATTTCAATTTATTTCAAATTTTAGGCCATGATCTTTAAATTCTAGATTTGCATGGACTTGGAGCTGTTCGCTTCATCTGCATATCGTTTTTCCAACCAATCAATTATTAAGAAATTAATTATAATGAACACCACCTCCAGACCATTTATTTCAGTATCAAAGAAGTGGTTTGGCTACTCCAGTAAGAATTGCTGTTAATCCTGTTTATGCTATTGCCTGGGAGGCATATACATTCATTTATTCTTATTTTGCTATTAGCCCTCTTCTGAAGTCATTTGAGCGTTGCGCGGCTTGGTTAACATTGTTGTAAAACATAGGCCAAACTTGTTTGTTCTAACAGTGTTTGTTTAGCACCCCATGTTGGACCATTTTTTGTTGGATTACGATCCAACAGAGTTGGCCTATGTTGTACAACAATGTTCGAATGTTTAGCCCTGGCTGTAGATTACTCTTAGTTGAAGGTTACAAAGCATAGCCAAACATTGCTCCGCATAAGGGTTCCACGTGTTAACCCAAACGCTTTATTGTGCGCATGGCTTGTTCATAGTCGTAAATTAAGATTTTTTTGCAATCTCGTGTAAGTTCGACTGGTGGCTGTGAATAGGCCTTTTGCAGGAAACAGTTGCGTGCTGATATATCACTTCAATAACCAATGAATTAGGCTCATGATCCCATGGGAAAGGCTTTACTGGAAACAGTCACATGCTGATATATCACTTCAGTACCCAATGAATTAGGCTCATGATCCCATGGGAAATGCTTTACTGGACGGCAAACAAACTTCCACACGCTGTTTTAGAAAGATCGACAATCGATTGGGGGTAGATAATAGCATTTACAAACGGGTAATAACACTACCGATCTCGTACGAGTGCCTTTAAATAGATGAAGTCAGATTTTTTTGACACCAGTACAACCACGTGATTGCATTCCTGCAAAAGGCCTATTGGTTACAGACGGCAGTCGTGCAATATTTAGTCGTATTTGCGATCCTCCCCTCTAACCACAAACACTTCTTCCTTGTTTAGTTTTGGCTGTTAGACTAGAACATTGCCATGTGCACAAAAAGCATCCATATTTATCGTACGCCTTTATAAAATCACATTATCATTTGTATGCTTGACGTTGTAAATAGAAAACGCCCAGGTTTTAAAGTCATGCCAAGCAGGTCTTCAGGTTAACAACTTGGGAATTCAATGTGATTTTAATAGGGTTTTTATCGATAGTTACTGTACATTATACATGAATCTGCAATCATATTTGTCACGTCAGAAACGGGACAAGATTTTAATAGCTTCCTTAATGTAACATAAGAGTTTATTACATAAATACATTTGTTTTGTTATGACTTTGTGTTTTCATTTTTCGGAGTCGGCATAAGACTTCACAGCAAGACGTTTTGATGGCCGTAACCCACTGTTTGGCATAGTTTGCTTGGCAAAAATCAAGTCTATTCACAAAATCAATTATAAAATAGATTCGATAGTACGCGCGCTCTGATTGGCTGAAAGCCGTGTTTCTATTTAACAAATAAAGAAGCCTTAGCCATGTTTTATACTATCATAAAACACGATGGGCATTTGAGAACATGAGAGAAATGTTAAAGCACAAGCCGAAGGCGCGTGCTTTCAACATTTTTTAGAGTGTTCTCAAATGACCAGAGTGTTTTATGATAGTATAAAACATGGATTTAAGGCTTCTTTATCTGTTTTATAATATAGATTTACGCGCGCGATGAAAGGAAACCGCCAGTTGAAAACTATATAACATGGCTAACCATGTTATATTCTCTGATAAAACATGGCTTCTTAGCCAATCAGAGCGTGCGTACTATCATATCTATATTATAAAACTCTATACAAACATAGAAAGTTGAGCGCGCGCTCAGTTTTGATTGCGTGGTTAGGAGAATTTACATTTTTGTGATACTAATAAATGCGTGATTTTCCATTGTTGTACAAATTTTCTGTGGGTTAATATATAAAGGAAATAGAAAACATTTCCCCCTTGTTTCTATAGAGTTCTAGAAACACTTGTGGAAGTTTGGAAGAACTCGAAATAGCTATGGAAACACTCGCCCTTCTGGCTCGTGTTCCCACTGCAATTTCTCGTTCTCCCAAACTCCCACGCGTGTCCTCTATAGAAACACGGGAAATGTTTTCTATTTCTTAAATGAATGAGATCAGGAGGTGGTCAATATTTCACGCCCCTCTTGCTTTGCACACTTTTTAATTACTACGGTAAACTATCGGTTATAAGCCCGCCCCTGGTTATAGGTGCTTATAAGCCTCTCCACTCCCACCCTGTGAATATCGTTAACTAAAAGAACGGTTTATTATTGTAATGCTTCCTGCTTGAATTGGGATAGGAACACTAATCATTTGTTAACCTGCGTAGATTATACTAACCTAATGCCAGGAAAGAAATGGATTACGCAAGCTAATAAATTTTGTGCGCGGATAGTGAAGTAGTTTTCTGTTAATGCATTTCGGAACGTTTCTATCATCTCGGTTTAAGCTCCATCGGAGAGAAGCCCCTTACGAAGTTTACGGTATCTCCCCCAACCCAACTCCTCCCTCCTCTCCAAAACAAGCGAATAAGCAAACAAATACAACCAAAACGTCAGTCAATACAAACTCAGACGCTGCTCTGCATTGTACGCATCATTCAAAGCAGGGGAAACTCATTTAATTTAAAGTCCAAGTTGTTTCGGCACTTGGTCTAACTAGCTGTGGTTGGTATTGCCGGTGGTTATAGTTGGGAGGGTTGAGGTACGTCTCATTCGCTAGTCAGCCCTAGAATACTTAAGTCGACCTCATTTGCCGACACGGTTGGTTCTTTTTCAACCTTATTTCTGGAGACGGGACCGCCATTTTACGTGGTCATCCATCATACTAGTAGTCCAAATAAGGGACTACTAGTCTGACTAGTAACTGCAGTCAAATGATATTTCAAAATATAAGGCTAATGTTTGTCAGGACAAATCCTCGACGGTGTTTTATTAAAGCAACTTTAATTTTGAGCAAATGTCTGACCATTCAGTTGATCATAACGTTGACAATGTCAGTATTTATGGTTAGAGAGTCGGGAGGGGAGCTCGAGGGAAGGGGGAGCTGGCACCACAGATTGGCGTTATGCTGATTATTACTATCAATTTCTAAAACATAAAAAGTAAAAGGAAGCCATTCAATATAAAGATGGAGCTTAACGATTTTACAAAAGCTATTTTTCTAATTCTAAAGAGTTTATCAGAGACATGCAAGTTTGCCGAAAGGTAGAAAGAAATCGACAAGGCGTTCCTTGTAATTTAGTCACCAGGCTCGGTTACTTAGGTGCTTGGTTTTTCGATTCGCGCCATGTTTGATTTCCAGAGATGCTATTCCGCCTTTCATAACGGATATTATAGCCTATTGAGTACTGTATTGTGGAGAGAGACTTGCATCTCTGACTGAGGTAAGCTGAAGTCATTTTAAGGTATTTTTAATTTTGTGACGAGGACTAGTACGAGTAAGTACTAATTGCAATTGTACAAGGGAAGAAAATCAAGGAAACTTATAAAGGCTTAGTGCTTCTGTTTGTTTAGAATTTGGAATGACTAGTGCAATTATCAAGATAGATTCATGTGTTTTCGGCTATGTTCTCAAGCTTGCGTATAATTCATTTGTAAATTACGGTCACTGTGCTTGCATGATTCAGTTGCCTAAATACTCTAGCTGACATCTGCAAATGGTTAATAGATGGAATAGACCTTCGTGTTTTCTTGGATCAGGATGTTAAATAGTAGGCCGACACAGAGCGCAAACAAATCTCTGGCAGTGATCACCCTCGAGTGGAGTGGATATAGTCTTACATAGAGAGAGTTTGGCACAACTGCAGAATACCTCCTCCCAGATGTGTGTTACGGGTATCAAGATACGCGTATCACTATCAGGCGTATCACTCGGTAGGACTCGGTATAATTGTACATCGGGATTTTTTCAGTTTCAATTTGAATAGAATTTACATTATTTACGTAAGAAGAATAACAAGATATCCGTACGGGCTAGACTGCAGAATACCCTACCACGTAAGGGGCCGTCGACATATTCGAATTGCCCCGCTTAACGCACAACGGACGTTAAGGTCAGACCCCCTCCCCCCCTCCCCCTTAACGTCCACCCATTGTTTTATGCTTTTTGTAGGTCAGGAAAAACAGTAATGAAATACACGGGAGTTCACTTATAAACAAAGTATAAAACAAGCTTAAAGCTTTAATAGCTGCAACTGTACAGTCAGTCAGTACCTCGAATTCCCGTACGAGCTCATTTCGGATCTTGACTGAAATACTCATTCGGACACGACTATAAAACTGAGTTTCACTTACCTATCAATAGACCTTGTTGAAATTTCCGGGAAATTCAACAGAAATTGCGCTCTAATGTAGATCTAGCTGACTAGAAACGTTTGATTAAAAAGTGTATTTCTATTGATGAAAAAGCGTTTGTTCTAAATGCCCCACACTAACGTCCATGCTCTTACCCCCTCCCCCCCTAAACGTCCATTGTGCGTTAAGCGGGGCATTTCGAATATGTCGACGGCCCCTAATCTACCTTACACGTTGACAGTCAATGCGTCGACGTGTTTACGCGTTGTCACGGTCAAACATATAAATGAAATTGAAAATGAAATGAAATAATGAAATAAAATTGTAAATTGACATAACGTCCATTATCAATCTTGCTATTATCTCTATATATTACTACCTTCGTTCTACAATCAACCGCAGTCTACTCGTTGACGCGATGACGCGTTGACATGAATAGTGTTCTCTATATATTACTACCTTCGTTCTACAATCAACCGCAGTCTACTCGTTGACGCGTTGACATGAATAAAGTGTTCTCTATATGTTAATCAACCGCAGTCTACTCGTTGACGCGTTGACATGAATAAAGTGTTCTCTATATATTACTACCTTCGTTCTACAATCAACCACAGTCTACTCGTTGATGCGATGATGCGTTGACATGAATAGTGTTCTCTATATATTACTACCTTCGTTCTACAATCAACCGCAGTCTACTCGTTGACGCGTTGACATGAATAAAGTGTTCTCTATATGTTAATCAACCGCAGTCTACTCGTTGACGCGATGACACGTTGACATGAATAAAGTGTTCTCTATATATTACTACCTTCGTTCTACAAGCAACCGCAGTCTACTCGTTGACACGTTGACATGAATAAAGTGTTCTCTATATATTACTACCTTCGTTCTACAAGCAACCGCAGTCTACTCGTTGACGCGTTGACATGAATAAAGTCTACTTGCTGTGGTGGGGTATTCTGCAGTCGTTCCGAGGAATCGCTCACTTAATTAATTCATGAAATGACCATATAAACTAACATAAATTAGCAGTGGTTTTAAAATGTACAAATTTGAGAGCAATTGAGCAACGATGGTTGTTTAGTGTAGTGGTTGCGACGTTTGCCTTACGAGTAGGCGGGAGCAGCGTTCGAGTTCCAGAAAATCTCTTAATTTTTTTTTACATCACCATTTTCTTGAGAAGTTTTTCTTGAGAACCCTAGCTCTAGGTGGGTAAGATCTTGTTTACTGACCGGTTAGGTTTTTTTTATTTTTCAGGGTAAGATTTTAGTTTATATAGTCATTTCAGGAGTACCTGTATCAGGCGTATCAGGTGCATCAGACGTATCAGACGTATCAGGTGTATCAGACGTATCATGTTTATCACTCGTATCATGTGTATCAGGAGTACCTGTATCAGGGGTATCAGATGTATCAAGCGTATCAGGTGTATCAGACGTATCAGGTGTATCAGACGTATCATGTTTATCACTCGTATCATGTGTATGACTCGTATCAGGAGTACCTGTATCAGGGGTATCAGACGTATCAAGCGTATCAGGTGTCAGACGTATCAGGTGTATCAGACGTGGCACGGGTGTCACGTTTATCGGTGTCAGGGGTGTCACGTTTATCAGACGTGTCAGGGGTGTCCCGGGTGTCAGACGTGTCAGGGGTATCAGTATCATTGGTTGTGAGATTCGTTATTCGGAGGGGGTATTCTGCAGTTACTCCGAGAGTTTATTAAAATAGTGTCCCTCCCCAATTAGCAATACCTAGTGGTAGTCTTTCTTTTCCTCTCCTCCCTTGGTGCTGCTACAATGTATATATATTATATTAATATGCAGGCTAAATCTAGTAGATGGTAGCATACATAGTACTACATAAAATATAATAATGACCGCTACCTTAAAACATTTTGTTGTTGTACATTGTAAATAGGTGGGTAAATATTGCATGTATCTGTGGCTTCCCCCAGGGGTCAACCCCTGGGAACCCAATGGCGTTTGTCAGATGTTTGTTGCCCATTGGTCAGGGGTAAAAGCTCACTTTGGTTACATGCACAGGAGCTTGTGTCTAATGTACATGTGCTGTTAGATCTCACACTGGTACTGCTGGCTTTGTTGTTCGATGCAATTGCACTTCAAGTGCCTACTAGGCGGCTATATAAAAGTGCCAAGATTTTGAAATGGTTTTACTGAGTTTCCATGGTTGAAAAGATCTTCGATATTGTATACAAAGCTATGACAGGAGTGAAAATATGTTTGCTAAGATATTATTTCAGCAGCATTTTGAGTTTTTGCACATCTTAATTTATCCTGTTCTTGTCCCTTGAGTAATGGTGAAATAACCCAAGAGGAAATGTACCAATTTCTATATTGGAAAACAAAGCACTGAATCCTCTGGAGAACTATCACATGGTCTGAAATGGGGCAACAAACAGGCAAGCACAAACCATGTATAACACTTTAAAAAAAAAGCTAGAACTCCATAAACTAAATGCATTCACATATTCCTGGGTGGCCCGAGTTAAGGCCACTCAGGGCCTCTTGTTCTTTATTATAATCTAGAACTTGGGCTTCCTGTGGTTATCACATTTCAATAGCAACCTTGGGCTTCTTTTGGTATCACAGGGCAAGCTAAGCTAAGCACTGTCATAATGATTTAGTTGCGATTTGAATTTTTTCAAATTTTAAACCAATCAATGGTCAGAGCACTGTGATACCACAGGAAGCCCAAGCTCTATATTGAAATGAACTGAAAGAATAACAAAGCGCTCTTATATGTGGGCTCCCTGTGTAGCAGCTGATGTTTTGAGCATCAGTCCTTCGCTAGAGTGAAAGCAGTTGATTATACTGATTATACTGCCAACACAGATCTACACTAGTTTTTACAGGAACTACATGTACATTAATTTTGTAGTTATCCATATGTATTGTATCAGTTGGTATGCATGGGTCTAGATCTGCATAGCCTGCTTGCCAGCTCTTCTGTATTTTTTTGTCAACTTTTTTTGGATTGGGTTACCTGTGGCACGCGGTCAAAATGGGGCGAGGAAGGGAAAGAAAGAAGAGCCTGCACGAATGCCATTGTTTTGAGAATTCTGCCCCTCCATGTTTGATAGCTAGCGACACTTCAAGTGTCAAAATGTTGCCAATGAAAATCATGTTCAATGTAACCACAAAAATTCAAAATATTAGCCGTATTTCTAATTAATTCTTGCACTGTAATCATAGTTAACACAAATGAATGCATATGGTTTGAAAAGAAATTCCTAGAAAATAATTACTAGTATAGGAAGAGAGTTGTAAACCAAAATAAATATCCGTTGATGATTTTTGCTGCCTATGTAAGTGCATGTTGTTTTAACGTTAAGTATGGAAATCCAGGGCGTTCAAGAGTGATTTCTATGGAGAATCTTTTAATTTATTCAAAACATGAGGGAAGCCGTGGAAGAACTGTATTAATTTTATAGCTTCACTTTGTGACTTGCAAAGTTGCTCTTTCACCTGGTACTTTACATGCAAGAATGGCAAATGGCCATATTACGAGGATTGCAATAATTTCAAATATTGGTGCTACTTCAAAATGGATGGCAGAAATGGAAAGAGCATACCAAAATTAGTAAACAATGCAAGTTTTAGGTTCATAACTTTCAAACTGAAAGCATAATTATGTTTTCTGAAATCTCAAAATTTAAACAGCATTTGTGAGGCTGGAGGGCAAATCTCGAAATTTAACGAGACTTAGTGCAGTTACTAATTTTGGCATGCTCTTTCCATTTCTGGCATCCATTTTGAGCTAGCACCAATACTTTTGATTGACAAAGTCATGTGACCAGTTGTTGCAAAAGGCCTATTTATATACTATACAATGTATCTGACTAGTGACTGTGGAATTATTGGATAATTTACATAGTGATTTCTGTGTGTTAAACATAATTTTAGGTACATGTAGTGGGAAAGTGTTATTTTCATTTAACTCCTGACTTCTTTCTTTCTCTTACATTAATTTTCTAGTTCAAATAAAAGGGAAATAATTATCATCTGACACAGTCTACATTTCAGGGAGAATCTCTTAGAATGAAAAATGAAATATCCCAAGTGGTAAACCTACGTAATCTTTTTTTTTACTATCAGTGCTATGAGGATCAAATCTTTGTACTTGAAGAAGAAACCAAGAAGAAAACTATAGAACTGAGGAGACTAAGAGATTCGTTTAACACAATCAAAACAGCCAATGACTCCCTCAAGAAGCAGGTTAGACATACAGAAATACACCCATGTGTCAAAGTTATGTCATAAGCTAAAACAGTATTCACATCGTGATTTTGAAGACAACAGCCAAAATATGTACAACTGCATATATGCATTTCCTTTCGTACTAATTGTATTTTGTGCCAATAAGTGCTGTTACCATAGTTAGTTTATAGTCACCCTAAATATGGAAAGCTCATGAGCTGATGTACATGTGAATAGGTTGAAAATCTTAATAATGCACCTGCTAGATGTATTTCAAAAAAGATATGGGTCCAGTTGTTCAAAGTTTACTGGATAAATCCCTATTAAAGAATGCCAATCAGGATTAATGCTTTGCAAGCCCGTGTTTACATTTGAACAATAGAAAACCATTACAATTGCCATTTTCGTACTGTAACAGTTTTCTATTGTTCAAGCTCGCAAAGCATTAAATCCTGATTGCCATTCTTTAACCAAACTAGCTTATTTTACCCACAGATAAGGATTTATCTGGTGGGTAGCACTATCCACCCTTTGAACAATTGGGCTCTGATCAAAATTAATGTGACAAGCCAATTGAGAGTGTAAAGAACGTTGGTACTTTGTTCTGGTGATTAATTTATTCAGATGTGCAGGTCTATCCTGTAATTAGGGACTGGCATTACTGCTGGTATGTCAAGATAAAATATACACAATGAGGCTAAATAGACTCATATGCAATACCCCGGAATGCATCCTGGGATCGAATCATGATTTTCACCCAAATTTAAAACATTCTGGCAAGTGCTCCCTTACTTTTTTTTATTAAGAAATATTCCTATTAACTTTAAAATGTTGGGAATAGTAGTTATTAGCAATTACCGGTATTTATAAAATGTACCCTTTGAAATAACAGGAAAGCGAGGCTGGTAGAGCAATGGCTGACTGATTTCATACAAAGTTCTGTTCTCTTAATTCAGTGAAATTTACTCTGTAGCAATGAAAGCTAATTATTGCACTCGAATTTCATAGAATTAGTTATTTATGCATACTGTTTTATCTCACAAGGTTGATTTTCTCATTCGATGACCCATGCTCATTGATCACCAGTGTAAATAAAAACAGCAATATTCGGGAATATTGCATAAGATTTGAAAGTAATCTATAATTCATAAGAATTACAAGATATCTATCTGGTCTTGCATGGCTTGTTACCTTTTACGTTCATTTGGACAACCATTTGAATGTTTACATGCACAGTTATACTGGTCTGACTGCTTATCTACTGACAGCTGACAGAGGTACAGGAGTAAAACAGGATTCTGGAGGCCCAGGCAATCAGCGTCCAACACAGACTGGCTAATCTGCAGGTAAGTTACATGTAATGATGTGAAGTCTGACCTGAAAAGGGGCACTTCCCATTAGTCCCTTGTGGCACACAGCCCTTCATTGAAATGCTGATTGTAGAAAAAAAAAATTAGATTTGAAAAATAAATATACTTTAGCTTTTTCTCGCCTTGCCTCTGGCCTATCTGTTTTGGCTTCTTATTATTTAAAATTACAGAACTATACACAAAAATTGATGTAAAAGAAAATTTCAAATGGAAAAACAATTTATCCTGACCCAAAATAACCACCTTTTGTGCAACAGATTCTAAGGGGCCTGGAACACAATTGTGACGTAAATACCTTTGCAGTCGCTTTTGTTTAGAGTTTGAAAACAAAAGCACATGCAAAGGTATTTACGTCACAGGCCTAATTTACATGCTTCTGACTGAGCGAAATTTGTCACATGAATTTTGCCATGTTCGACTGAGCTTTTGCAGTTTTGGAGGGTAGGATATTCAGTTCTAACAACAGAAGCCGATAACTTAAACCTTGTTTCATATAATTAAGTGAAAACAGTTTTCGTTTCATAAACACTTTAAACAACCATAGAGGCTGATCAAAGCCAGGACCCACCTAATCCACAGATCGAATTGGAATTTAGCGTGTTGGTTTTTAAGGAAGGAGGAAAACCGGGGGACCCAGAGCAAAACCCTCGGAGTAAGGGCGAGATACCAACAAACTCAACTCACATATGGTGCTGCATCCGGGGATCGAACCTGGACCACAGAGGTGAGAGGTGAAGCGCTTAACCACTGTGCAACCCTGGCTCCGGGGGTTGCTAAATCGTTCAGTATCGTGGTAACGCCCATTTAACAGGTAATCCGATGGTAACCCAAAAAATATGCGAGCCCTCCCTGGCCCTCGGATACATGTTAAAGAGAACTTCCACTGAAAACAATGTTTGCTCTCAAATATTACTTATGGCTGACTAAATCTATTGCTGTGTTTGTTTCAGGTAAATTGTACACTCTAACTTACATGTACATTAATTTTATGGACCAATTTTCCTGTCCATAAAACTCATTTGAATTTCCTGGGCGCTGCCATCTTGGGCTTATGACGTCACTCGGTTGCTCTATTGTCAGTAAACAATAGCTCTTTTGTTGCTAATAATATACATGCAATGAGTTCTCGAATTTGATTGGCTGAGAGCAGCTGGATTGATGCTAAACACCGGTGCCAAATCGTGTAATACCAGTGCCAAATCATGTAATACCTCAGATGTGAACAAACTATATCCAACCAGAATTCATGAATTGGATATGACTGAGAGGCGGCGGTGTTTCCAAACTTTTGCAACAATGTAGAACCATAACAAAGAGAGATTTCTACATTTACAGGCAGGAGAAGTTGAAAAACTGATGCAAAATCCTTTGAATAACAACACGACAAAAGGCACAAATATATGCAAATATAATAGCATGACTTGAGGGAAATTAGTGATTAATTTCGCCAAGAGCCGAGGTAGTATTTGTGCGGCGGAGGGACTTTTACAGATCCTCCCGAGGCACAAGGGGAAATTTAAAAACTAATTTCCCGAAATGTCATGCTATCACTTTGTAAGTTTAGTACTATCACCGAGGAACGGAACAAATCTCTGAGTCGTTTAGTTTTCTCTGCCTAAACTAAAGCATCACAGTTTAGTTGCTTTCGAAAACTTTGTTATTATACTCGATTGAACGCCATTCATCGAATGACCCTGACTTGCTCTGGGGATATGCGTGTTGTTTTTGAGAAGAATAACACTAAAATACAATGTAGTTATGTGGTTGACTAAAATAATATTCAAAGTTTAATTACGCTGTTTATGGTTTTAAGTATCCCACATGGAAGAAGCAGGTTGGGAAATGAAGAGAAGAACTTTCTTGAGCCATAACATCGGTAGGGTACATGCAGGACTTAACACACATTGCGTCACAAGCCGGTGTGCCAAGGGCAGTCCAGTATTCTCTCATCAGTGTACATGCCCTTCTAATTTTCCTCTTGCATGTCATTGAGGGAAAATTAGAACAACTATGCATTCTGATGAGATAGTTTAGAGATTAAATACCCTGAACATAATTATATACAAAGAAAACCGAGGGGAGCATGGTATTATAACAAGTAACATGGATTCTAGTGCAATTCTGGATTAATTTGAACTTGTGAGATTTTTCAAAGAGCTCAAATTGCATTCGCCCAACGGGCTCCTACGGGCTCATGCAATGTTGATACTCTTTGAAAAACTCACTCGTTCAAATTAATCCAGAATTGCACTGGAATCCATATGTCTATGATTACCTATACTAATAATAGGCGCAACATGTGACGTCATAAGCCCAAGATGGCCGTGCGCAGGAAATTCAAATGAGTTTTATGGATAGGAAAATTGGTCCATAAATGAGAAGAGACAACCACAGCAATAGTGTGGCAGTCGCAAGGAACATTTGAGAGCAACCATTGTTTTCCATTAATTGGAGGTTTCTTTAAGTTGTAGATTGGACAAATAGGGTAATAAGCTACCCAGCGAATAAAATTTCCAAATGAACGAATCGCCCAAGTTCATATCATGAAATTAATAGTTATTAATTAATAGTTATTTTCATTGGCCGTGTGCATTTTTCATTGTAGAGGAAGAATGAGTTTGCTTCTAGACAGATTAAATCTGATGAGAGATCTTCGCTGCATCCAGATAAACCAGTGAACAGACCAACCCAGAAACCAGGTATGATGTAGTGACTCAAACCTTAAAGGAGAACTGAACCCTAAATCAATCCGACGACTTCAAGAGACATTTTCTTTGTGGTGCACGTCTAAAACGAGGAAATACGTTTTGAAGGTCGAAAAATAGCTGATTCTCCACTGATAAAGCTAGTTTGTGTGGCTCATGCTCAATTCACTGCTTTTTTCCCCGTATCGTACATCATTCATACCAAGTAAAAACAACCACACCTTCAGCACAAAGAAAGCACAATAGTGCGCAATTATGAGTCTTTAGTCCATTTATTCAAAGCCGAGAACAACATGACAAAACTAATTTATTCCCCATATCGTATGTCACAGGTTACAGGAATTGAGCCGTCTGTACTAAAGGCTGGTTCTCATATAATTGTCCCGATTGCTTGATTCTTTTGTTCTGCATATTAATTATTTTACGCTTCGATTCACACCAAACAAAAGGTTCAAGCGATCGGGACGATTATATGAGAACCAGCCTTTAGCGGCGGTTGGGAGGAAGATTTGCAGATTTTTTTTCCTTTCACGCAAAACATAGTAAAATAAATTTTGGTATGTGTCTTTTCATGTTTAGATCTACTCGTTGAGCTAAAGTTGAGTTTAGGCTTCAGTTCTCCTTTAAACAGAAAGTGTAATTGGTTATTATTCAACAATCCATAAATTACTGGGTGCGACATAAAATAATGATATATGCACTTTTATCTCGTGCGTAAACTGAACCCAGTGAATAATAAACAGAATATTACACGGTAGCTTGGAGATGTGGTTTTATCTTCTCGTAGTGAATTTGTCATAGTCATTTGCCGCGTTCACTTCAGTGTGTATTTAACCACTCGCTGTTGAGATAAAAACCGTATCTCCACATGGCCATGTAAATCCTGTATTTCAATCATAATCTTGCTTATTAACAAACCGCCCAGATAGACTGACTCTCTCTGGAGTATCACATTTAAGTATCAGCGATCACAGCCTCGTCTATGCATATCGCAAAATAGCAATTAATTCTTCGTCCAAAGGCCCGCATAGCATTTATTATAGAAAATTCAATCATTTCAACTCAACCCAATTCCGCAGGGACATTTCCCTTCAACCTTGGCAGTCACTATTGTGTATAACTGATGTCAATGAAATGTGGCGCAAATGGAAAGAGCTTTTTCTTAATGTAGCAGATAAGCACGCGCCACTAAGAACAAAACGAGTCCGTGCGGCTAAGTCTCCATGGATTACATCTGAATTGAAAGACTTAATACGCCGTAGGGACCGACTGAAAATTAAAGCCATACAGTCTAATAACCTGCGTGATTGGGCTGAGTTCAAATTATCTAGAAACATGGTAAACAACGAAATTAAGAAAGCAAAGGCTTCCTACTATAAGGAAACATTTCACAATTGTGCTGGTGATTCCCGAAGGACATGGCAGACCATTAACGAGTTAAGCTCGCGCAAAGCGAACAAACTTTCTAATATAAATTTACTCGAACATGGCGGTGATACACTTAGTAACCCTGCGGAAATAGCAGACGCTTTCAATGAACATTTTACTAATGTCGCCCAAAAGATAAGCGAAGAGCTACAACCTGCCAGAAATTCCTTCGAAGATTGTTTACCAGAGATCTCTCCAAATTCTGCATTTTCTATAAACGAAGTTGATAGCCTCCATGTCTTCCAACTGATTTCAAAATTAGACAAGTCTAAGTCAACGGGCCTGGACAATATCCCAGCAAAATTGTTAAAAGAGTGTGCGGATATTGTTTCAGAATCCCTCTCTTGGTTATTTAACCGATCAATAGCCACTGGTGTTTTTCCAACCGAACTACAGTGTTCCAAAGTATCCCCGATTATAAGAAAGGGAAACAATTGACCCTGATAACTATCGTCCCATATCAGTCATTCCAATCGTCGCTAAAATTTTCGAAAGGCTTGTATATAACCAATTGTTTACTTATATCAATGACAACAAACTCTTATCAAGCAAACAATCCGGTTTCAGACGTTTACATTCCACTTTGACGGCTTTGCTGGAAGCAACTGATGATTGGGCGCTAAATATCGACCGGGGAAACATAAATGCTGTTGTTTTTCTAGACCTCAAAAAGGCCTTTGATACCGTCAATCATAGTATTTTACTGTCTAAACTTGAGTATTACGGTATCAAAGGAAAAGCCCACGATTGGTTTTCATCCTACTTAAATCAACGCTCTCAAAAATGTTTTGTCAACAGGTCTTTGTCAGGAACACGCTATCTCAGTCATGGCATTCCTCAAGGAACAATCCTTGGTCCATTGTTGTTTCTATTATTTATCAATGATCTCCCTCACTGCGTTTTAAACTCTACACCAAGAATGTATGCTGACGATACCAGTCTAACCTTCTCAAGTAATGACATTGATGTTTTAAGCAACAACATTGTATCTGATCTAGCATGCGTTCATGAGTGGCTTAGAGCTAACAAGCTAACATTAAATATTAGTAAGACAGAGTTCATGCTTATTAGTTCTAGACAAAAACTACATTCTCTATCACAAACCGTCATATCCTCTATAAATAATATTGCAATCAAGCAAGTCAAAACGGCCAAATCACTAGGCGTGCATATTGATGAAAACCTGTCGTGGGAAAAACACATTGAAATTACGTCTAAGAAAATTGCCTCCGGCATTGGAGCCATAAAACGTATCAGACCCTTTGTTCCATTTAAAGTATTACTAAGCGTGTACAATGCATTGGTCCAACCACACTTTGACTATTGTAGTCAAGTGTGGGAAAATTTTAACAAGGGTCTAAGTGACAAACTGCAAAAACTCCAGAACCGTGCTGCCCGTGTTCTTTTAAACGCTTCATATGACTCCAATGCTGAACGATTATTCAAAACGTTGGGCTGGAAGAATCTGAAGACTCAGAGGCTTATTCATTTATCGATAATAGTCTTCAAATGTCTAAATAATCTTGCTCCCGAATATCTTTGTTCTAAATTCATAGCACGAAATGAGATTACTAATTATGTTCTTAGAGATTCTTCCTTCAAACTTGCTGTTCCATATCCACACACAAATTATTGCAAGCGCAGCTTCAGCTATCGTGGAGCAACCCTGTGGAACAGCTAGCCTGCTAACAGGCTCTCGGTTTGTTTTTTCGGAAATGTCGGGTTAAACCCAAACCCGACATTTCCGAAAATTAACCCAAACCCGACATTTCCGAAAAAACAAACCGAGAGCCTGTACTCTCGGTTTGTTTTTTCGGAAATGTCGGGTTTGGGTTACCTGTGTCGAGCGGAGCGAGCCGCGGCCGAGCGGAGCGAGGCCCGGAGCCGAGCGAGGCCGAAGGCCGAGCGAGGCGGAGGCGAGTGCGTCAGCACGAAAATTAACCCAAACCCAAACCCGACATTTCCGAAAAAACAAACCGAGAGCCTGTAAGCAGGCTATGGAACAGCCTGCCAAGTGATATACGGGAGGAAAAATCTCTAATATCTTTCAAGAATAAAATTAACTGCTACGACTTCACAAATACGCCATTGTAATTAATTTAGATCACACGGCGCTCATGTAAAACAGGAATTAGTATAATAGGGATTATAGAGTTGTAGAGTAGAATTATAATTATTTTATATAGTAGTATTTTTAGCATACCAATATTAGTAGTTTTTATAAGTAATATTTTAGTATACCAATATTATTAGTTTCATAATGTTAGTAGTAGTTTATATCACTATAATTAATATATCTTTTACTCCAAATGTTATACCTGATGAGCCACACCGTGTCTAAATAAAGATTGATTGATTGATTGCTTCACCTGCAGACCTTGCTTCACCAGAGTGATTTAACATACATTTTTATTCCAAGAGATGTAATATTTTAGTCCAATGAGAATCGAGATGTAATATTTTAGTCCAATGAGAATCGAGATGTAATATTTTAGTCCAATGAGAATCGAGATGTAATATTTTAGTCCAATGAGAATTGAGATGTAATATTTTAGTCCAATGAGAATCGAGCAGTGTAGATACAGATGAGTAACAGTAGTGAAATAAATAAATAAATGCTCGCCGAATTTTATAATTATCGTGTAATATTTGTTTCTTTTATTTGAGTTCAGTTTGCTGTTACCTTTCAGAACACATGAAATCCATCGCATTCACTATCAACAAGGTGAGTGTTTTGAGTAGACTGTTTTGACTGGTCAACAGAGGACAGCAACATAATTGGTCATTCAGAAATGGGAAACCAATAGCTGATATTACAGTGGCGTCTCCGAATTGCAGTTTCAGCGGTATTGACCCAAACGCCTCACTTCAATGTATATCTAAATTAGTTGTGCTTGTTTAAGAGGATGTTGGTGTCATACAAGAATGACGGTTTCAATGGCGCTTTATTACCTCAAAGTGAGGCGTTCGGGTCAATACCGCTGAAACTGCTATTCGTAGACGCCACTGTAATATCAGGATGCGCGCAATCACAACAGCAATTTACCCTTGAGAACACACTAAAAAATACACTTTACACCCACGAGTTCGCCATTGCGGCGCTATGTTTTGAGACCAGAGACTGTTCCACCAGTGACAAGAGACTCAAAGAATTTTCGCGAAATCAACTTGTTCTTGTAACTTAAAGTGCTTCTAACCCTTGTTGCAGTTTTTATACCTATGAACCTTCGAAAGGTTTTGAGTACTTCTGCAAAGAAATATTTGGTCTACAGAGAATACTCTATGCTCTACGCTTGTTTGAAATAGTGAAAAATTGACCTTTCCTGATGACCCATGAATAGGGGTAGACAGATTCTGCTCAAAAATTGTTGAAAAGTTGCTCAAAAATATCCCCAAAAGTTGCTCAAAAGTTGCTCAAAATCGAAAAAGTTGCTCTCAAAATTTCAAAAGTTGCTCGCCCAAATTTACTCTTTTCACATATTTTCGTACTTGTTTTTTTGCGTCTATGATTTTTGAATCGTGCCACGATGTGACAATTAGCCCTGTCAGGCTCCGAAAGCTCTGCACCTTTATCTATTGCAGCCTGGATTGGATCGCTTTGAGTTTGCTCTTCATCGTCAGAAAGCACCGTGGCGTCCGCCATTTTGGTTTGGGTACAGGAAACTGTACCATATTTGGAATATGTAATATTACCACAGGATAACCACCCCTATTTGGATTCACACCGCGGCAAAACGTTACGCGCATGCGTATTTGCTATTTCTTGTCGGTGCGCGGCCGCCCCCAGTTTCCTGCGAAAACTGAAATGAAACAACAGGCACATACCCGTGATTTTAATATTTCTGCTTAAAAGCATCCATTTGTGAACTGTTTTGTCAAAAAATAAGAAAACTACTTAAAAGCTAAGCCTAAGACTTTAGCAGGTTGAAGTTTTCTTAATTTGTAATTCACTGTGAGTTTACTAAGTTATAAGATTATTTACTAAAACAGTTGAAACCCTCGCCTGAATTTGTATTTGATAGCAGAGCCTTCGTTCTTTTGGCCAGCGGAGCATACCGTTTTGCCGCGGTGTGATTTGGATTGCACATCCATATTTGGAACCTAACACCACAGCATACCCAACATGCACTTCAAAATACTTTTGAATTTGATTAAAAGACTTTAAAACAGTGAAAATATGTTGAAAATATACTAATTTTCAGAAAAGTTGCTCGGAAGTTGCTCACTATAAGAAAAGTTGCTCCAAAGCGAAAAAGTTGCTCGAAATCGTGAAAGTTGCTCAAAAGTTGCCGAGCAGAATCTGTCTAGGCCTACCCATGAATGCGTAAGTAAAAGCCTGGGTCAATTCCCGGGTAGACGTCTTCTAATTAATTCGACTTTGCAATAATTTGAATAAATACTTAGCATTTTGTGTAAAATGACTTTTTTCTTTACTCACAACTCACAGACTGTGTATATTCTCTATATATTGATGTTGCTGTGATAGAAAGGCTCCATGGAGGATAATGCATTAATGAGATGACGTCTACCCGGGAATTGATCCAGGCTTTTTCTTACGCGGTCATGGGTCAGGAAAGGTAAATGTTTTACCATTTCAAACAAGCATAGAGTATTCTCTGTGAACCAAAATTTTCTTCACAGAAGTGCTCAAAACCTTTCAAAGCTTTATAGGTATAAAAATTGCAAGAAGGGTTAGAAGCAATTTAAGTAATGAATGGATGAATCTTTATTTCAATACGGATTCTCATTAGGTAAATAAAAACTCCTGGTTTCCAAGAGAGCAATATATACAAATATCATAATAAACACTAATATTGAACGTTTAAAATATATAGATATTTTAAAGGTTTAGTTACATGTAAACAAGTTCATAATATTAAGTATGGGTTAAAATAATCTCACTTTTAAAAACAGGCCACAGATCGACATATTGAGGTCTTTCTTTTCAATCATTTATACTCTCAGCCCCGGTAGTATTAGGTTCCATACCTTAGCCCCGTCGTAAGAATAGCTTTTGTTAAAGTGCAACTAACCCCTTTTGCAATTTTTATACATGTGAATCTTTTAAAAGTTTTGAGTACTTCTGCGAAGAAATTTTTGGCTTACAGAGAATATTCTATGTTCTAGGCTTGTTTGAAATGGTGAAAATTTGACCTTTCCTGACCCATGACCGCGCAAGAAAAAGTCTGGGTCGATTCTTGATCTTACGTCACCTCATTAATGCATTATTCTTATTTATTTATTTATTTGCGCTTTGCCACACATAGAATACATACATTAACAATAGATATATATATATATATATATATAAAGAATTGAGGTTCAAGAATACATGATACAGTTGATATAGTGGCGAGGAGGCCTCAGGAAACCATCAGGCTTGTAGCGAGGAGGCCTCCTCGAGATAGTATAAAAAATTAAATAAAAGGACAGCGTATGCGCGTCATGACCGATTCAGTATGTAACAATAGAATAATTTTTTTTTAAAATAAAATAAAAACTATCTTTGTAGAAAATTGAACAGTCCTTTTTTGAAGCAAGTTAGAGTAGTGGAATTTGTGACCGAAGAGGGCAGCGAGTTCCACACTTTTGGGCCTTGGTATAAAATAGTAAATTGTTTAATATTGGTACGACATGCATGAGGTCGATAATTAGATACCAATCTGGTGTTATAGTTGTGCACTTGATCATTTGTTGTAAATAAATGGTGAAAAGACTGAGGCAACAGTTGATGGTGGTATGAGAACATAAATTTACCGGTTTGTAATGAGTTAAGTTTAAAGATGTCAAGTATATTCAAACGGGCGAATAAAGGAGCAGTATGCGCCCGAAATTCAGAATTGGTCAGGGCCCGGACAGCGCGTTTCTGCAAAAGAAATATCCTGTTCAGGTTTGTAACATAAGTTGAGGACCATACTGTGTTGCAGTAACTTAGGTAAGGGTAAATTAAAGTATAATATAGAGAAAGTTTAGTTTTAGTGGATAGGTAAAATCGTGACCTATAAATTATTCCAACAGACTTAGATACCTTTTTACATACATGGCTAATGTGATCCTTCCATGTCAGACTTTCGTCAATAAATACTCCTAGGAATTTGACTACTTGTACCTGTTTGAGCAATTGGTTATTGAATAAAAGAGTCACATTAGCGTTGATGGTCTTTTGTTTTGTTTTAAAAATTATATAGTTAGTCTTCTTAAAATTAACAGATAATTTATTACTTTTCATCCAGGTGTCAATCTGTTGCAGTTCGTCATTTAACACAGAAACTAACTGGTTAACATCTGAATGAGAATAGAATACGCTGGTATCATCAGCAAAAAGTAAAGATTCTGACAATTTTGCAGCATTTGGCAGGTCATTTATATATAAAATAAAAAACAATGGCCCCAGGACGGAACCTTGAGGCACACCGCATTTAACTGTTTGGCTGGCGGAACAGACATCGTTAAACTGTACAAATTGTTTGCGATCTGAGAAGTAGCTATTGATCCACTGTAAGGCCAAACCACGAATGCCGTAGTGTTCAAGTTTGGAAAACAAAATGTGATGGTCAAGGGTATCGAAAGCTTTTGAGAGATCTAAAAAAACGCCAACAGTAATTTCGTTACGGTCAATGGAAGATGCAATTTTGTTGATGAGATGAATGAGTGAAAGTGAGGTCGAATGATTTTTACGGAATCCAAATTGGAGACAATACAAAATTTCAAGACGTTCGAAAAATACAATTAAACGGTTGTGCATGACCTTTTCGAAAAATTTAGAGAAACAAGGTAGAAGAGAAATAGGTCGGTAATTAGTAAAAAGATGCGGATCATCAGCTTTAAAAATTGGGATAAGTTTGGCAATTTTTAATTTTTCAGGAAAAATTCCTTGTGTTAACGAAAGATTGATAATAAACTTTAAGGGTTCTGAAATAAGATCAAAAGATTTTTTAATAACATGCATGGATAGATTATCATATCCAGGGGCTTTCCCTGGTTTGAACAGCTTACAGATTTCTTCTAATTCAGCTACATTGACAGGCTTTAGGATGATAGATTCATTGACATTGTTGGCTAAAAAGGAGCGAAAAGAATGTCTAACCGTAGGAATTTTACTGGCTAAATTAGGTCCAATATTAGTAAAATACTTGCAGAATTTGTCAGCAATATCAGTTGGGTCGGATATTTCTTTATCATCGGTATTGAAGGATGAAGGCAGCGAGGTCTTTTTTCTACGATTGTTAATAACTTCGTTTATTAGTTTCCAGGTTTCTTTGAGGTCATTTTTTGCCTTATCAAATCTGTTGTCATAGTAGTCACGCTTGGCGGTTCTGATTAGGTGATTGAGTTTGTTCTTGTAAGTCTTGTAATGCATTTCACGCATGGGATTAGGCGCTTTCATAATTTTTTTATAGAGTCTATTCTTTTTTCTGACGGAGTTCAACAAACCTTTCGTAATCCAAGGAGTAATTGGCCTTGTGTCGCGCTTTCGCTTAGTTATTTTTAAAGGAAAGCACAGGCCATAGATTTTGGAATATTCTGATAAGAAAGTATTATAAGATATGTTAGGGTCTTGGTCAGATAAAGTATCAGCCCAATTAACCTGGGAAAGGTAGGAACGGAATTTTGTCATGTTAGTTTCACTTAAGTCGCGCTTAGCTGTGTTCTCCTGACGATTACAGGGGTAAGCCGGCTCATTAGAAACATAAGCAAAAACAGGCAGGTGATCAGATATATCATTAATAACAATACCATTGAAAATGTTGGGTGTGAGATAATTAGTAAATATATTATCAATAAGCGTTGCGGTATTAGAAGTGAGGCGCGTGGGCCTAGTTATTAGTGGATAGAAAAAGCGCGAAAACAAACTATCAACAAATTCTTGCGTGGGCTGATGGTGATCATAATGGAGCAAATCTAGATTATAGTCACCCATTACATAACAATGTTTGTTGTCTTTGGAGATTTTTGAAAGAATATCATTGAATTTATCTAAGAATAACATGACGTTTTGATTGGGCGGCCGGTAGACAGCCCCAACAATTAGGTTTTTCCCGTGGGGAACAGAAATTTCAACAAACAGGGACTCGATGACGTCAGGATCTGAAAAATTACATTCAGAACAGAGTTTATACTCGAGATTATCTTGTAAATAAAGGCCTGTTCCGCCGCCAATTTTAGTAGAACGGTGGTTAGAAAGAAACTGATATCCAGGTATATTGACTAAATCTGATGTTTGATCGTTTAACCATGTTTCCGACACTCCGATTACAGAGAATGGCTTATGTAGATTACCATTCTCCATGGCGCCTTTCCATCACAACAACATCGATATATAGAGAATATACACAGTCTGTGAGTTGTTAGTAAAGAAAACAGTTATTTTAGACAAAATGCTAAATATTTATTCAAATTATTGCAAAGTCGAATGAGTTGGATGACGTCTACCCGGGAATTGACCCAGGCTTTTTCTTACACGGTCATGGGTCAGGAGAGGTCACATTTTCACCATTTCAAACAAGCCTAGAACATAGAGTATTCTCTGTAAGCCAAAAATTTATTCGCAGAAGTACTCAAAACCTTTCGAAGATTCATATGTATATAAATTGCAAAAGGGATTAGTTGCACTTTAAGTGCCATGGTCTTTGGTCTGGGCATGAAGACATCTGTTTTGGACTTCCGCAAATTATATGAAGTTTGTCAAAGTTTTGTGTTCAGTTTAATTTCTCAGGCACTCTTGATGTGCTAGCTGTGTTATTGGAGTGGATAGCAGAGACCCATCTCAGGAAGCCACCTACCTTCCTTGAATCACTCGAAGGAAGTTTGCAGGAACAAACTCTCGACTTCTGCTCCGCTCTTGTTCATGACAAGTGCTTGAAGGTAAGTGTTTAATGTTATCAGGCTTTTCATCCGTGAAATCAGTCGGGATTTTTTTACACGCAACCAGTCTATAAGGATACATTCAAGTGTACTTTGTGCGTTTCTCATGACGTTATGTCTGCATTAAAATACACAAGAGCATTACAGGAGAACTGAACCCTAAATCCACCCAACGACTATACAAAGATGTATTCGAAATAAATCAGTTCTGCTATTTTGTTTCTCTTTGTTGTGTATCTATGAAGAGAAAATTAGTTTTCAAGTTCGAAAAAGAACCGATTCTCCGCTGATAAATCTAGCTTGTGTGGCGGTTCAATTCAGTGCACATTCCCCATATCCTACGTCACACATACCAAGAAAGAACAGTCGCACCTCCACCCCAAAGAAAACACAATGGTCCGTAATTAGGAACCGTTGGCAAAACTAATTTATTTCCTGTACCTGACGCCGTCACAAATCAAGACTTCAGCCGTTTGTACATAGCGGGGGTTGTGAAGAAGAAGGTTGTCTTGTCTACGACGTGGAACACAACACATTGAATTATAATCTAAGGCTCTTCATGGGAGCTGGGTGGTGCAGCGTGTAAAATCGCTGACCTCTCACCTCTCTATGGTCCGGGTTCGGTTCCCGGACGTGACTTCATATGTGAGTTTAGTGTGTTCCCCTCTATTAACTCTGGTGTGTTGATCCTCACCCCCGAGGGTTTTTCTCCGGGTTCTCCGGTTTTCCTCCCTCCATAAAAACCAATATGTGAGTTGATCGTTGAGTGCAGACAATTATGAATGTAGTAAGGAGTGTGTGTGGAATGAGTCTCGGATAGATTAGTATATCTTACTAGATAATATATGACTGTAGTAAGGAGTGTGTGTGGAATGAGTCTCGGATACATTAGTATATCTTGCTAGAGAATATATGAATGTAGTAAGGAGTGTGTGTGGAATGAGTCTCGGATACATTAGCATATCTTACTAGAGAATATATGAATGTAGTAAGGAGTGTGTGTGGAATGAGTCTCGGATACATTAGTATATCTTGCTAGTGGCCTAATCGGCCTCATTCATCCAAGGATAAGCAAAAGAAAGATTTAACATTTAACACTACATCGATTTTGTAGTATTCCTAGTTTCTGATTGGAGAAACAGTAAATGATTGATTTCCTCCAAATATGACTTTTTGTGTGGGTATAGCACTTGCGTTCATGCGATTTCCTATAGTTACTTTATAGACATATTAGGTGGATGTATATAACATGGCATACAATAGGGGTTGTTACTTTATAGACATATTGGTGAATATTTATCACATGGCATACAATAGGAGTTGTTACATCATAGACATATTAGGTGGATGTATATAACATGGCATACATTGGTGATTATTTATCACATGGCATACAATAGGAGTTGTTACTTTATAGACATATTAGGTGGATGTATATAACATGGCATACAATAGGGATTGTTACTTTATAGACATATTAGGTGAATGCATATAATATGGCATACGATAGGGGTTGTTACTTTATAGACATATTGGTGAATATATATAACATGGCATACAATAGGGATTGTTACTTTATAGACATATTGGTGAATATTTATCACATGGCATACAATAGGAGTTATTACTTTATAGACATATTAGGTGGATGTATATAACATTGCATACAATAGGGGTTGTTACTTTATAGACATATTGGTGAATATTTATCACATGGCATACAATAGGAGTTGTTACATTATAGACATATCAGGTGGATGTATATAACATGGCATACAATAGGGATTGTTACTTTATAGACATATTGGTGAATATTTATCACATGGCATACAATAGGAGTTGTTACTTTATAGACATATTAGGTGGATGTATATAACATGGCATACAATAGGGATTGTTACTTTATAGACATATTAGGTGAATGCATATAATATGGCATACGATAGGGGTTGTTACTTTATAGACATATTGGTGAATATATATAACATGGCATACAATAGGGATTGTTACTTTATAGACATATTGGTGAATATTTATCACATGGCATACAATAGGAGTTATTACATTATAGACATATTAGGTGGATGTATATAACATGGCATACAATAGGGATTGTTACTTTATAGACATTAGGTGAATGTATATAATATGGCATACAATAGGGATTGTTACTTTATAGACATATTGGTGAATATATATAACATGGCATACAATAGGGATTGTTACTTTATAGACATATTAGGTGAATGTATATAATATGGCATACAATAGGGATTGTTACTTTATAGACATATTGGTGAATATATATAACATGGCATACAATAGGGATTGTTACTTTATAGACATATTAGGTGAATGTATATAATATGGCATACAATAGGGATTGTTACTTTATAGACATATTGGTGAATATATATAACATGGCATACAATAGGGATTGTTACTTTATAGACATATTAGGTGAATGTATATAATATGGCATACAATAGGGGTTGTTACTTTATAGACATATTGGTGAATATATATAACATGGCATACAATAGGGATTGTTACTTTATAGACATATTGGTGAATATATATATATAACATGGCATACAATAGGGATTGTTACTTTATAGACATATTAGGTGAATGTATATAACATGGCATACAATAGGGGTTGTTACTTTATAGCCATATTGGTTAATATATATAACATGGCACACAATAGGGGTTGCTGGAAAGAATACTCTGGCTAAAGGTTCATCTATATTTGTTATTCATCTTATCCACAGATTCTTCCTGCAATGGCTGACATCTTGACGTATCTTCCTGCTGTGAACCCGCGAGCACAAGACCCTTGCCTACAGTTCACATACTGGTGTGTGGTGTACATGGAGAAGTCTGTATCAGGAGCTCAGGTACAGGCGTTCGTTTGTACTTTGTGCAAACAGGAGCGAGTTCAAGGTGGTGGTTGCCTAGCTCGAAAATTGCATGCTCAGACTCACACTGGATTGGAGGAAGACTACACAAGATACAACTGATCACTAATCAGAACATTTCAGAACAAGACTTTTGAAGCGGTCACCTACAGCTCATTGCAAAACCAAATGATGTTGCATTTTTGTGTACGCCTTTTGAAAATGTTGTATTGAGATCAGTAATCCGAAATCTGTCACCTTGTGATCTCACAGTGTGCATCAGTACATGTACAACCCTGTGTGCGTGAAAGCCAACTGTGCACTGTTATTTTCATTGTGTGGTGACTGAAGGGTTTGTACCACTTCCGAGATATGCCTCACTTCCTTCATACAAAGGAATTAATACGAGGCTCCGTGCATAATGCTCAGTCGTTCGTGACAAGACTACAGCACTTCTAGTGTAGTTTGTCATGAACGACTGAGCATTATGCACGGAGCCTCGTATTGATCCCTTTGTACGTAGGAAGTGAGGCACATCTCGGAAGTGGGCTATTGGGCGAAGTAACGCCGTCAGGCCAGAGTAGATAGTACATGTCATCATGTGAAATGGAATTGGCGCTTTTGCCATTTTGTTACGTGCGAAACAAAGTCCAGGATCGCTGCAGTATACTGACTGCTCATAGAGAAAACAAATTAAGCTGTTTATAGTACATTTTAAAATGGTGTGCAATAAGATTGTAGGGCGAAGTAATCAGGTGTGAGTGGTACGGTTCTATGTCCACATTAGTGCTTCTGGGTTACTTGTGCGCCACTGAATTGACCGATTTAGTTTGTACATTTGTTGTCACAATCAGGTTACCGGACTTTTCCCTTGAGTAATGTTTTCTTGTTTTTCTGTATCCCAAGAGAAAATGTATCAATTTCTCTAATTGCAAAACAAAGCTCTGAATCCTCTGGAGAACTGTCACGCGATCTGGATTGGGACACCACATGTCTAAGCTAAATCGGTGAACTTTAATGGATCTGAAACAACATGCATAGGGTCTGATCAAAGTCAGGACCCGACTGAACCACAGCTCGAATCGGAATTTAGGGTGTTGGTTTTTGTGGAGGGAGGAAAACCGGAGAACCCGGAGAGAAACCCTCCGAGCAAGAGCGAAATAACAACAAACTCAACTCATGCACGTGTTACCGGGGCTCGAACCCTGGCCACAATGAGTGATGAGAGGCCACTTGTACCACCCCGGCTCCCCTCCCCTATCCTATACGGTTGTACCACCCTGGCTCCCCCACTATCTTTACTGATGATGCCGGTGAACCCTTTTGTCAAACAACGTAAAGTTCATAGAATAGTTTTTGTACAAACACTCCCAAAGCAGGACATAATAAGTATTATTATATGGCAAGAGCTACTTCCAGTAAAAGCGCGCGCTTAGCGGTCGAGATTTCCCCGTAATGCCCACGTGCATTATGGGATTTGTTAATGCCCGGCAAACGTTGATAGCCCTAGAAACAGCTGAACTGTCATAATTTTAGAGAAAAACGGAGAGAAAGTGCAAAATGAGCAAGGAAGAATATTCTGAAAGTGAAATGTATTACCCTACTGAAATAGAAAGCAACGTTATAGTGAACAAAAACAACATGGCCAACGGCAAAGGCCGGTGGAGGCTCCGAACACTGGAACAGCCAGCAAGGAATCGAGTTTCGTAAATAAACAGAAAAGTTCCGTGAAGAAAATAGCTAGTGACATAAAAACCTTCTGTCGGTTCCTGGAGTCGATAAACAAGGAAAACGTAATATTTGCAACCTTACCTCCACCTGTTATCCAAGTTCTTCATCGGACATTTTAATCCCAAAGTTAGCGGCGAAGTATACGACTTTACGAGCCTGGAACACCGGCTTTCGTTTTTTCGAATAGTATCCAAAGATTCTTCTCTGATGAAAATTCCCCAAGGCTAGTCAATATCCTTTGGAATAAGGGCTTCGAAAAGTCACGTCCATTTTTTGCTGCAAAGCGAAAATATCTTGTACACAAACTGACAAAGCTCCAACTCGTCCCTCGTTATCCACGGCAGTGCCTTTCCCGGTACTTCTGAGGAAAACAGCCAAGCGAGATTTGCTGGCTGCAAACATTGGCAGTGTCTCAGGATGCCACTTACAGATTTTCCAGTGATAACTAGGTACAAACTGTTCAAGGTTCGCAAAACAAGTGACGAGTGTTGATCGAGAAATTATCGATGAAGTCTGAAGACTGACTTCAGTTTGACAGATTTATTCGTCCTTTCGCCCGTATGTTTTCTTTAGAAAAACTTATTCTGTCCCAATTCATCAACAACAACAAACAGTGTTATCGTACGGATAAATTCTTCAAAGTAACGTTAATTTGACCTTCCACGACTGTGTTCATTTTGTGGTTTGAGTCGTGAAACCGAAAACTCAAAAGGGCGCGAAAACTACAATCAATTAGATAGCTTAAAGGAGCAGTGTCACGATTCTGATTGGTTGTTATAGACAATGGCAAAATCACGCTATGTCACGCGCCGCTGCAAATTTCCCTTTCGATTGAAATAAATAAAATGCTGCTTTATAAAAATATAACATCAAACCTAACCAAGAATACAGAATATGCTAATTATACTTTTTAAATCTCTGAAATTTTCAAACTATCCAGGCTACCTAAAAGATATGTTTACTCTAAGATCTGTAATCTATTCCTTAAGAGGCACTGCCGATATTTTGAACCTACCTAAACCTCAAACAACAACTTATGGCCTGCACTCTTTCAAATATTCGACTGCAAAATTCTGGAACTCCCTACCTGATAATCTTCGATCTTTAACAACTATCACTGATTTTAAGAGAGAAATCCGTAAATACAATCTAATCTAATTTTACAGTAATGTCTATTTGTTAATAATTTCTAGGTTTCATTGTAAATATTTTTAGTATTAGTAATATAACAATAGTATTAGTATTAGTAACAGTAGTTTTCTCGAAGATATTAGCATGTATTTGCTACTCTGAAAATTCGAGTTGAAATAAAGTTTATGTATGTATGTATGTATGTAACCATATAATACTGAAGTATAGTTTTAAAGCAATTTCGGCTCGAGATATCGTGAAAATACGTCGATGCAAACGGATTACTCACGGACTTCTACTTCTGTCACATCTTTTGATTTCTTGTCCGCCTGACACATTTTCAAAACTTTGGGCATGAATACTATAATCGTGACACTGCTCCTTTAAGCACCAGACGTTTGTGAGTCACGGACGGCAACCGGAAGTCAAATTTTCCTTTTTTGCCGCGTTTTGTCGTCATCACGTCCGTAACATAAACTCACAAATGCCAAAACACGTCCATATTGATCATCCAGAAATGTGTCCGAGGTAGATAAGATTAAAAAAAATTAAACATTCCAGTCTTCTCACGGTCTTGTGATGTCCGTTTTCTTTGTTTGTTTCTAATTCCCTCATCACCATGCATACTTGTTCTAATTTCCCCTCATTGATATGCAAGAGAGACAATTAGAAGGGCATGCATGCTGATGAGGGAAACATTGGACTGTCCCTCGGTATATCAGGTTATGGCGCAATGCCTGTTAACCCTGTACCCTACCGATGTTATGACACAATGCATGTTAACCCTGTACCCTACCGATGTTATGACAATGCCTGTTAACCCTGTACCCTACCGATGTTATGACAATGCCTGTTAACCCTGTACCCTACCGATGTTATGACACAATGCATGTTAACCCTGTACCCTACCGATGTTATGACAATGCCTTTAACCCTGTACCCTACCGATGTTATGACACAATGCCTGTTAACCCTACCCTACCGATGTTATGACACAATGCCTGTTAACCCTGTACCCTACCGATGTTATGACACAATGCCTGTTAACCCTACCCTACCGATGTTGTGACACAATGCCTGTTAACCCTGTACCCTACCGATGTTATGACACAATGCCTGTTAACCCTGTACCCTACCGATGTTATGACTCAAGAAAGTTATTCTCTTCATTTCTCAAACCCGCTTCTTCCATGTGGGATACTTGAAACCATAAACGTGACACGTAATTAAACTCCATGCATGCTCTTTGAATATTCAGCCAACCACATAATTACATTGTATTTAGTGCTATTCTTCTTAAGAACGACACGCTTGTCTCCAGGGTCATTCAATCAATGGCGCTTAATCAAGCATAATAAAAAATGTTTTTAAGCAACTCAACTGCGACGTCTTTAGTTTAGGCAGACTTCTCGGAGATTTGTTCCGTTCCTCGGTGATAATAGTATTACAAAGTGTAGCATGACATTTAGAGAAATTGGTGATAAAATTTCCCCTCGAGCCTCGGGAGGATCTGTAAAAGTCCCGACGTCGCAAATCCTCCCTCGGCTCTCGGGGAAATTTCATCACTAATTCCCCTCATGCCCTGCTATTACTTATAAATATACACTCTTTTGGATAAACTCGTAAACAACAACAACAACAATTTATTAAATAAGCACAAGAAGAATTACATACAAACTTCCACGTAGTTCCACGTTTGTCATGTCGTGTAACGCGGGTTTGTTTTCATTTCTGAACTCTGTGATAGACTGCATTATGTGTAAAATTCTAGTTGCAGTCCAGTTCCAGCCATTCTTCGTGTATACAGCTCATCGAATCGTTGGTTTTGTTCTTCAGTGAAGTAATTCTGCCAATCTCCTACTTGACCTTTTCGAAGGAATTTCTCTTCGCCTTGCACTCGTTTAGAATACGTAGGCTTAACGAAAAACAAGTTCCTATCTTTCATGGCGTTAAAAGTCGTCTGGTTTGCTATACGTTGTACCATTTCATGTGAGATGTCTTTGTTGACGAACTCGGCTATCTGACGTACGGCGAGTGGAAGGTCCTGAAAAAGTTCACATCTTTACATCAGGTGATTGACTAAGAGTCGGCTGTCTTCTCAGGCTACAGGCCGAGCAATTAGCCCCCCCCCTCCCGGGGGGGGAGAGGGGTACATACCCGTACAGCGTATGTAAAAGGTATGGTTTTCGAGCTGTTTTAGTCTGAAATAGGGTAATAAATTTCGCATTTTTATCCTGCAATAGGGTATTATCTTGACAGGGAAGTATGAGACCTCACCTGTTCGTATATTTCTCTTATTATGAAATAGAGTACAGGTCTGATAAAGGGTGTGGAAAATCTTATATTGTGGCCTGAAATAAAGTCAGGGTTTTGAGACTCGTACACTCATCCAAAATTCCTCAGAGTGGGTAATTAATGCAATTTCTCAATAATTTAAATGTTTGAATATTTACCTTTTTCATGTTCTCGTATTTGAGAAACAGAATGTTAGGATCATCATGGTGAGCCCACCAGCCAAGCACGTGATCAAACCACGAACCATTCAGAACTGAAAAGGAAACTTATAAATATACACCTTTTTTAAGGGCAGGACGGACAAAGTACACATGACGTTGTTAATAGGGTATGGGACATTTCAAGACCGAAATAAAACCATTTCTAATATTTATCGATAAGTCACGAAAAACGGTTTCTGGGAAACTATCATATCTATCCACCCCTCTCTTGGGTATACATGTGTAATTAATGATTTCAGATTCTTTAATTTGGATCATTTGTAGATTAACACCCAAAGTATAGAAATGATGACATTACATGGATTCTGTACCAGTTATTGTACAACAACAAAACAACATTTCTTTTATTGGACTTGAATACTTCTACAAGTATATCAGTGTGGCTCCAACAAGTGAATTAGCAAAATTACGAATTATTATTGAAAATGGCTGCACGTTTTTTCACAGGCAGCCCAAGCTAATCATTTTTACAAGGAATGTATGGGAATTTTTAGAAAAAAACTAAAACTGTACTAAAATGATCAATAAAGGCATAAAGTCTTACCTGTGTGTTGTGAGTTGTTCCTCTTCATCACTGATGTGTTTATTTCTGGTTTGAGGCACTTCTGGGCTTTTTTTTTCCTCCCCTATATAAATATTGAGAGGGCAGGATATACGAGACGAATTAGTCCACGTGGCGATTCTTCGAGGCCTCGTAATTCTTCGAAAATCCAAACTTTCAGCATTTTACCTCCAGAAACCCTTTCTTGCATTCCTCTAGCACTCATTTAATCGATCCATTGCTTATTTCCTCGCTTTCTAAGTACTCTAATTCGACGGTTTCTGCAGCCAACCTAGCATGTAACGATCCGGGGTACCGTCACCTTGACCTTCTTTTATCGAAGAGTCGCCACGTGGACTAATGGCGTCTCGTGTTTCCTGCCTTCTAAATATTTATATAGGGGAGGAAAAAAGCCGAGAAGCGCCTCAAACCAGAAATAAACACATCAGTGATGAAGAGGAACAACTTCACAACACACAGGTAAGATTTTATGACTTTATTGATCATTTTAGTACAGTTTTAGATTTTTTCTAAAAATTCCCATACATTCCTTGTAAAAATCATTAGCTTGGGCTGCCTGTGGTTTTTTGAAGCATAAATTTATATAATTACTTATTTTGTTGGCAAATTGTTTACATGGATTCAGCAATTTCTTTAGAGTCATATGGGACACACCGATTACGTTTGGAGAGCTAATCTTTCCTCCGTGTATAACTTGCATTTGAGTAGAAAATGTTCCTCATCTTCAATATGAGTTTTACAGAAGAAACATTTTCTATCTGAAGGCCTAGCCTCTTATACCGGTCCTTTTCAATTGCTAAGTCGTGATTACTGATTCTTAGCTTAGTCAGTGCTATTCTATGTTCGACGTTTTTTATATTTACCAAATAGTTCTCAAACTTGTATTCTGTTTTGAATAATCGGTATGTCCGTAGTTTATTCGCTGAATTTGGATTTGATCTATGATCATCGTTTATGGCCGCAAAGTATTCTTGAGTCGTTTTCACGTGACGTCATCAAAATTCTAAAATCTAAACTAAATGATCTATAACCCTGTTCTTTTAATATAATTTAGGTATCGGTATACTCAGTATTCTTTTAAAATTTTACGTCGATACGGTGAGTTGTTATTGAGTTAGAGTATTTTGAATTTTGTGACAGCCCAGCTCATCGTGTTTCCTAAATGTCATGGAAATCCATATATTTCTGCCAATTTAAAATGTTAGACTTGATTTAACGTTACAAGTGATATCTAAAGTGTTTTTAAGTGAATGCTAATCATATTGCTGGGAAAAAAACAGCTTTATTTGTAGAGTACGTTTTCGGCCGCCATCTTGGTGTACCAAGCCGCCGCATACAAATTACACTAAATTGTTCGAATATTATTTGTCCGACAGCTCAGTTAGGAAGTACTCTGATGCTCCAAAATTTCGGTCATTTACATATTTTTACCTGCTCTATACACACCATTAAAAATATGTTACTAATATCAGTCTTTTCTTGAGGCAAACTTTTTTGTGACGTCAGTGAAAACGATCTATTTCTTTAAAAATATTTTAATTTGCTCTTTACTAAGATTAGATTGCTGTATCCATATATATCCATAACCTAACTTAAATAGGGTTTCTTTAATTTTAGAAGACCACAAATGGGTTTTATTTTCCATGTTTTGTTCATCATAGCCCAGTTTCGTAAGCCTAGTGTCATCTAAACTTATAAGACGCATCCAGTATTTCACGACTCGAACAGTGGTTGTGAGGCGTGTGGTGAAGCGTCTCAATTCAGCTCTACAGACTTTGTTGGTCGCTTGTTTACCGACACCTAATAATATCTTGCAGAATTTGCTTTGAATTTGTTCAATGGGGTCGCGCAGTTCATTAAATAATTTTTCCATCTAGACCCCACACCTCACAACAATAAGTCATGATTGGCATAATTAGAGTATTGTATAGATATAGATAATTTAACATTTGCCCTAAAATAATTTCCTAGTTTTTTCTTAAGGATCCCATAGCTCTGAGTGCAGCTTTTTAAAATTCTTGTTTTGTTTTGTGAAGCTACCGCTTGCACTCAGAGTCATCCCTAGGTATCTATAAGATGTTACATTGTCTATGATATTATTATTTAGATTAAAATTAAATCTATTTAAATTACTCCCATTTGTATTAAATATAATTACCTTTGTCTTTATGCAGTTTATCTTAATACTATTTTTGTTACAATAAAGCGCCAAGTGGTCAAGAAGTTGTTGTAGGCACTTTTCTGATGTGGCCATTAAAACTAAATCGTCTGCGTATAGGAGAGAGCTCACATATTGGCCGTTTAATTCTAGTCGGTCATTACAGGCAGCTTCTAGTATTGGTGGTAAATCATGTAGATAAATATTAAATAGAGTTGGGGAGAGCATACAGCCCTGTTTTACACCCTTATTACAACTAAAGGCGGTTGAGATTTCGTCTCCGATTTTTACGCATGCCATATCATTGGCATATATGCTTTACTGCTAAAAAATTACCATGGATTACTAGCGAGGCAAGCTTGTTGAATAGGATTTCTCTATTTAGATTGTCGAAAGCTTTGCTAAAATCAACAAAACAGCTAAACAAATAATTATATTTTGACTTTCTTCTTGATTTGACATATTTGTTGATCAGCATTTTTAATGTTAACACGCTATCATTAGTGCGATAGTTTCGTCTGAACCCGCCCTGTTCGGGGCGCAAAATGTGTTCTTTCTCAATGAATGTGGTTAGGCGATCATTCATAATTGCTGTCAACAGTTTACCTACGCACGACAAAAGAGTAATGCCTCGGTAGTTTTCTACATTGGATTTTTATGTATCGGTATAATGTATCCTAAACACCAATTCGTTGGGAATATTCCCGTAGACAGGACCGCGTTGAATAACTTGGTTAACAATGGTACAAGAACTGCCGCGTTGTTTTTTTAGGAGTTAATTGGGTATATTATCTGTCAACTTCTTTTATGGTAAAAGGGTCAGTCGAGGGGTCGTTCCGTTTGATGATGATCACACGGTTCGTTCTGCGGTGTTGAATTTCGTGGACTGTTTTCGCTTTCAGACCGCGCATTTTCAGTCTCTTGACTCAACTTTGTAAAGTATGTTAAGCTTTCTTCCAATTCTATATGCTGTACTTTACTGCTCTTTTTATATTAGTACTAAGGTTCTTCAGTTTTTTCCAAAATAATTTCGAGTTTCTGCTTTTGCAATTGCTGATCTCTGACATTCTATTTTCATGGAAATATTGCTTTTTTTTCTCCGTAAAAGTTTTCGGAAGATGCCCTTCTTTTGAGAAAGCGAGTACTTAGTGCTTGATCGTTTGGAAATCTGGTTATTAGTTTACCCAAGTTCATTATATTTTCTTTTTCATTTCTGCATTCCTCATCGAACCATGGATTGTCACCTTTTTTATCGTTTTGTTGTTTATAGGTATTTTTGTAACATTTTCCGTCTGATAGAGCATCTATTAGAAGCTCATTTAACTCCGAAACTGATTTTTCAACGTCTTGTTCAAAATGTTTTGACAACAAGCGCTGAATTCTTTCTTCGTATATTTCTGATTGTAATATGGCCGGTTTCTTCATTCCATAGAACTTTGTTTGTTAATTACTCGGGCTGCCTGTGGCAGGCACGAGTTCTGCAGGCCGTTTATTTTGTTCAGTGGAGCAAAATTGTAAACATCCGGTCCCATTAACCAATCAGCTCACACTCTTCAAGTGCACAGCCGCCTGGCGCCGCATGTTGTAATGTCGATGACCGGTAATAATCGTGAAAGGTCAACCGAAAGCCACAGACGGCGGATATAATTAACACAAGATGTTTACTTTAATCGTACGGAGGGCTTCGGTGACAGCACAATTCCCTATCAGATTATTACTCGGGCTGCCTGTGGCAGCACCGAGTCTTAAAATGCAAGCAGTTATTTATTACTCGGGCTGCCTGTGGCAGCACCGAGTCTTAAAATGCAAGCCGTTATTACTCGGGCTGCCTGTGGCAGCACCGAGTCTAAATCTGCAAGCCGTTATTTTTTTGTTTTTTGTTTTTTTGTTTGTTTCATGTAGCAAAATTTCTGCGCATGCGTTAAAGGTCAAATTCACACCAATCAGATTGCACTGTGCTGGTCACGCAACAATGGCCAGGTTAATTTATTTACATAATTTAATACAGTAAAGCAAGATGGCGGAGGACCCGCGAGGAACTTTCTCTCTAATTTGGAGTCCCATCTCTCAAATGTAAGCCAGTTTAATGTTTTATTTAACTTAACTCGTGCGAAAGCCTTCCAACAGGCTCAGGATATTTCAACTGGCGCTATTGTCGGAGCCGAAGGACCGCGTTTTTTACCCAGATGGCCAGTGATTTTATATACGACACGTACGACGACCTGAAAGCCAGTGAAGGAGCCAGGATCCGGAAAGCTAAAATTCGAAGAAATAAATATTGGAATCTATAAGCCATCGGCTCGCTGTGCTGCATTTAAAACATCCGAGGAGAACATCTTATTTTGGGTGAAGGCACTTCAAGACCAATATTATGAGTCTCTGAAAAACTGTCAGAGATTTACATTTACCGTAAGTTGGATCAGAGAGTATTGAGATCAAGTTATATTTTCGTTCCAGCGAGGATATTGACCTAGCGGAAACGGTACAAGCTGTCGAAGGATTTTACTTATAATCATCCACGTCTACTTAACAACAGGAATAGTTGTGCCAAGGCATGGGCAAAGATTGAGTTTCCCAGATTACAGATGAAAGTAGAGAACTTTATGAATGAAGAAACAGAGGTCACGCGCGACATGCTTGAGAACATGAACATGTTCAACACTTTATGTTATACTAAGAAAACAAAACAAATTACAGAGCCTGCAAGTTCACAAGTCAATGAAAAACCCCAAGAGCCTGTAGTTTTGGATCAACACACCTTGAAACTCCAAAAGCAACATACACATGAGTCAAATTCAAACCGGAAGAGACGGAATTCTTTAGATTCTTCACGAGGATTGTTAGCCCGCAATAAGAACTCTCTCGCTGCTTTAATGACCTTGATTTGTAACATGGAGGCTGACCTAACTGATATGCGTAATGAATTCTTACTCTCGTCACATCAAAACGAAACTCAGTCATTTGGAAGACAAATTAGTGCAGCAAGATAATATATACAAGACCGAAATCAAGATGCTGTCATCACCTTTATTGACCTAGAAGTTGAAAATGGCGAGTTGAAAGCGGATATAATAAAGCTAAGATCCGACTTTCAAACTTTAAAAAAAAAAACAAGAATACAAAAAAGAAGACAATGAAAGACCAAGGTCTCCAGTGTTCCGAGACTACCCAACCTACTGAAGCTTTAGCAACGAATCGGTTTGTTCAAGAGCCATCTTTCTTACATGACAACCCGATCCCTATATATTCATCAGAATACATTTTCTGTGCTAAATGACGAGAGTTTACAATCACCTGACCGACAACCCACTACTAAAGAAAGGGACCATGAAGTACGGTAGTACGGTTAATTCTCGGGTTCCAAACAATGAATATATGCCTGCTCAAATGCAGTGTGTTAAACGAATAAGTAGTGTTTAAATTAAAAGGTCAACATACGAGAAAAATAAAAATATTAAATTATATACATATATACTAGGGGAGCAGAGAATGAAAGTCACCGCGCTACCGGTCACTCCTAAAGACTGCTAAATTCAGCTAACAATTCTTCCCTTTGGTTATTACTAAGAGGATTTCAAATGAAAGTGTATTTCATCTTCAATCTCATGTGGCCAGAGTGAAAGCCCAGATGGGCTCTTGTTTCCTTTTGTTTGTATGTTTAACACTTGTTAACTTTTCACATTGGCGCTGTAAACTCAGGCTGAATGTTAACTGATTATGATCAGATAGATGCGGGATTAAGTTGTGCACTATTAGGTACTGGAATTTTTGTATTATCTCTGCTGCAGATTACATAATCAACAAGGCTGGATCCATTGTGTTGATGGCGTTTTTTTTGCCGTTACGGTCACCGAGAGTTATACCATTGATTACATTTAGGTTATTTGTAATGCACATGTCTATTAGCTGTTTACCTCTGTCATCGACTGTACTATTGTCTTCAGAATGTCTTGGAGATATAAATGTGGCCGCATCATTTTCAGAATCTCCCAAGAACTTGTGTAGATCTGTTGTATCTACAATATCCTGGAGAAGACCGGTTCTAGCATTGAGATCCCCTTGTATGATTATGTAACCTTTGCGAGAATTCTGAAATTTCTAATTCTAAGTCATCTAGAAGACTCTTATTTGTTTGTCTTTCATAATTAGCAGGACTTAGATATACTGTTCCTAAGAATATATCTTTGTCTATATTGAATGATTCTTTATGTAATTTATACCATATGGCATTTACATTCCCTGTTGGAATATATGTCACATGTTTTGCGAGCTCTTTTTTGATGTAAATGGCAATACCACCGTAATGTTTATTGCCTCTCTTTTCGCGGAATTTTGCTCGATGGATAAATCCAGGTATTGATAGATCCGAATTTGCGTTTGCATGTGTTTCAACAACGCCAAATATGTCATGTTGTTTTAAGAACTCTTGACAATCTGCTAAGTGTAATTTATTGCTAAGTTCTCTGTGAGAGTGACCATGTATATATTCCAAAGCCCTGTTCTTATAAACTGGTCTGGCATTATGATAACTTAAATGTTATGCTACACTTAGGTATTTATGTTAAACTGTTGGCCTAAAAGTTGAATCAAACTTCTTACTGTTATTGTTGGTTCCTGGGGTACGCCATCTGATCTGTATACGGAGTGTGCTTGGAAGTACCGCCGCTTAGGACTGTGAGCTTGAGATTGTGCTGGAATAGTATACCTCGTCTGATCTGGTCTCTCCTGAACGTTATATTGTGGTCTATCCTCTGGTGGGCCTCTGTACTGCGCATTCTGAGGCTGGAATGAGTCGTGTGGGATTGATGAATAAGTTACAGGCCGGCTATTCAATCCGTGCAAACCCAGGTGTGCTTTTATGTTTGAAGCAAGAATTTTCGTCCCCGAGTTGTTGTCCAGATGTATATCGTCGAAAAATACCGGTCTCGGTCTCCCAAATCGTGTCTGTGATGTTTATATTGTCCATAAAGGTAACATTTGCTACATCAGCGCATAGAGTTGACGTACATAATCCTGTAGTTCTTGGCCTCGTCAGTGCGATGAAGAATGATACCAGAAATTATAATTTCTGATTCGGGCCATTTAGCTTTTATTTGTGATATCAGCTTCAGTGTATCATCTGCGATGTCTTCGGCATCTTTCTTTTGGATGTCGTTTGTCCCCGAGTGAACAAGTACTTTCTGATATGATGACTGATGAGGGTCCACAATAGGGTCCTCAGATCCCGCTTTCCCACCTCATTTTTTCTCTTAATCCCACCATCCCACCCTTCTTTAGACTTCTTTACGTTGAAATCCCGATCCCACCCTTATTTTTTTAACTACAATTTTTTTTCTGCGTTAATTATTACAATAATGATAACATGAAATATCCACCTTCATTAAAATCCGGATAGCTGCCAAGTAAACAGACTAAACACGATTTGATGATGTTTCTGACCCTTGGACGAACACGCAAAGTCACACAAACGGTACGCGACATGCTGTTGACATATGGAAGACGAAGATTGTTCGTTTTGAAGAGTTAATCTGCATTAAACACACGGTCACGTGGAAATTATAATCCCGTATCCCGCTTCCCGCCCCCTCAAAAACATGAAATCCCGCTTCCCGCTCGTACCTGAAATCCCGCGTCCCACTCCTGTTTTTAGCTCGCATCCCGAATCCCACCCTCGAAATAAGCCCGATCCCGCCATCCCGCCAAACCTATTGTGGACCCTCACTGATCATGCAGTCATTCGGTGTATTGGATAAGGTCCGTCAATCCACCCTGGACATGCTGTTTATTTATGTACATGGTTCTTGATAGCCTATTTTGTTTCACTCCTCTCAACATTGAATCGCATAATATTAGGATTTGACCGGCATTACTTTCTGTATGGTTTAAAGACTGATTATGCTCTTCCGGAGTGAAGACAGTAGAAACCTGTCTTGGTCTAGGGTAGTTGTTTTGTCTCTGTCGAGGAATATCTTTAACGGGGTTATTTGGGGTTTCTTCGGTGTCACTGTCTAAAACAGCATAACGGTTGCTTGTCTCTACGCTATAGGAAGAATATTCACGTAGTTCGGTTCACGGGCTTCACTAGATTCCTTGGTTTGAGATGATATAGATTCTCGAGGCAGATTTTTTGTTTTCTTTATCGTCGTCAGCTCATGTTTTAATTTTTCGATTTGTTTAAACAACGGTTTTGCGTTGAGTTCATCAAGGATCTCTTCCCTGACCGTTGAGATTCTTTCGTTTACTTTGATTTCAAATTCTTTAAACTTATTTTGAAGGATAACTTTTGTGTCATTGAGAAATAATTCCACGGTTTCTCGATGTCGAATTTCACTAACCAGAGAGCTCTCGGTTTTGTCATTAAATTAAGATTGTAATTGTTTGAACTCGATCTCATGTTCTGGTTCTCGGCTCTGATCGGCGATTTCAATGCCGTTTGTTGGAGCTGGGTTGTCGATGTCCCCACTACATGTGTCATTCTTCAGGTTTTCCTCTCCTTTGGTTGAGATAATTTTCAATTTTTCTCCTTTCAGTGACTCCGCTTCTTCAAGTGTTTTACACTTTTTGTTGTTCCCGCCTTTTTTCCCCGTGTAGCTTTCTCTACACTCGTCCCAAGATGTGCTGATTCCAGCGTCTTCATCGTGCCACCACACGTAAAAGTAGGTTTTTGTTTTACTCATGCTCGTAGCTACCCTGGTTACCAGTGGCCTCTGGAACCAGGCACATCTGGCTATCAACCCCAGGTCCACTCTCGGTTACGTCGGTCACTGTGGCCTCTGGAACCAGGGTAGCTCAATCAATCAATCAATAACTTTATTTAGGCACGCTAGCCTCTACAACTTGTAGCTGATTTCCATGAAGGGCGTGAACAATACAATTAATTAAAACTATAATACAAAAGTCGATGACTACTTAAATGTGCTAAAAACACATATAATGCATAAATATATATAAAGGTATTTAAGATGTGTTAAAAACACATGATACGTATTTACAATAATATGACATTATAATATACTATAATGTCAACTGCTGATTTAATGGTAGCGTTACTAATTGTTTAAAAGTTTAAAAGTACGGAAGGAAAGGAATGATGCATGCTAACGGTTAATGGAGGAAGAAATGAGATTGCAGAAGGAATTAAACGATTCGCAGTCCCTTACTTCAGTTGGCAAGGTATTCCATGACTTTGCACCAATAACTCCAGCTTTTCTTTAAGAATTCGGTTCTTGGACGAGGCATGACTAGCTTACTAGAAGATCCTCTCAAGTTATAACTGCTAGTTTGATTAATTTTTTGAAATAAATGTCACAGCCTCGAAGGTGCTAAACCATGGAGTATCTTGAACATAAGTTTTGCCTTCATTTGAGCTCTATGCTCCTGTAATGTCAACCACCCAAGAGCATTTAGGGACGCTTCAGACTGTCCGGCTTCGTTACTGCGTTTCATTATAACTCTGGCGGCTCTATTTTGTAGTTTTTGAAGACGATCCGAAAGGACACTTCCTATCGAGTCCCACACTACACTACAGTAGTCGAAATGCGGCCTAACCAATGCATTATATACTAATATCAATGTTTCGTGATCTACAAACTGTCTTAACCTTTTTATAGCACCAATACCCGATGAGATTTTCTTAGCTATATAATCAATATGACTTTCCCACGTAAGGAACTCATCGATCTGGACACCAAGTACTTTACAATTATTAACCCTCCTGATTGGTTGGTTCCCAATGGCAATGTCTGGTGCCTTTGAAAGATGATTAATATTATATCTAGATCCAATCAGGGTGTATTCAGTTTTTGCTACGTTAAGACTCAGTTTGTTTGCCGAAAGCCATTTTTTAACGTTCCCCAAATCACGATTTATTGCCAGTTCTACTTCCTCTAGAGTTTCACCAGCTGCTGTTAAATTTGTATCATCCGCAAATAGCCGTGCTGTTGTGGAGCTCAGGCAATTTGGCAGATCGTTTACATACATTAGAAATAGAAGTGGCCCAAGTATTGACCGTTGAGGAATTCCACATGTTATTTGCCTGTGACCCGAAACTACATTATTTATTTGGCACTTTTGAGTACGGTCTGTAAGATATGAGCGGATGAGATTCTTAGCAGCTCCCTTTATACCGAATAGCTCAAGTTTATGTACCAAAATGTTGTGATTTACGGTATCGAATGCTTTTTTTAGATCAATAAACACAACCAGGTTAAAAAGGCCACGATCCATATTAACATACCATTCGTTTGTGCTATCTAATAATGCAGCTGCGGTCGAATGGAATTTTCTGAAACCAAACTGGTGATTCGATAGTAGGTTATGTTCCATCAGGTATTCGTACAACTGATCGTATAATATTCTTTCAAATACTTTACTTATTATTGGAAGAATTGAGATAGGTCTATAGTTGTCAAGTATGTTTCGTGGGCCCTTTTTGTAGAGTGGATTAACTCTGGCAATTTTCCATTCTGAAGGAAAAGATTCAGTGACAATGGCTATATTAAATAATTGTGTAAGGGAACTTACAATAACTGGTGCTGCCACTTTAAAAACTCTAGCAGAGATTTTATCGACACCTGTTGCTTTTCGAGTAGACAATGAATTCATTATTTTGTAGACTTTTGATGTACTTATAGGCCTAAAACTAAAACTTGTATTTGCTTTCTTGATATAACTCTCGAAATCGGGTCCATCATTATCTATGGTTTCTGCAAGTTTAGGGCCTATGTTTGTAAAGTAGTTATTGAAACAATCTACAATTTCCTCTGGTGAGGTGATAGTGTCATTGTTGGTGTTAATTTCGTAGCAAGATCTGAGAAATAATTCAACTTCTGGCCAACATAATTTTCTAGCACGGCTTCATGTTCGGCTTCATTATTGTGTAGGCTTTTCAATGTTCAGTTTTCTGAAAACAGCCGTATACACGTTTAGCAGTTAAATCAGGTGAGTTAATCACTAGATTAAATTTCTCTTTTTCAGTTCTGCAAGTGACACCTTTATCGCCGGAGAACTATGTCAATCGATGCAAGAAGCCTATTTCTTAGATCGTCATAGCTGGGACATGTTATAAGAAAGTGAAGTTCATCTTCGACATCAGACGTGCAGTGTAAACAGATTCTTTCTTCCTGCTTTTTTTTGTAAGGCCTAGCATGCCTTCCTTTCTCGATTTCTAGACAATGATTGCTAATTCTAAGTTTGATCAATGCTGTTCAGTCTATGTTTCAGCACCCCGGGGGGGGGGGGGGGACTCCCTTATGTGAGGGGTACATGGATGCTCGTCGTACCTTTTAGGGGTCAAAATCAGGAGTTTGGTACCACTTAGGGTATCCACCATCAAACACAGACATTTCTATGTAAAGCGGTACCTTTTAGGGGTCGGGTGTCAATTGAACAAAAAAGCTGTTATCAATTTACATTTTTATTATCTTTTAGGGTTCAAAATAAGCTTGAGCCACGCCCATTTTAGTACCTCTTAGGGGTCAAATCGAAAATGTCCGACGAGCATCCCTACCCCTTTTATATCGGAGTCCCCCCCCCCCCCCCCCCCCGGGTTCAGCACACTACATTTTTTAGATAGTTTTCACAACTGTATAACTTCTAAGTTTGTTGCGGTGGGGAGTTTTGTTTTCTTTGGTCATTAAAAACGTCACTTAGCCAACATTTATATTCAATGGACAATCCGGAGATTCCGTTTGAACCAGGGGGGAGGGGGGTAGGGGGTAGGGGGGTAGGGGGTAGGGGGTAACGTGGGTTTCCCAGAAACCATGATTGATCGGCCTAGTATCCTTTACTTTAGGAAGCAGATCACTTATTAAAAGGATGTTGCTCAAGTTTTCTTACTTTATTAAAAATATTATTATCCTGACTCTCCGGACTCTCTAACAGACTATGCATCTTAATTAATAACTTATAACTGATGTATTTGCGTATATTAACGATCTAGAAAACACTGAATGGTAGCAAGTTAAGCATCGGAAGCACCATAAACTGATAGGCCATAATCATCAAATATTATAAATGCTTACTTCATACCTGTGAAGTAAATCTACCTGATTAGATTGGAAAGTGACTCCTAAAATGTTGAGCTCCATACATTGAGGTACATTCCTAATAACAGCTCAAGTAAGACTCTAAGTTGCCATTAAATGTGATGGTTAATCATTAATTTACACGGTGTATATTTCATGGTAGTGTTTCGTTCCATATAGTCTCCCTGCATAATACTGTAAAACAGTAGAAAAAATTATTATGCAGGGAGACTATATGGAACGAAACACTACCATGAAGTATATTACACAATCATGTATATCCTTGGGAGGTGTGAGTGGATATAGTGAGCCCCATCATCTTTGTAGTTGAAATAGCAATAACTGAACATCTTCTTTTCCAAGCCTGATCCAGCCTGCGAACAGCATCCCCCGGGAGCATCCCCCTCTTGCCTCTTGAAGGAGACCGGCAATTTCATCCCGCTCAGTCTTGATGGGAGAAACGGAATGATGAAATCTGCCATTAAGATGCTGTTCGCAGGCTAAGCCTGATCCGTCTTTCCCACTGGCGGTGAAGTCACTTTCGTCCCTAGTGTGAACTATGACGACTTTAGGGAAACGTAGCGAACAGTGCCATGCACAGTTTTATTTCACAATCGCTTTTGCTTTCCATGGTTGCAGTTCGTGAGGAACCTCGAACGTTGATTCCGTCAGGTTACATGCAATAATTTATACAAAATGAACTTTGTAATACTATTCTAAACTAAACTATTCTTAACAATACTAGTGGAGCACCAGAAATATTAGTCTCCTTCGCAGCCGTTATGGTCTCTGTCACGCAACGCTCTGCGGCTGCGAAGGAGACTACAGAGATATATGGGATGAGAGCAAAAATTGGCTGAGTTCCAGTTTCAACGCGCGGTGAGCGACGTGCCTGAAAGTGCTGCACCTGCGCGCGCACTGTTGAAACCAGGGGGCCTGGATCGAGACCTTGGCCAGTAGCTAGTGATAGTTTCGTTCTTTCTTTTTTTCATTTTACGTTTTCTTTTTTCTTCTAACCCGTTCGCATTGATTTCCCTTGATTCTACCAGTGATTTTTGTGTTTTTATCTTTGTTTTCTTTATATAATTTATTGTTTTCTTTCGGGTCGTTCAGATAATTGGGAGCTCCACGTTTAGACTTGCCTAAATATATTTAGTATATACCACACCAGTGAATACCACTTTTTGCGCGCTCTGATTGGCTACTCAAACAGTGAATATGATTTCATATTCACCTCCGAGCAAAGCAGCGATCACCTCGCGCGAGTTTTTGTTCATTTGACAGAAAATAAAATAACTATTTGGTGCTGGCTATTCACCTGGAGTGTGGTATATCCTAAAACAATTATTCACCTCAATGTTGGTGAATAGTTAACAATTAGACCCGCAGCCCGAATGGGCTACGAGTCAATAGCCCGTGGGCTACCTGTGCTTCCCCAGGCGAAAGAAATCGAGAATCGTGTACTTTTTAGAATAAACAAGAGCCCATCTGGGCTTTCACTCGGGCCACATGAGATTGAAGATGAAATTACACTTTCATTTGAAATCCTCTAGTAATAACCGAAGGGAAGAATTATTAGCTGAATTTAGCAGTCTTTAGGAGTGGCTGGTAGCGCGGTGACATTCATTCTCTGCTCCCCTAGTATATATATATATGTAATTTAATATTTTTGTTTTTCTCGTGTATGTAAATTAAAGAAGTTGACCTCAACTTTAATATTCATGTTCATGTTACGCACGCTTATAGCAGAGCGCGGTAATTACGTCACAAGTCTAGACCCCCCGCCAAGACTCAGACAAACAAACCGCTTTTCTTGTATCAACTTACAAGAATTGACTAGCACTTCAGTTCGTCCTCTGTCTATTCTACCAGAAATGACTGCTTTCCTGGACCATATTTTGAAAGGGAACCTGATGATTATACTGTCGAACAGCTTAAACTTTGGCTGAAATACAGAGGATTGAAACAAAACGACAAACGTTGATCTTGTCAAGCGAGTTTTGCATCTTCGCTGGCCAACCAACGAGACATGCTTACTATATAGACTGTCAAGTCCTATTTAAACTGTATCCCAAACTCATCTTTTCCCATGCAATATCGTTGTAAGACTTCACCTAAACATTGAAAAGTTACAAAGGTCAGGTTTTCCTGTATTAAGGCAAAAACAAAAGAATGTAGCCGCATGCCGAGTGCAATCATCTTCTTCAATAAAACTCATCGGAGACCAAAGCTGTTATGGCTGGAAGAGCATATACATTAAAACTATGAACTGATAGCATCCTAAAATTCGGCAATCTTGCTTATGTTGGTGTGCTAGCTAGCTCTTTCAAACCATTATGTTATTGTTTGCATTTATCGAGTTTTCAAATTTAATACCTGCAGCTCCGAAAGAAATTAACTTCATTTGTGCTCAGAAAATAAATCAAAGCATTGTAGATGTAGGCTTTGCTTCCAAAATTTATTTAGAATCCACTGATAAATTCAAGTAAACTTAATGGTTGAACAGTAGTTCCTTCTCATTGTTTACTGGTGGATACATAGTCAGGGTTTCAGTAATTTATAGCCACTTACGTTTCATTGCCAGACCTAGTCTCGTTGTTCTGTGCTTTTAAGGTCTCTTGTACAAACATTTATCCAATGCTGACATTTCTCACTGAATTTGCTGTAAAGGTTTTGGAACAGAAAAGCTCCTCCTGTGAGTGATCAAAAAGGCCGAGAAAAGATGAGAAACCTGATCTACTAGCGGTGTACTGAACGATGCTTCATTCTCCGAGACATATCTCTTTGAGCGCCGGATTCACTCTTACATCTCCCCCAGCAACAATGCTTGGTATAGTCACCATTACTGATATGACTAGGAATCTTACTGAAGCAGCTGAAGGCATTGATTCTTTTTTTTATCGAAAAAAATACGAATTCGGTCCTAATTTAGTCTACTGTTCTGCAGGTTCAGAGTACAAATAGATGAGTGTCTCAAATTTATGTTTATATTTGTCCCATATTATAAGTTGTATCCTGTCCACCTATGATGGAGCTATCACTGTATTTCTCTACTGTTCTTTCTACCCTGCGGCTCTTTGATCGCGTCCATATCGGTATTTGTTGGACTAAAGATTATTAACTGAAAATGTAATTTCTGACGCTTGAGTGACAAAGAACGAATTAGTCAGAAATTGATATTCTGATGGCACGATAGAGAGGTTGGGTTATCCTCTAGGGATATAGTCTTTCTATTTAAGTGTTTGGCGGGGAATATTGATCATTCTACGTGTAGTCAGTATTCAAGCCTGGTCGCGCTAAAATTTTGTGATTGGAACCATGTCTGTTTCGAAAGAAGTAGAAACCTTCATTCAACAATCATGCGAGAAAAATAACCAACAACTAATTAGTAAAATTTCGAGCTTAGTTTCATCATCCATAGATCAACTGAAGAGGGCGAACTCAGAAGCCTCAGATGAACAACTGAGAGAGATTAAGAAGATGAGAAATCAAGAACCAAAGTCCTTTAATCGGAAAGGTAATGAGATCCAATTCAAGTTCAATTCCAAAGTGAAAGATGCATTGGAAGAAGCCACGACGGCTCTGGCGGCGAAAGCATTGGATAAGGCTAAGGAATCGCTTGCAGAAGGTATGTCCCTTGTTGAACAAAGACAAAAGCTCATTCTTCTGGCTGACAAATCCGAATTTGGATGGAGAACGGTTGATGAATACCAACAACACGAACTTGCAGACGATGAAAAAGACGAGAAGAAGATAAGCCGTGCAGAGGAGAGAGCTGAGAAGACCGTTAAAGCTCTTGCAAGTAAGAAATCGACAGCCAAGAACTGAACAAGTTTCAGCGAATCACTTCGTTAGGAACATGAGTTCCTTCCAAGGCGGTCGACTTTATAATCACGATCACGCTCAAAATTGGAAATCTCAACGTGGTTCAACTGTTGGACAGCCAAACGTGGCTTCACCCAAGCCTGGTAATTGCTTTGCTTGTGGCAAATCCGGCCACTCAGTGGAGGGCTGATTGTTACCTCAACACCTCAGGCGAGAAATCTAAGTCTACATATGGCAGGTGACTATGTGCAGCTGGAGGTAAGGTACAGTTGTCTTTAAATTGTTATCAAGTAGAGAGCAGCGAAGCCGAGGAGATTGAGGAATGTGATAATTACACTAATCCGCAGATAAAGTTTGAATTACAGTCCACTGATTCCGTACAGTCATCGGTTAAAGGCAGACTATTTAAATCGATCAATTACTGGTACACTATCGGTGCTCCTAGATTTACCACGGATATTGTTAGAGACGGTTAAAATATCCCATTTATTACTACTCCACCGTCTAAGCGTTGTAAAAATTAATGCTTCTGCCATTAAGCATAAAGGTTTCGTTAGCGAAGCGATTTTGGAGTTATTACTAGATAACCGCATTGAAGAATTACATTTCATACCTGATCTGATAAGTCCTCTCTCCGTTTCCGTTCAAAGTAACGGCAAGAAAAGACTCATTTTGGATTTAAGAGAGATTAATTTTCATGTATACAAAATTAGATGCTGTTCTTACACACATTTCCGAGTCCAGAACGATTCCAGTTCGGAATTTGGCTTCTATTGTGGGTCAAATAATTTCGATGACTGCTAGCTGCGGAAGTGTTACGCAAATCATGACCAGGTATTTGCATTATGTAATCAACTTAAGAGACTCTTGGCATTCGCTTGTGTTTGTTGATAATCAAGCTAGAGATGAGCTATTTTTTGGAAGGATAACATTAATTCGCTTAATGGCATTCAATTTTGGCCAAGAACTATACCTTCGAATTTCGTCGTATTTTCTGACGCTTTAGTTACAGGATGTGCAGCGTTTGTGCAGTTTGTTTGTTAGTTTCTGTATTCTTCTTTGTAAATGTACGAATATAAATAAAAGCTTGATTGATTGAGGGTTCAGACAAAGTTTGTCACAGAAACTGGTCCATTGAGGAAACTCTTAAGTCTTCTACCTAGAGAGAACTCGCAACGGTGCAATTTGCTATTTCCACATTCGCAAACGAGTTCAGCAGTCAAAGTGTGAGATGGAATACAGATAATCAGAATGTTGTTAAGGTTACTCAAGCAGGGAGCATGGTTAAAGAGCTACAACAACTTGCGTTAGACATATTTCTGCTACTCTCGCGGTACCGGATTAAGCTTGATGTTATATGGATTCCTTGCGAGCAGAATTGTACGGCTGATCAGCTCAGTAAGATAATTGATTTCGATGATTATTCTATTAATGATCATGTTTTCAATTTTCTTGACAACCTTTGGGGTCCCCATTCCGTCGATAGGTTTGCCTGTTATTATAATGCGAAAATTGCCCAGGTTTAATTCCAGGTTTCATCAGCTGGGCATAGAAGCGGTAGATGCTTTTTCTCTAAGTTGGGTTGGAGAGAATAATTGGCTAGTTCCTCCCATTGCTGCGGTTAGCCATGTTATCAGACATATGAAGAGCTGCAAAGCTGAAGGTCATTACTTTTACCCATGTGGAAGTCTGCATCTTTTTGGACGCTTATATGCAATGACGGTATTCATCTCAGCTCGTTCATTCAAGATTGGCGTTCTCTCTCCAACAGTGGCGACTTGTTTGTGCCAGGGAGAGCCAAAAACAAGTTGTTTGGTACGAAATCGCTTAAGTCACCGTGTATTGCTCTGCGTATTGACCGTACGGGTATCGTCTATTGGTTTCTGTACCTCCGCGATGGGCAGATGTGACATCTGTTGGCAGTCGGCGTAATAATTAGTTTCAGGTATGACTGACTCAATTTCGCTAATTTTCTATCCACCTCATTTGTTCTCTTTTATAGTAGCCATTAACCTGAGTTAGTACATGCTTGGTTTAGTTCATCAGCATTGTCTATCCCGCTTCCAGGACATTTATTTCCGGTTAGAAGAACTGACTTCCGTTACTAAGAAGCAATGTAAAGTTACGTGCGTTGCTAAGAGGTAGGAGATAACTCGTGTCTGGCGAAGGAGTCTAGTCTGATCGAGCGTGTAGGGCATTTATAGAGTTGTAAAAGTCTACTAGTTGTGCTGACTTTAGAGGCTTTTCGCGAGTGTTGAGTTAGAAATAAAGGGAACCAGCTTCCAAGAGTGTTTTTACCGTCGTCGCCGCGACATTTGGTCCTTCGAGCCGGATGAGAAGTCGAAAAGCCGCTGAGTCAGCGAGAAGTGAAGCTTGTAGTAAGTGAAATTTGAACAACTTCAAAGAATCGTACTACAATTCCAGTCGAAATGAGCGTGAATGGAGAGCATTCTCAAACACCAGAACTGTTTTCACCTGTAAGAGCCGGTTCTGTGTACTCTGCAGCAAAGTCTAGTAGTAGTAGGAGCTCCAAAAGCTCAATTTTAAGAAAGAAACTCCAAGCCAAAAAGCTGGCACTTGAGGTAAAAATGGCAGAACAGCAATGTAGAGATGAGATCGAACTGTTCCGTGCAGAAACACAACGCCGTACAGAATTACGAAACCTGGAGAAAAAAGCTGAAGAATGCAGATTAGAGTATGAACATTGAAGACGCCCTCGCCCAGGAGGAGCAAATAGTTAATGGAGATGGGAAAAGAGATAATGAGTTGGGCAGTATGGTTATGGATAGTTTACAAGATCGCGTAGCGCGTTTGGACTTGAATACTTCGCCAAATACCGCTAACAAAATAACTGCTTGTGACACACAAAGTGAGGGGGCCCCGGCCGTACAACCCTTCTCGTCAGAGAACGCAAATGTTGCAAACCAGGTACGGGATCCCTATGGCACAGGGAGCCCGATTGTGTCGCGGGTTTATTTAGAAGCTGCACCGGGACCTTGTGGCGTTGCAAGCGTTGTTATGTCAGAAAGTAAAAATCAAATGTGGGATACCTGTGCCGCGGGAAAGCCGAACACAGCGAAACCAGAGCCTGAAAGAATACAAGCGGCTCCTTTAGAAAAACTGTTTGAGCAAATGCTCCCAGCGTTTATCAAAATAGTGAAACCAAACATACCGAAGTTTAACGGCGACCCACTGGAGTACGCTAAATTTAAAGCAGCATTCAACATCGAAGTAGACAAAAAGGGTGTGTACGACAATACTGATAAACTCAAGTTTTTACTGGATTCTGTCGAAGGCAGCGCGAAATCATGCTTAAGACAATTCATCCCGGGGTCTGAAAAGTACGAAGAAGCATGGAAAGCACTAGGTGAACGTTTTGGTCGAGTTGACATTATCGTAGCCGCAGCAAAAAAGCGAGTGGAACAATTTCCGATGATTCCCAAAGAAAATAGCGAGCAAATTAGAGAATATCAGGAAACTGTTTCAGAGCTTGTTGGTATCTATAAAGAGTGCAACTTTGTGTATGAATTAAAGGCACAAATACCGGAAGCATACGTTAAAAAGCTTCCCATGCGTCTTTGCGGCAGGTGGGGGGAGTTAGTTGAAGGAAAGCAAAACATGTCAACGTGGGAATCGTTTGCGAAGTGGTTAGAACGAGAAGCGAAGATTTGCGAGAGCAAGCAGCGATGGATGCCAGAGAAGAGGGACTGAAGACGTGCTGATTCAGACAAGAAAGATAATCGGAGAGAAACAAAGGCGAGTGATAAGCAAACATCAGGACTGTTTGCTGGAGCGACGAAAGAATATCCATCGTATACAAGCAGGATGGCAAAGAAAAAATGTCTTATCCACAATTCCACGAATCATACGCTACAAGAGTGCAAGAGGTTCGAAAGCATGTCAGTGGATGAGAAAGAGAAGGTCGTACAAGATTACAAACTCTGTTTGTCTTGTTTGTTACCAGGCCACCGCCTGAGCAAGTGTCGAAGCAAGGAAAAGTGTAAAGTTGAAGACTGTGGCATGCGCCATCACACAACTGAAAACGACGTCGACCTAAGGTTTATCGGAAGATCTAAGGCTAGAAATCCTCAAGGTAATAGTGCTCCAGAAACCGCCTCTCGGAATATTGGAACCACCGCGACTAATTCAGCGGAGGAACCGCACGAACAGCATCACGGAGCATCTTACACGGGATGTGAGATAGGTGGACGCGCACTGGTTGAAGTTTTACCCGTAGTCATCTTTGGAGGAAAAGAGAAGTTAACAGTAATGGCGATGCGTGATTCCGGCTGCAATACGACGCTAATAGATGAAGAGTTAGCGCAAAAATTGGGTCTTGAAGGCAGGGAAGTAGACCTAGAGTTACAAGGAGTGAACGTGCAGAAAACAGTTGCGTCAAAACATGTCAAGAAATGCCGAATTGCAAGAGTTGGAAAAGAAGAGACGAAATACTGTTTGCGAGACATCAAGACAATGCCAAATTTGAGCGGACCTGATCAGAAACTTAAATGGACGGAGATAAAACAACAGTATCCCCATTTACGGCACCTTGATTTGCAAGACACGGACACGGGTCCAGTACAGCTAATAATCGGAACGAACAACTCTGACTTAATTCTACCGAAGCAAGTAGTTAAACCGAAACGTGATCCAGGCTCCGAACGTGTCCCATACGCTGTTGAAACTCCTCTGGGATGGGCGGTCACCAACTGGTTGCCAGGTGATAGAGTAGTATCACAGTACGGCGCGTTCAAGGTGTACGAAAGAAATGTGAGCGAAGATGAAGATCTAAAGCGATTGGTTCAAGCGCAATCCGAAGTAGAAATCATGGGAAGTAGAAATCATGGGAAGTAGAAATCCAACCCGTTCAATTGAGGACAAACGTGCTTTGTCACTGATGGAGACAACAACTGTTAAGATGGAGGGCGAAGACGCTTACGAGTCAGGACTTCTCTGGAGAGAATGTGATCCGTCATTACCAGATAATTATGGCATGGCCAAACAGCGCTTAAAGTCCTTAGCGAAAAGGTTCGAGAGAAACCCTGGAATTAGAGAAAGATATGCTAAATCGATCAAGGATGACGTTGAGAAAGGTTACGTCAAAAAGTTGATAGAGGAAGAAATACAGATAGATAGCAAAGTCACATGGTATCTACCGCACAGATTCATAATAAACCCCAAGAAGCCTGATCGCCTTCGTCGAGTGTACGACGCATCAGCAAAATACATGGGGCAGAGTTTGAATGACAAGATTTACACGGGTCCAGACCTGTTGTCGTCATTGTTTGGCGTTATGCTTAGATTTTGCGAGGGCCGCATCGCGATGGCGGCGGATGTAAAGGAGATGTATCACATGTTACGATTACCTGACCAAGATAAACCAGCAATGAGGTTTCTGTGGAGCGATGCACCTGGCGAAGAACCCGATGTGTATCAGTTTGAGAGAACGGTGTTTGGAGAAGTGTCTGCTCCTTCTAGAGCGAACTATACGATGAGACGAAATGCAGATGACAACGGAGAAGACCTACCACTAGGAGTTAAAGCAGTTTACAAGCACTTCTATATGGACGATGGTCTACCATCAACAAATTCTCGACAAGAAGCTATCGAGATGCGAAGGCAGATGACTGAATTACTGCGCCGTGGAGGATTTCGCCTGCATAAGTGGCTGACGAATGACCCAGAAGTTCTAGCTACGATCCCTGAGGACGAAAGATCGCCACGGTTCCTAGAATTGAGCGAGAACAAACTGCCAACAGACAGAGCGTTAGGTGTCACGTGGGACGCCCAAGAAGACGTGCTCAAGTTCTCTGGGCTTTCAGGAAGTCCAGGTACCACGAAACGGCAAATCTTGAGTCAAGCTTTCTCTATCTGGGATCCAAGAGGGCTACTTTTGCCGTTCTCAATCAGGAGCAAGATTATACTGCAGAACTTGCATCGCACAAGGAGTGGCTGGGACGAAGAGCTGAAAGAAACTGAACTTCGAGAATGGCGTGACTGGTGCAAGGAAGCGGAGGAGCTGACTGAAGTAAAGATCCCAAGAGCGCTACTCGGTCAAGACAAACCGGTCCGAGAGACTACGCTTCACGTGTTTAGTGATACCAGCCAAGAGGCGTATGGCGCATGTGCGTATTTGAGGCGAGAGTTTGAAGACGACACGGTCGAGTGCAGGCTCGTTGCCGGGAAAGGACGTGTCGCACCCCTGAAGGCACAATCTATCTGTAGGCTTGAGCTTATGGGAGCTCTTATAGCGGCACGGCTCGCCGAGACGTTAACTACAGAATTGATGACGAAGATAGAGAGGATAACGTTTTGGAGCGACTCTACGACTGTCCTGCACTGGATTAACCAGACAAGTTCTAACTACAAAGCGTTCGTTGGTAACCGAGTATCGGAGATTCATACGATAATGAGTGATCTGGAGACCACACTGGGGGCGGGTACGGTGAGTTGGAGGTACGTGCCTACGAAGGACAATCCGGCCGATGATATTACGCGAGGCTTACGCCCCACAGAACTTACCACGGGTTACCGCTATGAAGATGGACCGAAGTTCCTAAGCAAGTTGGAAGAAATTTGGCCAAAGAACAGAGTAGGCGCTCCAAAGGAGGAAGACGACGAGAACGAGAGGAAGAGAGAGAGATGGGCTGGGGCATCTCAAGAAGCTGAGCCTGTGTTGGGATGGAAGAGGTATTCGTCGTTGTTTAAGTTGAGAAGGGTGACAGCGTACGTGTTTCGTTTTGTAAATAATGTACGAGCGAGAAAGGATGCGCGTCTAACAGGACCGCTTACCTCAGCAGAATATAAAGCTGCACAGAATTATCTCGTGAAGAAAGCGCAAGCTGAATCATTTGGGGAAGAGTTGCGGAGTCTGCATAAAGGTCAAGAAATATATAAGCAAAGTAGGTTGAGGTCCCTTGATCCAAGAGTTGAAGATGGATTCCTTGTCGTTGGAGGAAGATTGCAAAGGGCACATTCTCTACCGTACAAAGCACGACACCCTAAAGTTATCGATTCAAGACATGAGCTTGCGAAGCTTATAATCGATGAGATGCACCATGTCTACCACCACCCACCAATTGAACATTTGCTGAATCAGATTCGCCAGGAGTACTGGATAATCCACGGGCGGCAAGCAATACGGAACATGAAGTTCAAGTGTAATTACTGTCGTCGACAGACAGTCAGACCGCAAGAACAGCAAATGGGAAATCTTCCTGAATGCAGAGTCGAACCAGGGGTGGTGTTCAGAAATACTGGAGTTGATTTCTTCGGACCGATGTTAGTCAAAGAGAGACGGTCTGAGGTCAAAATTTACGGTTGCTTATTCGTGTGTATGAGCACAAGAGCGTGTCATCTGGAACTGGTGGATGACTTGTCGACGGATCATTTCATCATGGCACTCAAGAGATTCATTGCGCGGCGCGGAAGGCCGCAGAGGATGTATAGTGATAACGGTACAAATTTTGTAGGAGCCAACAACGAGTTACGGAAGTGCCTCAAACAACTTGATCAAGAGAGACTGCAGAACTTTTGCGCGCCACGTAAGATAGAATGGAACTTCCAGCCTCCAAGTGCACCACACTTTGGAGGTGCGTGGGAGCGTTTGGTGCAGTGTACGAAGAAGACGCTGAAGGCGGTGTTGAAAGACAAGAGTCGTCCCCAAAGAAGCACTACGAACTGCTCTAACAGAAGCAGAGGGGATCCTCAACAGTAGACCGATTACTCATGTGTCGGGCGATGCGAATGACATCGAAGCTCTGACGCCAAACCATTTACTACTCCTGCGTGCTAACCCAATCTCCGAAGACGCTGTTGTCAGTGACAGAGAAATAAATTCGAAGAAACTTTGGCGACAAGCACTAGTGAATTTCTTTTGGAGGCGCTTCATTAGAGAGTACATCCCAAGTTTGACAGAGAGAAGTAAATGGAGGGAAAAAAGACGGAACTTGAGAGAGGGGGACATAGTGCTGGTTGCTGAATCAGCCCAACCACGAGGTGTGTGGCCGGTTGGAAGGATCGTGCGGACCTACCCAGGCCAGGACGGGATGGTTAGAGCGGTTACCGTGCGTACTCAGTACGGAGAGTATAAGAGGCCCGTGACAAAGCTTTGTCTGCTGGAGGAAGCGGAGGACTGATAGCGTCTCGACACATTGTCTCGACTGGGGGCGGGGATGTCTATCCCGCTTCCAGGACATTTATTTCCGGTTAGAAGAACTGACTTCCGTTACTAAGAAGCAATGTAATTTTGATTGACAAGTTACGTGCGTTGCTAAGAGGTAGGAGATAACTCGTGTCTGGCGAAGGAGTCTAGTCTGATCGAGCGTGTAGGGCATTTATAGAGTTGTAAAAGTCCACTAGTTGTGCTGACTTTAGAGGCTTTTCGCGAGTGTTGAGTTAGAAATAAAGGGAACCAGCTTCCAAGAGTGTTTTTACCGTCGTCGCCTCGACAAGCATTGTTTTTGGTTATTTCATCGATCCTATAATTCAAACAATTGTAGGCTCAGTTACCGCTATTTATTTCAATACTTTTACCATTGAGCGGTGTATCGTTATTTATGACCCGTGATGGGTATAAGTAATGTAGTACCCCAGAGTGGTGCTTGTTTACTATGACCCGCGATGAGTGTTAGTAGTAGACAGTTCTACCGTCGAGCGGTGTATGTTTATTTATGACCCGTGATGGGTATAGTAATGTAGTACCCCAGAGTGGTGCTTGTTTACTATGACCCGCGATGAGTGTTAGTAGTAGACAGTTCTACCGTCGAGCGGTGTATGTTTATTTATGACCCGTGATGGGTATAAGTAATGTAGTACCCCAGAGTGGTGCTTGTTTACTATGACCCGCGATAAGTGTTAGTAGTAGACAGTTCTACCGTCGAGCGGTGTATGTTTATTTATGACCCATGATGGGTATAAGTAATGTAGTACCCCAGAGTGGTGCTTGTTTATTATGACCCGCGATGGGTGTTAATAGTAATTTTACCATGTAGTGGTGTATGTTTATTTATAACCCGCGTGATGGGTATAAGTAACTTGTAGTATCCCCGAGTGGTGCTTGTTTATTTATGACCCGTGATTAATAGGTGTTAATAGTATTATGACTCCCGAGTGCATTTTACCACCCAAATTTAGTGTAATGTCGGTTTGGTAAAGTGTGATTTATTACCCTACCGAAGGTAAAGGTATGTTGAGCCCCAGAAGGCACAGACAACTATTACTCTTGAAAGGGTGTTATATGATATTCTTGTACCATAGTTTATTTACCTGCGACTATCGAGTTTTCCGGTTTTGCCATACCAAAGCGGTTCACATACCAAAAGTTTAGTAGCAGTAATTCAACAATTCTCCCAATTTCTCTTTCTTTTCCCCCCCCCCTTTTTTTCCCTTTCTTTTAGATGTTTTCAACAATGGTTTTTGGTTAGACATTAATGAAGTGAAAGATCCATCTCTGAAGAATTTAACTTTCCGTTTGAAGACTACCGTGACTTCATCCAAGGCCCCCGGGACAACAGACGCCTACAGAAGGTCTTTCATTCGATGGAAAGTGTTTGCTGGTGCAAATGAAGAAATACAAGCTTTCCCAGTAAAGACTCAACACTTAGCTTTGTATATTCAACATTTAATAGACACTACGCATTCTCACAATGCAGTAGATTCAGCCATTTATGCTATCCAATGGGCTCACAGCTTGGCGGGGTTACCGTCCCCCACAAATAGTCCGTTGATCCATACATCATATAGGGACGCAGCCAAGAGGTTACTAGGAACGCGTATTGTTAATAAGAAAGAGCCTATTTCGGCAGATATTATGAAACAGTTAGTTAAGAGATCCAATTTAGGAAATTTATGTAGAAGACAGTTTGGACTCTAGACTTCTAGTCTCCAAAATGCTTGGCATTTAGCGATTATACAGTTTCCATTCAATTCCCTTTCTTTGTCTCTATATATTATTCAGCAGTACGACTGACTGACACAATCCTAAATAAACTATTTCTATATACGAATGTCTCTTGGTAGTGTAGTCAGAATATGTAATTTCTGACGCTTGAGTGACAAAGGAACGAATTAGTCAGAAATTGATATTCTGATGGCACGATAGAGAGGTTGGGTTATCCTCTAGGGATATAGTCTTACTATTTAAGTGTTTGGCGGGGAATATTGATCATTCTACGTGTAGTCAGTATTCAAGCCTGGTCGCGCTAAAATTTTGTGATTGGTTCCAAATATTGATGTACTTTTTACTTTTCGTTTAGCTTTGATATATCGTTTTAAGGACTGTTTACCTCTTCCCCGGAGGTCTGTGCCACTGCATTAGTCGGGGAATACGTTTCCACATATTTTTTGGCCACATCTAAAGAGTGGTTTTTTAGTGGTTTTTCGTATCTGGCGTGGCACATTTCGAATTAGGATAATATGCTGTATCATATTATACCACATGTAGACATTGTCAGGAGACCAGCATATATTATTATTCAGCAGTACGACTGACTGACACAATCCTAAATAAACTATTTCTATATACGAATGTCTCTTGGTAGTGTAGTCAGAATTGCCCGTTTTGTTTATCTCTATTTAAAAGCTTTTACCCTCCTTCCCAAAACTGCAGTCTGCTCATTATATTACAGAACTATAAAGGGAACTGTTGGAAGCCTTTAATTTCTCGAACCAAAATCTCGGCCGTGAGAGGAGTCTTGTTTACCGTGAGAGTAGAATAACTGCTTCGGTCATCATATTCTGTGCCGAGTGAGTGTTTATTACCTACGAAACGTCAATGAAACGTACCTCCAACAAGAGCGCCAGTTGAAATATCCTGAGCCTGTTGGGAGTGTTGGAAGGCTTTCGCACGAGTGAACTTAAATAAAACATTAAACTGCTTACATTTGAGAGATGGGACTCCAAATTTGAGAGAAAATTCCTCGCGCCGTCGTCCACCATCTTGATTTGCTGTATTTAATTATGTAAAACATTAACCTGGCGATTGTTGCGTGACCAGCACAGTGCAATCTGATTGGTTTGAATTTGACCTTTAACGCATGCGCAGAACCCGTGCGACATGAAATCAATCTCGTTCCCAGAGCCCGCGATCTTCTGGCCAGCGCCAAGATACAGAGCTCTGGGATAATCTATATCGAGGTCAAATTTGATTGGCTAGCATATCTCACCGGAAGTAAATTAACAACGACGCCATGGAGTTGCTTCGTTCGATCGACCATATAAAGACCGACCTAAAAAGTGGTGAAAAAATCGCTAAAAATCAAGTTTGCCATTCTTGCCGTTGCTGCAGTCAAGTAAGTAATCATCGTGTTGAACTGTCTGGATAAAAAATCAAGAAGAGACACATTCTGAAGGCTTTTAAGAACGATATGTCAGGTCAGATGTTCGGGAGAATCTTTGACGAAATTCAACTGCTGAAATATTTACCAGATTAATTAGAACTGCAAGGGGAAAATTGCCACTAGGTAAATTGCTGATTTAGTGATTGAAATTGGCCGGTAACAAAACGAGCAGGGGACTGGGACCTAGTTTATCAGAATTACTCTAATTCTAAAATGAAGTTCATCACATCATAGAGCATGTTGAAATTAGCATTTGTGCCAAGTTTGATGTAATTCAAGTGAATCTTGTCTGAATTATAAGCAATTTAAATTTCTTTGTCCCTCCAAAATTTTACAATGAATGTATGGTTTGGAGGGACAACGTTAAATAATAAGAGAGTTTGTATGGGAAAATTGACATATTTTATGCCTTTTAGCATCGTCAATATTGAGCCAAAGTTCACCAAACTTTCCAGACTAGCTAAGTTTGATCTGTGCTTTTGGAAAATAATGCTCACTTTGACTAGTTATTAATTGAATTAGTTTTACTGACTCGGTTCCAGTCCCCCACTCGTTTTGTTACCGGCTAATTAGTTTTGAATACCTGACTTTATACTCTGGGCAGATGCACCTATTTTGACACTAGCACCTATTTTGACACAACTTTTCCAGCAGTCATTAGATCAGGGTGAGTTACCAGATGACTGGAAATCCGCAAATGTAGCACCAGTCTTTAAAAAGGGCAAAAGATCACTTGCGAGTAACTATAGGCCAATATCATTAACATGCATAACTTGTAAAGTCCTGGAACACGTTATTTGCCACCATATTTGGGAACACTTAGAAGATCATAATATCCTAACTGATTTCCAGCATGGTTTTCGTAAACGTAGGAACTGCGAAACCCAGCTTATAGTTGCTTTACATGACCTAGTGAGTGCAGTTAATAATGGTAACCAGGTTGATGCCTTTATATTGGATTTTTCCAAGGCTTTCGATCGGGTACCACACGAAAGATTGCTGTATAAGTTAGGTCATTATGGTATAAGAGGTGACATGCTGGCCTGGATTAGAGTGTTCCTTACTCAGAGAACACAGAAAGTGACCTTGGAGGGTGTCGCTTCTGGTCAGCGTGATGTAACTTCTGGTGTCCCACAAGGCACAGTGTTGGGACCGCTGTTATTCCTCTTATACATTAATGACCTACCTCATTGCATCTCATCAACAACACGTTTATTTGCAGACGATTGTCTGTTGTATCGTACCATATCTGGCCCGGATGATAGTTTACATCTTCAGGGGGATTTAGATGCCTTGTCTAAATGGGAAAAAGATTGGCAGATGCAATTCAATGTGGAAAAATGTTATACGATTTGCTTTTCCACAAAGAATGTTACCAGTACATCATACACCTTGAACCATAATACATTAGATAGGGTCCACCATCACTCATACCTAGGCGTTATACTTTCCGAGGATCTAAAATGGGCCAATCACATTTCACACGTATAACTACAAGTGCTAAACAAACCCTCGGAGTCATCAAGAGAAACTTTAGACATACATCTGCAGTTTGCAAATCCAAACTTTATTGTAGCCTAGTTAGACCTAAGCTAGAATACGCAAATTCTGCGTGATATCCATACTTACAAAAAGATAAGTACAAATTAGATATGATACAACGTTCCGCTGCCAGGTCTTGTTTTAATAATTACTCTGGAGAACCAGGTGTCGTGACAAATATGTTAAAGGAGTTAGAGTGGCCATCTCTTGAGAGTAGGAGGAGGCTCTCTCGATTGACAATGTTCCACCGTATTGTGCATGGAAGCATTGATATCGAGAAGGACTCGTATTTGACCCCAGTGCCTCGTACCTCAAGAAATGGTAACTCATTATTATTTTTAAGACCTCATTCGAATTGTAACCAACATAACAACAGCTTTTTCCCATGGTCAACTCGAGAGTGGAATAAGCTTCCCGGCACTGTAACTAATATTAATGACATTAACAAATTTAAGACCGCTGTAAACCAACATTTTATTGAATTAGGGGAATGATTTTAACCTAATTTTTTTTATTATATTATTATTATTTTTTAATATAAATTGTAGTATTGTTACTTAATTTATTTATTTTTTATTATTGTAATTTGGATTTTTTTTATTTATACTGATGTGATACGGATATACCGTTTTATCAGTCAATAAAGTAGAAGTAGAAGTAGAAAAACTGAGTGAAAACTAGAATAAAACGTGTGTGCATCTTTTTTGTGAAGTGAAAACAAGAATAAAACGTGTTTTATCTTTGCATAAGTATTTACTATTAGGCCTACATCCCGGGCCTACATGTAGTAGATGAATAATAACTATCATTCAACCTTGAGCAGAAGAAAACTGAGAAAGTCCTCTTCAGCACAATGATAACAGCAACATGTAATATACTGGTACGGTTCTATTTTATTCTATTTTATCAATGTTTTTAAGTCACAGATAGACATACAGATATATGTATTTACAACTTAGTTAGAATTAGGTCACAGAAGAATGTGTATATCCATCAGTTTTACCTTTTTAATCATAGATATAGATACATAGATTGTTTTAATTTACTCTCTAATTTGTGTCCCCAATTCCCTTTTTTTGCTAAATACCTTTAGACACGTTAATAAAGTTATTATTATTATTATTATTATTACACATATAACTCCCCCACCCCGGCATTTGTGGGGCACTTGACATTTTTGAATTCAGAGCATTGCAAGTGCCTCATTGGGTCAGTCTCATGGGGGTCAGCTAAGCTATGCAAATGCCCCTCTGTGGGCTTTGGAACAAGTATAAATCTCTTATACAGGGTTGCCACTAACCTGAGTATCAGGGGGAGGGGAAGGCCTGATACTCAGGTTAGGTTGCCACAGGTCAGGGGAAAGTCAGGGAAAAAAATGTTTTTCAAGGTCAGGGAATTTTGCATCTGGTCAGAGAAATTCAAAATTTCTTGTCAAAGTCACAAAGAAGTCGGGGAATTTTATATTTAATAGGTTTCCATGATGGCCTCTCATGCCTCAAAGTGTCTGCAAGGGGATCGAGGCTACAGGTTTTGATATTAAATGACGTTTGTTTTGGATG